>JAJLRJ010000013.1:1370402-1373500 GCA_024195265.1 Dendrophyllia cribrosa | reverse complement strand
GGCATCATTTTGATGGACTTGTAGGAACAGGTTTTCAAAAACGTACATTCTGTTGACGAACTGACCGGTCTGGCCGGCCAGTTTTGACAAATGGTAAGCACCCTAAGATACAAACTTAGAAAAAAGAAAAAACTAGTTACATTAATTATTAGAGTTTTTCCGCGCTTGGCATCAGTTACACGTTTTCTTGCGCTTGGCACAGGTTGCAGTGTTATGCTTGGGATGGGTCGTTGCGTTATTTGCGTTTAAATGCATGTAACCCCCCCCCTCCCCCCCCCCCCCCCCCCAAGGAAATCCCATAAAGGACACCGATATCAATTCTGACTCACAAGAAGTTTCTGGAGTAACTCTTAAGGATGTCAATCCCTATTAATACGTGGCACCAAACCGCCGTCGGAGGAAAACCCCTGATAATCTCCCTTCCCGTTTCTTTTATATGGGATCCCCCTCGGGGGTTACTTCCTTGGATATAACCGTAAAGTGTAGAAGTGTTTCTTACCATCCTGTGTCATCGCCTTCTTTATTTTCGTTCTCGTTATCTTCTTCTTTATCTTCTTCATCTTCTTCTGTGGGCTGATAAAGTTTGGCTTGAAAATCCGCCAGCAGAGTTAACGTCTACATGAAAAAGAATACACTGATGAGGAAAAAGGCGTCAAAACCGGTCAAAACTGGTCAAAATTGGTCACATCTGGTCAGAACCGGTCTCTGGCAAGAAAACTACTAAAAAATAATTAGATAGGTGTAACTGGTTTGAATGTGCTTAAATATACAGTTTTGTCTCCACCACACTGTCGAACAAACACACAAGGAGGCATAGGCGGGTTGGTGAGCCAGAACCAAGATACATTTTATTTATTCACAAAGCACTACAATATTATGTACAAGAATTCTAAGGGCACCTAGAGCCGGACACGTAAACTAAAAAAAAAAACGACTTTTGGGAATAATAGTGTGCCCCCGACCTATGTAGTGGTGCTTCTTTTGGAATGTCTTAAGGTCTAAGCCAAGAACGTTAAACAACTAAAATGTGGTACGGCAATAAACAACTAAAGCGCGACTTATGCCCCGTTCACACCAACGGTTAAACATGTTTAAATGTTGTTTAGTTTAACTACGTTTTTAGCCTCTATCTTGAACATTTTGAAATGTATATGACTGAAACTACCTGGAATGGTAATAAAGTCAATAAAATTTCTTTTAGTAAAGATTTCACTCCAAATATTACGGGAGGTTAGGAGGTATTTTTCTAAACCTGTTTTAAACTAAACAACATTTAAACATGTTTAAGCGTTGGTGTGAATGGGGTATTAGACTGATAAGAAAACTTTTACAGACAAAATACTTAACCTGTTCGAGTAGAAATTGACGCGGCGAGGGTGACCGAAGAATGACACAAATCTATCAACGCACTCTAACTGTGAGCTTCAATACTACACTAGTAACTGGTTTTCTGCTCCGTGCCAGCAAAATATTATTTTATGCCAATTCAGATCATCGCAAAATACACTTTTATTGGTCAAGGGTTCAAATTCTCGCTTTAGTTTGACAAAGAGGAAGAACGATGTGTCACAACACAAATAACGCTTTTGACAGACCAACATTACCTGTTCATCTCTGCCTTCGCCCTTTCTTTTTTGAACCGCTTTCTTCTTCTCGCGATATGTTATTTGTTCAGCGTGAAACGCAGCCAAGACATCGGATTCCTTTGACTCTGATCAACAACAAAAAAAACAAACAAACCTTTCACCTCCAAAAACAAAATTCATGAAAAATATCACATTTAATTTTGTGAAATCCTGAAAAATAAAATCACCATTAGAAAGTGTTTCTTAAAATCTTTCATTTGTATGGTTACAATACAGGATTTCATTCACGCACTGAAAAGTTAGAACTACATCACCCAACGTAATTTTTATCTGTGGGAGTGACTGAAATGAAGTGTAGAAAAATAAACTACCTAATTTTCTTGTTTTTCCAAAGCAAAAAAAGTAAACCAAGAAAAGCCCAAGTTTACATACATACCAAACCTGAACCCTAAATTTAATGTTTAAAAATTCAAAAGACGTCGACATGTCAAACTACTGCTGCTACTAAATATTATAAACTTCGATACACACAATCAAGGTCTTTAACGACGAAAAAATTTAAAACAATTCATGAACGTGTTAAAAAAAAAGAAAAAAGAACGTGTGCACTAGCCGGGAATCGAACCCGGGCCTCCCGCGTGGCAGGCGAGAATTCTACCACTGAACCACCAGTGCGTCACATGCCATATTATCCTAATTTTATACTAGCGATCATGAACAACAACCATATGTTATTTGTGTTCGTTTGTGTTCTAGACAAGAAGGCGTAATTCATTTCTCATATTACAGCTCACGCAAGGTAAGACTGTCACTTTTTCTCCTTGACATGACAAAGGGAAGTACACTATTAGAAATAAACTTGGACAGGATTTTGGACCTAAAAAGTATGACCTATTCATGTGCTGCTAATTTATATGTTAAAAAAATATTTATTTCAAGAAAAAAAAACGAAAAAAAAAATAGAATAATTTATAATTAAAATTATTATCATCAAGATTCTGCCCATTCTCATCCCCAGAACTCTCTGGGGACGACAATGGATTCTACTGATCAGAGCTTGCGTATATCTGGCGGTATCGTCCACGCGCGCGATCGCGCGCGCTCAATGGCGGTTCCACCCAGCGGAGAAAAAGCGTAAAAACTGGGAAGAGCGCGCCCATCCTCCTCCGTAAGCACTAGCAATATTTTTTGTTCGCGCGCTACCTACACTTCACTCCCCACTATCTGATCGTCCGGAACAGGCTGCATTTACCTGAGGTAACTTTATTTTCAGATGATTTTGGCAAGAAATTTCTTACGCGCGTTTTATTGAACAGTGTTTCATTTTTATTATTCAATATCTTTGTAATCCAGGTCACATGTTTTGCAATTTTAAGCTTCACTTGGATCAGGAAGACATGCATTTACACAGAAACATTGAGTTTATTCGAACAAACAAAGAAGAAGGAAAATGGTAAACAAAAAAAGCCTGATCAAATAAACAGCTGAATTGAAAACAAATAAAGTTAGAAA
>JAJLRJ010000013.1:815402-1365402 GCA_024195265.1 Dendrophyllia cribrosa | reverse complement strand
GCATCCAAGCCTTTTACTACAATTAAATACAAAACTAAGTTTAATTCTTACAAGACAACCAGTCTCTGAGCCAAAACTGAGCAGAATTGGAACAATTTGGATTTCAAGACAAAATAGTCACTTTCAATAGTTTTGCATAAAACCCTTTAAATGCTCTTTGTTAGTACATTTGTTTACTTATGAACCAGTTTAACATGTTCCAGCCTCATCTGGCCAGCACGTTATGTAGCTTGAAGGAACAAGGCATATTGCTTTCTCCTCCCCTCACCTCCCCTGAGAGAGCTTGTTTGAAGGCAAGGTAAGCTTCAACATTTTGTTTGGTGGCACCTATTCCTGGAACTTGGTTACAGAACTGTGAAGTAAAGTTTCTTTTCAAGGACAAAGACTTAATAACAACAAAAATTGCTTGAAAGCATTAATTCTTTATTTACAAAGAGAATTATCATGTTACAACTGACAACTACAAAACACCATTGATGGTGGTTAAAGTACCATATAAAAAAGCATTCACTTTGTATATCCTCAATTCTTTTTACACATTTTCACCACAATAATTTTGTGTAATGTCTTATACACTTAACATGGATATATATAAAATGAATACTACAGAAATATTTTTGTCATGGTTACACATGTAAGTAAGGATTTTCGAATCCCTGATATACAGGCTTAAAGTTAACTGCTCATTATATACAATCAATTAATTATTTTGGAAATAGCTAAACTTTAAAGTATATTTTAAAGCTTCCATCAATTTTCACTATAATTCAACAACTTCTTGATATATATACAAACAACTTAACTGGTTTAACAAAGACCACATTAAAACAATATACTTCTGATTGGTTACTGTACACATTAAAATTTTTGAAACAATAAAAAAATGTACAGACTTAATTACATTACCGGTAGCTTATTACATAACTGGGAAATGCAAAACTTCAAGTAAATATGGTAAATTTAAAAGCTTCCATAATTTTTTTTTTGAAACATTGTAACCACATGCTACAACTTCATATACACTTTAAGAGTTAAACTTAGCTATAAATGACTACAGATATTTTAGAGCAGTTTTCAATTGACTGTCGAAAGTAATTACACAATTGCTTTGGTTTTGCATTGCTACGCTTTGTGATTGGCTAAAAAATCTCGCGCCACTTTCTCGACCAATCAGAAGTAAAACCAAAACCAATCGTGACTTGCTCGCACGCGTTTTCCCGCGCTTGGCGCCCGCGACATGTAATTGCTTCGAGCTCTGATTGGTTCATTGGATTGTTTACGACTGTTGTGATTGGTCAGAGTAATTACTTTGGTTTTGGTTTTACGACACTCAATTGAAAACTGCTCTATATACTTTTGAGTGGCTTCACATTACTATGGATTAAACCTAAAAAGTAATAAAATTACAGACTAATATAAGGTTTCTAGCACCTTACATATTAGGAAATGCCTAACTAAAATTGCAACAATGATCTGAATGTGTTGCAGAATCTACAAGCTTGTACAAAAACCAAGCTTATGGTCTAAATTCAACTTCCGTTGTAAACATGTTACATTTCAATGAACATAAAACTATTTAAGTACATTCACTGGATACAACAATCTGAAGCAGAGTGATGCCTGGAAGGCAAAATGTTTGTATGATCCTCAGACCATTTCACTATCTCAAGCAACTCTTCTTTACCCTCTCCCTTGTATTTACTGAAAGTTTCTTGAATGAACTCAACCACACAATGTCCTGGTAATGCATTACTTAAATTGAACTGGGAGTGGGTTTCCAACGCATCATACAGTTTCAATGTGAGTAAATTTATTGGTGTTTGGCAAGGATCAGTTGTGTAAAATGGTAATTGGCGACGAACTGACGTATTCTTTATATCATCATCTGAAGTACTACAAATACTACTGGTTTGCAGTGATTCTCGAATTTTTTCAATTGTTTCCCTCTCATCCAATGTTAGAATCTCTTTGAAGTGTTTCTGTGTTGCAACACCTACAACCTTCAGTTGACCTCCAATAAAACACAGTACTGGGCCTCCAGAATTGCCAGAGTTAAGTGCACAATTTAGCACTATCATTGTGTGACCTGAATATGTTTCTTTGGAACCAGAAACATGACCATTTACAAAGAGACCTGCTTCTCCTGTGTGACTCATGGGATAACCAAAGGAAAAGACTTTCAAACCTGGTAACAGGGGTTGGTTGGACAATTGCAATGGAGAAAATCCATTTTGATTTAAGTTAAGCTCTGGGCAATGAAGCAGTGCTAAATCTTTACCTGCATCAGTATAAGCAACCTCACAGACTAGCTCACCATGAATGGCAGCATTTGAAACACAGATCTCCTTAGTTTTATCGTTTTCTGCATCTTCAATGACATGTTTATTGGTAATTATAAAATGATCATGAACAATAAACCCTGAACCATGCTCAATTTCAATTTTAGCAGTGGCTTCAGCATACTCTTCTGCAATTTTTTTCCTTTCATCATCAACCAATTGATTCCTTTCTTTAGAACGAGGGTCTTTTTTATCTAGGTACTTAACACCAAGTTTTTTGGAATCAAAATGATCAATTGCATCTTTGATATCAAAAATGTCATACGTTTGGTGTATCTTTGGTATCCTTCGGTTCTCTTCTTTATTGCCAAATATGTCTGTATCCCTCAGAAAGGTACCTGCAAAGCAATCCCTCGCTCGGCGCTCTGCCTCACTCCGGGAATATTTACCTAATTTGTCTCTGGCTTTCTGATACTCCTCTGTGACAATATAACAATTCAACAAGTAACTATGTTTTTTTCTTCTATCAGCATGCAGATGATGCACAGTGTTGTAAATATCAATAATATCATATGTTTTGATGTTTGGTTCCCCACTTTCATCTTTTTCAACAGAAAATATATCTTCCTCTCCTCGCAAAGCAGAAAAACAGTCTCTCACTTTCTTCTCTGCCTCACCCTGGGAATATCTGTGTAACCCATGTTTGGCTTGTTGATACTCTTTTTTCATTTCAAAGTTGTGTTGTTCAATTGACCTTTTCAGTTCTTCAGATCCTGGTCCTTCATTTTCAGGATATTTCTGAATAAACTTTTTTTCATCAAAATGCTGAAGTGCTTTGTGTATATCAAAGATATTATATGTTTGAGTGATAACACCACTTTCATCTCTTTTAATAGGAAATATGTCTGAATCAGAAGGTATAATATCAAAACAATCCCTCACTCGTTTCTCTGCCTCATCTTGGGAATATTCTTTAACAGTGTCATCAGGATTGGAAGTAGCTTCTTCAAATTCTCTTTTTATTTCATCTCTTTGTGCACCAAATATCTGCCTTGTAGATGAACGATTACATACCTCATGATCACAATATTCACCAAACCACAATTTCTCATCATACTGGACAACTGCATCATGAATCTCAATAATGCTATAGAGATCACTTGGATAACATTTATCATCGAGAAATGCCCGATCCCCTGCAAAGCTCCCTGCATAACAATCTCGTACACGGCGCTGGGCAACAAGCCAGGAATATCTGTTCCTTGCATCTGGGTCAGCAGTTGCTTCCTCCCACTCTCTTTCAATATCAGCTCTTCTTTCATTAATCACCTCATTCAATTCATCAGACCTCGGTCCTGGTTTTGGGTATTTTTCGACATAAAGCAATTTATCAAAGTTTTCAAGTGCATCATGGATTTCAAAAATGTCACAAATTTTGTCCTTTGGCTTAGGCTTTGGGGCAGATAAACGTTTGTTGTAGTTGTTGTCTACTGAACGCCAGCCTTCATCCAATTCAGTGGGAAGTAAAAGACATTGCAAGTGCTCATACTGTAACCATTCCCATTTCCCCAGCGAAAGTCCGGGTGGATAATAAACCTCTAACTTTTCTTTGTACGTCTTACGATTATAAGGATACAACAAGTCTGCATAACATTTCTCTAATCGACCACATGCTTTCTTCCAATGATACTTGGCGATGTTTTGAGGCCTTCCGTAAATCCTGACTTTCACACAAGCATCCAAAGCCTTTCTTCCCTCGTCGCCCAATACATCGCCGATAGAATGCATGCCTTTTTTTTTTTGCCCAAGTCCAATCTTGTTCCTGTCATAACTGCGACAGAGACCGTCGCTGATCACTATGACTTTGTGCGTTTTTTTCCCAGTAGTATGTTGACGACGATAATAAAGAAAAGAAGAAACCTGGAAGGAAAAAATTTTAAAAAAAACGAAAACCCTCCGGCACAGTACGTTCTTTTGCAGCTGTGGTGCAATAACCAGGTAACCAGGCCAACGAACTGATAATTTAAAGAACTCGACTGGACTTCTGGATAGCTGGACGCCTCTTTACAGTATCATCAAAACATTCAACGATTGAACAGACCTTTGCGAAACTCCGCCAATTCTTTAGAAATTTGCAGGAAAGTGAGACTTCGTGTGATAGCTTTATCAATTTCTGGGCACGATAAATTATACATTTTTGACAATTTTCTTCACAAGAATTCGGGCTATTAAATTTCAGCCAAGAATCGTGTCATTCATTTTTCATCATCCGCTTAAACTCGTTTGACATGTTGTCAATGTTGTTTGCATTTATTTACATACATGCATACTTTATTTCATAAAGCAGGTTAAAAATTAAGACAACTAATTCAATTTTTAGTACTTTCTCTTGGTTTGATCAATAATGTTATTGTTTGTTTGTTTTTCTATTTTACTTATCATTTAAAGTATAAATAGAGCCTGCCAGGATGACAGCCCGCGCCGGAAGGGGGTACTCTGTATATTGTTGGGTGGGGTGTGCTGCTGGCCACTCTGAAACCCTTACCCTACACCAGACCATGTTCAGCTGATTTTGTAACCCTATACCAGAGTAGACACCACAAATCTCTACCCTATCCCAATCTTGCTACTTTTAGAACTGTATCACTATTAGTGTTTTTAATGGAAAACATCAGTCCTGTCAAAATGTTGCCACAATGATTTTATTCATGTTTAGGGAAGCTTCTTTCTCTTCAGAGTTTCAATTCCTAGTCTTCATACCACTGATCAGTTTCCCAGCAAATGATACCCTTTTCTAGACCAAAACTCTCTGATTTCTATACCCTATCCCAGATATACTGCTTGAAAACCATACCCTTCCAGTGAAACATACCCACATAGCTTATATATGAGAGTACCCCCCCTACCCCCCACCACCACCCCCCCCCCCCCCCCCCCCCCAGCCATTTCAATTTTATATACACCCCAGGGTGGAGTGATAGCACAGGCACCTCTTGGATGGGAATGCTGGAAACCTGAAAATAGTCCTACCCTGTTAGTAATGCAAAATGGAGTCGAGCTATCTTGCTATAGACATACTACAAATGATGGGTTGTATGCAAAACTGCTTAATAATATATTAAGTGACTATTTTGTTTTGGCATTCAAATAATTTGCAGACTAATTTAAATTAAGTGCAGCTGTATTTATTTTTGGAGCAAAAAACTGTAAATAATTTGGAGAATTTGGTTTTCAATCATTTTAAGGAGGCTCGAAAGGGTTTTCAGCTGCGTGCGCGTGCGACGTGCACTCGTCATGCTTTGACGCATACGTCAGCTGATTTTCCTATCAAAAAGTAGCGCGCGCAGCTCACCGGAAATAAAAATACTGCGTAAAATCGCGCGAACCGGAAATAAATTGTGCATAAAACATTCCTCTTTGTCTCAAAACTTTGCTCGGTGACCTATGTTGAAATTTTTCATGCAAGTAGCATTCAACTTTATCTAACATTTGAGACATTTCGGAAAAAAACTGTACAGTGGAATTTTTTAAAATTTTTAAAAGGCCTTTTTCGATTTATCTCGATTTCCACAATACAGATTTTTTTCAAATTTACACAGGAGGTGAGGAATATTGCAAACTTTTAAAAACGCTTATAAAAAACATAGGTCACCGAGTTAGTTTTAAAGATAGATTTAAAAAACTGACTTTTGAGGGGTATCTCGTTGGAGGGTTATAGTTACCATGACAACAGATATGACATCATAAACGGTCTTGAAGGAAACTTTAACAACCCTGTCATAAGCTTATCTACAATTTGTTTCAGAGACTAAAACCATAAAATTTTAATGTGTAATTGTTCTGACATGTACATAAGCTGTAAGAAACCCTTTCGAGCCTCCTTAAGATAGGTTTTTTATTCTCATAAGCTGCTCACTTGAATGTGTTTCAGGAACATTGGGAGAAGTTAGGAAAAACTGAAAAAATGAGTCTTTACAAAGTAACAGTATTGATCATAAAAAGAACACAAAGTAAAACATTTGATGTGCTAATTCAGTTTTAATTAAATATTACTAATATCTCATTACAATACTGCAAGTTCCTTACTTAACTAAGAGCTTGTTTACAAGGAGGAAGGTTAACCCTAGCACCAGTGTTACCCTAGCAGCCAAAACACCTTGGTCAAAATATAACTATTTAAACTTTACATATTTACATCACAAATACCATACCGAACTATTACTGTACACAATGTACAATACAAATCTTCACAGCATTAATTAAAATATTATTTTATAAAAGTCTACACTGAAAGGTCAGTTGTCTGAAAAGCTAAAAACGTTCATTTGGATTGAGCTGAGGCTAGCTTCTTCTTGCCCTCAAGAAACATAAATCATACACAGGCTAATTGAGGGTTTACTGAGAGAAAGTCTGACTTTAAGTTTTTACAAATAAGCTCAAAATTGAATTTCATTGTGAACTGATGTCACAGTTAATTGAACCTACATCTACTTTGCATTTATTAAATTCCATTTTCAGAATTAGAAGGATGATCTGATGCTGGCAAAATGTTTGTATGATCCTCGGACCATTTTAGTATCTCAGCCAACTCTTCTTTACCCTCTCCCTTGTATTTACTGAGTGATTCTTGAATGAACTCAACCGCACAATGTCCTGGTAATGCATTACTTAAATTAAACTGAGAGTGGGTTTCCAAGGCATCATAGAGTTTTAATGTGAGCAAATTCATTGGTGTTTGGCATACATCAGGACTGATACCTAAAGCTGAGTACTTAATATCATCAACTGAGGCACCAGCAATGGTAAAGGTTTGTAACGATTCCCTTATTTTTTCTATTTTCTTTATCTCCTCCAATGTCAGAATCTCTTTGAAGTGCTTCTGTGTTGCAACACCTAAAACCTTCAAATCACCTTTTGCCCAACAAAGTATTGGGCCACCAGAATTACCAGAGTTGAGTGAACAATTTAGTACCACCATCATGTGATTTAATGAGCATAACTGATTGTTGGTTTCCTTGGAACCAGAAACATAACCATTCACAAAAGTAGCTTTTTTGCCTCTATGACTCATGGGATATCCAAATGAAAACATTTGCATGCCTGGTAACAGGGATTGGTTAGACAAATGCAATGGAGTGATTCCATTTTTCTCAATGTTAAGCTCCTGGCAATAAAGCAATGCTAAATCTTTAACTGCATCAGTGTAAGCAACCTCACAAAGCAGCTCACCAATGGCAGCATTTGAAACACAGATCTCCTTAGTTTCATCGTTTTCTGCATCTACAATGACATGCTTATTAGTAACTATAAAATGATCATGAACAATAAACCCAGAACCATGCTCAATTTCAATTTTAACAGTGGCTTCAGCATACTCTTCTGCAATTTTTTTCCTTTCATCATCAGCCAATTGATTCTTTTTTTCAGAATTAGGGTCTTCTTTATCTAGGTACTTATCGCGAAGCTTTTTGGAATCAAAATGATCAATTGCATCTTTAATATCAAAAATGTTAAATGTTTGGTGGATCTTTGGTATCCCACATTTCTCTTTTTCTTTGTTGGAAAATATGTCTGTATCCTTCAGAAAGGTACCTACAAAGCAATCCCTCACTCTACGCTCTGCCTCACCCTGGGAATATTTACCTAATTTGTTTCTTGCTTTCTGATACTCCTTTCTGACTGCATCCCTATTTGCTTCAACTGACTTCCTCAATTCACGGTCTTTAACTGACTCAGATGGGCGATTACCGATAATCACTACTCGTCTTGGTATCTTGCTTTTCTTTTCAAGAAGCAGCAGCTTTTTGTGAATATCAAAAATATTATAACTGTTAATGTTTGGTTCCTCAGTTTCATCTTCTTTGATTGAAAATATATCTTTCTTTAGTTTTTTATTTAAAAAGCAGTCTCTCACCCTCTTGTCTGCCTCATCCTGTGAATATCTGCGTAACCCACATTTGGCTTCCCCATACTCAATTTTCACTTCAGAGTTGTGTTTTTCAATTGCCTTTTTCAGTTCATCAGATCCAGGTCCTTCATCTTCTGGATATTTCTGGATCAGCTTTTTTTTGTCAAAATGTTCAACTGCTTTGTGAATATCAAAAATGTTATAGGTTGGAATGGTTTGTGGCATCCCATTTTCATTCCTTTTGATTGGAAGAATCGCTGTACCCTGTGGAAAATGCTCATAACAGTTTTTCACTCGTAGCTCTGCTTGACGTTGAGAATATTCTGTTACAACTTTATCAGGATAGAAGGTGGCTTCAATAAATTCTCTTTGCATTTCCTCTCTTTCTATTCCATCATAGCAATAACTCTTGGGTCGATTATGATCGTCATATCCAAAAATATTTCTTTCAAAAAAACTTGCTTTATCATAATAGACCACTGCATCATGAATGTCAATAATGTTAAACAGTTCATTTGGTTTATGCCTAGGCTCAAATTTAAGAAATGTCACATCTCCTACAAAGTTCCCAGCATAACAATCCCTTACATGACGCTGTGCAACAAGCCAGGAATATCTGTGCCTTGCATCTGGGTCAGCAGCAGCTTCCTCACACTCTCTCTCAGCCATTGACAGTTTGCAAGCAATCCCTAGTAATTCAAATAACACTTTTGTGGTTTCCATGTTAGTGTAACTAACACAAGAAGCTAATGAGCAATTCTTTGTCAACCGACATGACGATGATGACATAACATCAGTAACATGCAAACCAAGAATAGCTTTTTGGTACTCTGTTTCAATATCAGCTCTTCTTTTATCAATCAACTCTTTCAATGCATCAGACCTCGGTCCTGGTTTTGGGTATTTTGCGACATAAGGTATTTTATCAAAGTTTTCAAGTGCATCATGGATTTCAATAATGTCACAAATTCTGTCCTTTGAATGCCCGTTTTCATCCAGTTCAGTGGGATCGGGAAGCATAAGACATTGCAAGTGCTCACGCTTTAACCGTCCCGGAAACCCTAATGGCAGACGAGGAAATCCACCTGCATAACATTGATCTAATCGACTCCATGCTTTCTTCCAATGATACTTGGCTATGTTTTGAGGCCTTCCGTAAATCTTGACTTTCACGCAAGCATCCAAAGCCTTTCTTCCCTCGTCACCTAATACATCACCGATAGAATGCATACTATGGCTTTATGTTAGAATTCCATTTTCGCTTGCCCTCGCGTGATCACCCGTTCGACGATACTTGAGAGAAAAGAGGGGATTTACTTCCTTGCTTGTACAAGCCCGACCTTTAATTGTACATTCCCCTGTCTTCCTTCTTCTATTTTAGTATAGTTGAGAACGTCGCTGATCATTATGAGTTATGTTTTTGTTCAGAAGCTTTCCATGCAAACGATAAAACGGGCAAAAACCCCAATTTTGCTCTATTTTCTCCTCCTCCGCATAATTATGGTGCAATAGCCAGGTAACCACGCCTACGAAATGAACGGAGACCCAGGGGCAGTTAGTGGGGTCTTCGAGGATGAAATGGAACTGGACTTCCGGATTACATTGAAATGTAATTTTACGATTGAATAAACCTTTGCAAAACTCCTCTCTTTCTATCAGATTCATGTCAAATAAAATATACATGTAAACTTCATGTGGTCGTTTAATCAAAGATGGAATCTCTGGGCACAATAAATCATACATTTTGACAATTTTGTTTTATGCGAATTTAGGTACCAGAAACTTGTTTTGTGGGTGTGGTTCACATTAATTTTTACCTCTTAGGGGTACTGAGCCTTTTCTGTGTCTCGATATACTGAAGGAAACAAAAAGAGTTGGTATCAAAGAGAAAAGGGAACAAAAATTTGCAAATATTTAAATGACTGTTAGGACATGAATTATACAAATATCAAGAAACCTGTCAAATTCTAATGTGTCAAGTGTGTAAACCAATTTTGCATTGGAAGAGTGGAAGTTTGAAACGAGTTTTAAGACTGTCAAGAAAACCTAAAGTTTAATCAACTACTATAAAATGTATGGTATGATTTTAGCTTTAAAATGTCCTTCTCTTAGACCCAGGGCAGTTGGTTGGGATCTCCAAGGATGGCTTCAGGTCTGACACATTAATTTTACTTAGAGGATTATCTTCAACAAGCATTTTTCAAACAAACAAAAAAAAACAAAATATAACACACTGGACAACAGTACTGTAACATTTTTGAGTGAGCTTACATGAAGTGTAATCTCACTCTATGTCATGGGAAGTGTCCGTAAGTCCGTGGTAGTCCAATCTTCGGGTTGTCTTCGGTATCACGGCGCCTGGTCTCGAACAGATATTGTTTATTTCCGTACGAACGATGAGAGCACGAACACGCGAATATGAGCGAGGTTGAACACGAAGTGCTGCGAACTGATCCCGGATCATCCCGGATAACGAACGACGTATTTTCGATATCAAAAACACGGAACGTGGAAGCAACCACGTTTTTTCGCCGTTGGAGAAAGAGAGGTAAGAGACTCGAAATTTACGATGTTTTCGTGTTATATTGCACCAGTAATCAGGCACAGCATTCAAGCAATGTGTCTATTGTTTTCACGTAAAGAGTTTTTCAGATGTTTTGAAGGTGTAGACAAAATCTTCGCCAACAAAAGGTTCCCTAAATCACCGAGATGTAGTTTTAAAGATAGCTGTGATGGCCGCCGAGTGACTTGTGCAGTCCAGCATTGCGAATTGCTCCATGTACAACATCTGGCAATCCATAACCCTGTCTCAGGGTCATATAATTCCCTTCTGGGAACAAAATATTTCCTTCGGGAAACGATGAATTCTCTTCGGAGAACAAATAATGTCTTTCACTAAAATGTTGAAAAGTTATTGTTTGAAAACGTTGATGTTACTAAGTTTAAAATGTAAGTTAACTATACTTGTTACAGCTACCTACATTCCAAAACAACTTGAGAATAAATGTTAATGTTTTACTGTTATTGTTGGCAATGCTGATACTGTATGCAAACAGCTACATGCTATAAGCACCAACCAGGGCTCAATTTCATAAAACTTTTACAGCTGTAATTTACAAATGTAGTTATTGTTTCAGACCTCTGAAACAATAGCTACAAGCGTAAAAGTTTTATTAAATTGATCTTTAAATTTATATATTTTGATTAAAAGATAACATGGGCTTTTATCACGCCCGGCCATTTTGTATAAAAACAAAAGATTTACCCCCCAAGCCTCGCAGTGAAAAAGTTGAGAACGAGGTCAAGCAGGGGAAAACAAAGCATTTTATTCTCCTGGGAATCAACATGGCCGCCGCGTGATAAAGGCCCATTGCCTGCCTTGAGTAAAATGGTGTCAATCTTTACTGTCAGTATGGGGTTTTACCACTCCTTACATGTGAAACCCGACCACGTTTGTTTGTCAGACACTGTTTCAAATAAACACCTATTTCAAATAGGCACCCATCCTTGTGTAAATCCATGTGTGGTAGATCTAGAATTTTGTTCATGTTCACAGTTACAGTACTTCCTCTATTAAGTGGTTATTTCTAAAAAACCCAAAATATGTATTCACCAGTCCTTTACTGGAAATGGTTCTCAAGGTCCTGAGGGTTTCAGCTTAACAGAGGGACTGCTGTATATGATTTACATTTTTTTTCAGAAATTTGCTAATATGATAACTTTGATGATGACAATGATGATAACTCGGTCCTTGTAGTGACATTACATAGCGTGACAAAAACGATACCAAATTAACGAACGATCTTCCAGTCCAACAAAACAAAAAATCATCCTCGACAAATTAAACCAAGATACTTTTCCAATACAGAAGCTCTTGAGACGTTAAGTTGCAAGCCACAATGGTGCTTGGTGGACGTGTTTTTATCACATCTCTTGGACTTGGAACACTTGCACCAGTTATACAGTCAATGAACCATTTTTTAAGTTGTGCTTCCATACCTGTGACAGTACCACATTATATCGTTAAATAGTTTTTATGAAAAATCAGAGGCAGACAGCCTATGGTGCATTTCTCATTTAGCTTAATATCTTTGAAAGTAACATTTTCGACATCACAAATTCCGTCTCTAGATATTTCCGTGCAAATTTTTGCTTGGTGGACGTGTTTTTATCACATCTCTTGGACTTGGAACACTTGCACCAGTTATACAGTCAATGAACCATTTTTTAAGTTGTGCTTCCATACCTGTGACAGTACCACATTATATCGTTAAATAGTTTTTATGAAAAATCAAAGGCAGACAGCCTATGGTGCATTTCTCATTTAGCTTAATATCTTTGAAAGTAACATTTTCGACATCACAAATTCCGTCTCTAGATATTTCTAGCTCACTCATGTACGCATTGCGGACCTATTTTTTTATTTACAAACAAGG
Organism: Dendrophyllia cribrosa; assembly: GCA_024195265.1. Classification (NCBI taxonomy): domain Eukaryota; kingdom Metazoa; phylum Cnidaria; class Anthozoa; order Scleractinia; family Dendrophylliidae; genus Dendrophyllia; species Dendrophyllia cribrosa. The sequence goes on along the minus strand of JAJLRJ010000013.1, from coordinate 1,352,779 downwards.
ATATTTTCTTACTACTTCAAATCACCATAAAACAATAAAAGTTCTTGACAATAATATGAGAAATTTTTATACCGTGCTATGAAAATTCTAGAACTGTGCTATGAAGCAGTTTCAAGTTTTGTCTTGTGTACTTTTGTACTATCTTTATTAACCAGACGCAAAATTTAAGACTTTGAAAAGTAAAGAATAAAATACATGTAGTAAATGACAAAACCCAAAAGAAACTACCAGGGCCGAGTTATTCAAAGGAGGGATAAGTTATCGCAGGATAAGTGTCAAATTTGAACTCAAATCTACACCTTTTAACGAAGCAGATTGCTGTAAATTTTTTTTTGGCCTACAATTTCTCATAAGCTGCTCTCAAATTAGGAGTTCGAATGCTTTCCAACAAGAGAAGCACAATTAGCCTTGATTGATTTTATATTAATCTCAGATTAACATTACTGGCTTTTGAGCAACTGGCCCTGTTACTTATACCCTTGGGCATTCTCCGAGTTACAAAAAACATCAGCTAAAGAGATGAACAACTACTATGGCTATCGAAGTACTGGCTACTTTAAAAAAGTAACCTTTCAGTCATTCATTCATTTTGCCATTAATCACAAATACAACAACAGTATACAGAAATTTACAATACATTAAAGATAAAATACATTATTCTAACTTAATTATTTACAAAATCAAATGTTTAAAGTGGTAATGGCAAGCCGGGGGCTTATAAACTATAGGCTTCCTTGAACTATAGGGTAAAGAGAGAAAAGAACAACTAAACCTAACTAATAATAATAACTAACTAAGAATAACTAACAAACTTAACTTATAATAACAAAATAATTTTTTGAGAGGGAAATCACATTTTTTTGTCATTTACAGCTTATCTCATATTTTGGTAAAAAAATATGTAAAATAATGCAACACCAAATCATGATGATTGATCCTGGGATAACATACATAATTGAAGGGCTCCCTGCAATAACGTCCAGAGTGTGTTTTTGGAAAATTTTCACAGAAATCTTGGATTTTTGGCCTCCAAAGGGACTCACTTGCCAAAATTATGACTGGATCATGTAAATATGACTGAAAGGATTTAAACCAGGTCAACAAATCTTCTATCTTCGAACAGAATATTTTTTTTTATTTTGAAAAGATACATAGGGTGTCCTGGGAGCCATAGGGTGTCATAGAGGCCCAAAACATTTTCTCAAAGATGTGGATTTTCTTCCCCATTTTGGAGCTGTTTTAAGTACCTTAACAATAATAAATCATTAATTTGACAGAACTGTGCTTTCAAAGGCCTAAAACATACAATTTTAGTGAAAGTTACCAAAAATGCACTCAGGACGTTGTTGCAGGGAGCCCTTCAATTATCACTGTAGAATTTATAATTTTCTGATTATTCACGATACAATCAAAGCTTCTTAATACAGACACCAAAGGGCCAGTCCCAAGTGCCCGTATTATAGAGGTGTCCATAATTAAAAAACAAAGTGTCCATATTATAGAGGTGTCTGAATAACAGAGGTAGGGATTGTATGAATTTTGGTATCTTCGGCACCAGAGAACTGTCTGTAATCTAGAGGTGTCTGTATAATGGAGGTGTATAAGCAGAGATTTGAAAATCGCAAAGTTAATTGAAAAGTTATTTAGAGTCAATTGAACGTACCAATAAATCAGAAAACAGAGGGCAAGAAATTGTTATTTAAATATAACCCCTAGCTGTTACTCTTTTTTACAATCTTTACCATTCATGAAGTCAATCACCAAACGACCTGGCACAGCATTACATAGACTGAACTGACAATGCGTTTCAAGGGCATCAAACAGTTTCAATGTTAGTCCTTTCCATTCATCATTATGTGTCAAATCACTACTAAAGTTGGTTTGCAATGAATTGCGCATCTCTTCAATACCATTCCTCTCTTCAATTGTCACAATCTCTTTCTTGTGTCTTTGTGCTATAACAGCAACCGCCTTTAACTCGTCTTTAATTCGACAAATTACTGGGCCACCTGAATTACCATGATTAACAGCACAATTTAATACCATCAAAGGTTCACGTGCATAACGTTCAACACTGCCAGAAACATAGCCCCTAACAAATAGTGCAGTTTTCCCAGTATGGGTTATTGGATACCCAAAGGTAAAAATTGGCACGCTTGGCCAAAGGGTTTCTTCTGACAGCTGTAATGGACAAATTCCATTTTGTTTTAAATCCAGATCCCTGCAATAAAGTAGCGCCAAGTCATTAGCTACATCATAGCGAACAACCTCACAGAGCAACTCGCCTATCACTGCATTAGAAATGCAAATCTTCTTAGTCTTATCATGTAAGGCATCTTCGACGACATGCTTATTGGTGATAACAAGTTTCTCATCAACGATAAATCCAGAACCATGATCGATTTCTTCATCGGAAGATTCTTCGTTATACTCTTGTTTAGTTGCATTTCCGCATTTCTTAATTTCGACTCCGTTCTCCTGTTTGATCAAACCACCACTAGTACTGAAACTGTTTTTTTGGAAAGTCACTAATATTGACAACCTTAACCTTAAGGCTTCTTTAAACAGCTGTAATGGACAATTTTCATTTTGTTTTGCAAAACAAAATCGAGCAACGTCACAGAGCAACTCGCGCATCTCTGCATTAGAAATACGAATCTCTTTCGTCGAAACAAAATCATCGACGGCACGACCACGAATACGACAACAAGTTACGGAGAAAGTCTCACGAATGATAAATCCAGAACCACGATCGATTTCCTCATCGTAAGACTCTCCTTCTTCTTCTTTTACTATTTTATACAGACAACGCAACTGAGGGAAGTCCTGCCAAAATTGGCTAGGTAAGCTTACTTTCAATAATAATGTACGAAAGATCTGAAGATTGTCTTGCCAATCCCCGTTGAATCCTTCGCCGCTGGGTTGAACATCATCAGGCAACAGTTCACTCAGTCTGTCGAAAATTGCAACTTTCACACAAGTATTTACACAGTTCTTATACTCGTCATGAGAAAGTTGATTACCTTCCATGTTTTCAGAATTTCAGAAGCCTTCCATTCAGATGCATGGTTATGGTGCAATAGCCAGGTAACCAGGCCTACAGGATAACCATTAAAACTGGGACTGGACTTCCGGATACTGTTCACTTTGGATGTCACGGGTCAGCGCTCTACAAGCTGCGACCATTTTGGTCGCCATGGCGAGTGAAAAACAAAATTGGCGACTGAATTATCGGCGAAGGTCGCCATTTGGCGACCAAAGAATTTAAGCTCAAAACAAAGTCGACTTCACGTTTTATCGATTTTTAATTGAATCATCGGTTAATCAAAGAAATATTACCATGCTTTTCTCCTGTATAAGGTCAATGATGAATCTGTTCCTCTTGCATCACAAGACATGTGTACTGGCATAACGGAAGGATCTGCGTAACGCAGCTTCGAATTCATTGAGCGGCCATTTTGAAAACCCAGCAGTAGTGTCTTCATGTAAAGTAGCATGAAGTGTCTTGTGTTAATGTCAAACGACAATTTTTGACGGCCGAAATTTTCCGATGGCGACCATTTTAAAAATGTAGGTCGCCAAAAGGCGACTTATTGAAGAAATGAGCTTGGAGCGCTGCGGGTAGTGCATCATGTAAGCCTGCACAAAACATCCCGAACCCTTTTTCTTCTTCAGACGAGGGACACTGTCACGAGGGCGCATGCGCGAGTTTTTCGAAGTTCAGCCTGAATTTTTCAAGTTGAACCGTCAATTTCAAAATGGCGTCGACTAGTGGCGGCGGTGGAGGGAAAAGAACCAATTCGGGACGGAAGAGGAAGTTCGAGGATCAAGCAGAATATAAGATAGCGTGGTCTAGAAACTACAAACGAATATATTTGGAAAATCGGATATTTAGGTCGTGGCTTCAGGCTAAATTCGATGCCGGGTATGGGTGTGCGAAAAACTCAGACCCGGAAAACTCAGACCTCAGACCCAGCGGAAAACTCAGACCCAGCGGAAAACTCAGATCCCACGAAATTTCAAAACTTAGACCCGGCGGAAAACTCAGACCCAGCGGAAAACTCAGACCCCTCGAAATTACAAAAGAAATAAACTTCACTCATGATCAATTTTAGTCACCTCGCGTAAAATGTTTTATTGTCACGCAATCACCCCAGGAGATCGCTTGGAATACAGCGAGATGTTTATCTTGCCCGGTTCATCGCTGTCGATCAAACAGGGAAAAACTATAAACACGGTTTAAAATAGCGGTCGACACTACTTCGATCACTTTTCACTGAAAAAAATGAAAACAAAAAAGAGTCGCGAAAACGTTAGTCAAATTATTATAAAGTCAGTTTTGTATACATTCATAGTTCTTTATAGTGCTAGACATAGAACGGATTTCCCGTGTTTGCGAGTGTAGAAGCGCTCAGAGTTGCATATTTTACGCTTGAGCAAACACCTGAAGAGAGCGCCGCATTCAGGAATCGCAACAAAACACGTTAATTTAGATGAAGATTCTGAGGCGGATATTATTTTAGCAGTTCAAAGCATGCGATGTGTCCAACAGTCAGTTTTTTAATATTATTTCAAGGTTTCTAGGAAGAAAGTTGTAACGATATGCATTGTAAAATTTTATTCCAGGGAGAATTTGGTCACGTGCTAGGCAACGATGGCAGTACTTACAAGTATGCGACACATGTACATAATGTAATTCGAGTTATCTAAATCAAGAAAAAAAAAGTTTAGTAATGTCTCGCAAGAAAAAGGAAAAATGCTAAATATCTCTTGTCGGCTGCTATTTTAAACCGTGTTTATAGTTTTCCCCTGTTTGATCGACAGCGATGAACCGGGCAAGATAAACATCTCGCTGTATTCTAAGCGATCTCCTGGGGTGATTGCGTGACAACAAAACATTTTATGCGAGGTGACTAAAATTGATTATGAGTGAAGTTTATTTCTTTTGTAATTTCGAGGGGTCTGAGTTTTCCGCCGGGTTTAAGTTCTGAAATTTCGAGGGGTCTGAGTTTTCCGCCGGGTCTGAGGTCTGAGGTCTGAGTTTTCCGGGTCTGAGTTTTCCGCACACCCTGCCGGGTATGAAGCTTCCAGTGACAGCGACTTCATCGCCCATTTGTTGTCGTTGGAATATCGTCGAAGGTATGCTATGTTTTCATGACTTTGGCTTCAGTTTGCCCTTCTCAAAACGAGTGGCTCCTTGACGGAACCAAAAAAAATGAAAAATGAAAGGAAAGAAAAATGATGAGCCTACGACACGAGGTATTCCCAGGCGGTCACCCATTCAAGTACCAACCTCGCCCGACAGGGCTTAACTTCGGTGATCGGACGAGAACCGGCACATGTCAACCCGTGACAGTGTCCGTTTAAGCTCGCACGAAACTGCCCTTGTCGGACCAATTCATTTATTTAAAAAAACAAAACTTGTGGCTTGTTGTAAACTGCGCAACGCAACGCAGTGCAACGCAATATGTTGCTAACTGAGCAAAGCAATTTTCGCTACGCAACGCAATGAACCAAAGTTGTAAACTGCGCAACATACGCAATATCCTGTAAACTACGCAATAGTTACTGTGCAATATCTTGTAAAACGGTTTTTTTGAACAGCGGTTGGCCTACCGAAGACGTATACTGCGCATGTACATCAGTCCCACGCGTCAAGATGGAGCAATTCTATTTACAGTGGGGCTAACTAGTTTCGTAAAAATAAATTAATCACTGCAAAGGGAGTAGCGGTTCCGGCAACTGTCTGCCAGCAGTGGCTTGAGCTCTACTTTTTGTATTTGTTTTTTAAATGTTTGAAATGTTTCTAAGTTCTTCTGACAACAGTTTCCAGAGTTTTGGACCTAAATACCTAAGTGAATGTTTCCCATAGGTGACGGAATTGAATCTAGGTACAGTGAAATCAGATCCTCGTAAATTATAAGGAGAGCAGTTAACTGTAAATAAATCACGAACATTTTTCGGGTACAGGCCATGCTTTACTTTGTACATAAGCAGTGCAGTGTCTTGCAATCTCAAGTTCTGTCAAGTAGAGTTGGCAATTCTGCCCGCTTTAACAGTAGTTGCTGGTACGTTGAATTTTTGTCTCTGAAAATCGCACGTAAGCCCCTTTCCTGAACTCTCTTGAGTTTCCTAGAATCGCTGGCTCTACAGAAATGCCAGGTTAAGTGGCAGTATGTTAAATATGAGAGTATGGCACCCTTGAAGAGCTGTAGTTTGGCAGTGGTTGGCACTAGATTTTTCAGTCTCAACAGAACACCAGTTCTCTGACTTTCTTTCTTGCATGCTGTGATTATGTGCTCGCTAAAATTAAGCTTGTTATCAATGGTAACACCAAGCAGCTTCAAGCTGCTCAGTGTTTCAATGTCACATCCCTTAACATTTACACAGATCTCGTCGTTGCTGTGTGTATTTCCAATAACCATAGTTTGATACTTTGAAAGATTTCCATTGAGCAGATTTGATTCATACCAGTGGGAGGCCTTTTCCGCCTTAAGATTAAGATTGGAGTTTACCTTTAGGATATTGTCGTCTACTTCATAAATTTGATGGTTATCAGCATACATGGACAGATTTTGGTTGATTTCATAACATAGATCGTTTTGGAAGATGTTCCACAGTAACGGACTTAAGGCTGACCCTTGGGTTAACTGCGGTTAACTGTTCTCCAAGAACTTGAGTTAGATCCCAACTTTATCCTGCCGGTTGGGGCGATCGCAAAGATAGTCGCGCGTTAGATCGATAAAGGCGTCGTGAAAACCATACGCCCTGAGTTTACTCAGTAGCAGAGCTGGGTGAAGTGAACCGAAGGCCTTGGACATGTCTGTCGATAACATCCCAATCAACTGCTTGTTGTCTTTGGCTAGTTTCCAGTGTTCAATAAGGTTAATGAGCGCAGACTCGCAGCTGTAGGTTTTACGGTAAGCTGTTATACATTCTCCGAGGCGGTTGTCAAACATCCCGTTAACCTGTTTGGCTAATATATATAGTTAGGCTTAGCCTAACAGCGGCGCCCTCTGAAGACCCTCTGAACAAGCTTAACTAAGATGAAACTTAACTAATAGGTGAAAGGTCGGAAGCACAAGAATAAAGATTAATATTGACGACCGGGCTATTTTTCAATTTTAGCAATTCTCAAAAACAGTATTACCCGACCGTCTGCACAGCACATTTAGACCGTACAAAAGTTCACAAAAACAACTTTTTCTCCGTCTAGAATAACTATTACGACTACTGTTAAAAAATACAGTTGTAGCTTGTCAAAAAATGCCTGAGAAACTGATTTGGAAATCAAAATTGCCAAAAATACACAAACATATTTGCATACGGCCACGCGAGTGAAGTTAGAACTATAATAAAATTCAAGTCTTGTTTTGTTTACATAAAATCGCTTTTCAACCTATGTAATGAATGAACAAACACATAAAAATGGACAACACAATCTTCTTTCGAAAAATTTTATTCAAATCTCCATTAGTTTATGTTGAAAAGCAAAACGCAAAACGCGCATCGAGGCCGAGCCGTGTCTTCGATGAAATTCAAGAAATTAATACAACTGAATTTAAGCTACACGTTTAAAAACAATTCTCCAAAACTAACGAGAACACATTAACAAAAAGTCAATCACAGATTGATATCAAGATAAATTCCCATCGAAAAATGTAATTTGTTTTACCTTTAAGTCCCTCCGGCGACTACTGTGCTTGGAAATTTTTTAAATCTCCGCTTTGGTGCTGAAATCCGTAAAACGAACCCATCTCTCGCATTGCTAAAAACGTATATAGTTCCTCGAAGCAAGATTTTATCCCTGAAAGCTCTTCTTTTTCCACTAAAGCGGCTTCTGAGTATCCCTTAATTAGCATCCCTGTCTTGAGTAGCAAACCACGAAAAAATGCAGGAAAATAACGACTTAAATTTAAACCGTTTTCTCCGCTCAGTAAACACGGCAAAACATCAAAGTGTTTTCCCAGCTGACGTGACATTCGGCCGTGTAACCGCGCGAAAAAAAAGCCTCGCTTTGGTTTCAACATGACGTCGTACGCGCATGTTTTGCGACGTCATACGCGCCCGCGAGCTAGTCCTCCGCTAAGATCCCGGATGTTGTGACACACGTTTTTGTTCCAGACAGCGCCCGCGAAACATTCCGCTAGCCATGACCATGAAAAATTACGGCATGGGTTCTATGAGTATGGGGCTGCGCAGCCGGGCCTTCGGCCCGGCAAGTGCTCCGCTATGAGTATGGGGCTGCGCAGCCGGGCCTTCGGCTCGGCAAGTGCTCCGCTATTAATTGTTCAAATACCTTGTCCACAGCAGGAAGTACGGTAATGGGCCTGTAATTCTCTTTCATCAATGGGTCATCAATGGGACGGGAGTCCATTCACCCTTTTTCCACAGTTGAGGCCATTTCCCTTTAATTAAACATTTGTTGTATAAGGTTGTGAGTGAACCAGCGATCTCACTTGCACCGATTTTCAGGATAGATGGTGGGATAGAATCATAACCTGTTGCCTTAGCCACGTTCAGAGACTCGAGCGCTCCTTGAACCTGCGCCTCATTGAGGGGCTGTAGTGTGAGATACTTATCATGGCTAGATTGCTGAGCTATACGTTGCACACTTGGGTGGTTTTCAAAATCAGTCTCGCTTAGAAGTTCGACGCCATTTCCACCAATACCATCTGCAATGGTTGTGAAAAAGTCCACGAACATTTCTGCAACTTTACTTTGATCCTTTATCACATTGTCATCCACTTTGAGATGAATCTCATTACTTTTTGTGCTAATTCTGTGGTATTAAGTGTTTATACACATTCAAAATCGTCCTGCAACTTTAATATTACAGACTTCGATATTTATATTGGCGATTTATGTTTCTTAATAACTGTTTCATCACCAGAACCAGATAGCTCAACACATCGAGAACCTTCGTGTTCAAGATCTTGAGTAAGCAACTGCAACTGTTTTTCTTTTCATCTCTTATTCTTGCAGCTCGACACATACCTGAACGCTAAATAAAACATGTTCGTCTAATTTCCGAACATTTTGTCAATTTTACGTACTGTTGTTAATTTTTACTTGTAGAGTTCATTCGTTCCGCAATGTTTTAGGTGGGGGTGTTTCGCTGGGACTTAAGAACCCCTACCCCATCTCAGACCTAAAATTTTTATTTTCACTACCCCATTTCAAACCAAACAGTTAAATTTGGTGCCCCTTTTAATTTTTTTATTAATTATCAGTTTTTCTACGTTTTTACTTCATGATCTTTTATCATATATTTACGTTTCATAGCCATGGAATTAACATGAGCAGGTACGATTCAGACGATTTAAAACATCGGGCAAAGAAACGTCTGGTTTAATTTAGTGCCGTCAAACGGATTCTCTCCTGCCATGTAATCGTAAACGTATAATTCTTATCAAACAACGGGACAAACAAGAAAAAAAAAACCGGAACAAACGACTGTTAAATTACTAAAATTTCGAACAACAGACCTTATTCGCTTGGGCGTAATGTTTTCCCAATACAAACCTCTTGGGAGTTAAATTCTTTGTCTGAGCCACATCCATATTAATGTATCTTCTCAAGCGTTAACGGAAAATAAAGAAATAATACCCAGGGGAATGACACGTGGTCTCTAATGGGTAAACAAATACGCCCAAGCGAATAAGGTCTATTATGAAAAGCGTATTTCAGATGAAAAATGTTCCAGATGAAAAATGTACCGGAAAAAAATGACAAAACACTTAATTCGAAAATTGAACGGAAGAATTATACCCCATCTCAGACTTAGTAGGCGAAACGGAGACCCCATTTCAGACCTAGAAGGTCAAGAACCCGACCCCATCCAGCGGCACATACCCGTATAACTTATATTTGGGAGTACCCCCCCCCCCCCTCCCCCCGGGGGGTTATTTTGTTACCTCTGTTACGTCTATTTACCTCTGTTACCTCGTTACTTTGTTACCTCCGTTACCTTGTTACCCCTGTTATCCTGTTACCTATGTTAAGAAATGTAAACTTCGCATTTATATATTTTACATATCGTCTTTCATTAGTTTTATGTTGTTATCTTATATTTTTTTGTTTCTCTTAAATTTGAATTGTAACGTTTCATCTAATATTTTTGAAATCTAACGTCTTTCCACTGTAATCTTCTATCTAGCCTGTGAACAGGCTTCTTTTGGGGGAATTGGGTTAGGCTAAAATCGGCGAGCGAAGCGAGCCAAGCGCGGACTGGGGAAGAGGGAAGGGGCGGCGAAGCCTGTGGACTCGCCTTTGATGCCGCCGTTCCATGATACCAGAGTCTGGTATCATGAGCTGATTGGTCAGATCACTTATTGTTGACAGGTATGCGGTGATTGACGACACATGTTGACATCTCAAATGCCTGGCGCCCTATATTTGCATAATTATTCCATTTGCTAGCTCAAATGATAAACAAACAAGGCGACTCTTCGCATGCAATTTTCAGATCTCGATTTTGAGAAAGCTTTGAGCGATTCGTTGCGAAATATTTCGCATATACCGAGACTTTAATAAGAGCAAAAGCTGTGTCTATAAAAGTCTGTGGCAAAAAAGCAGGATTTTTTTTTAATTTTGCCGACTGGATTTACAAAACAGCAACCATGCTGCAGATTATCTGTTGGATGCCAAATCAACGAGGGTTTATCCTAGCTCCATTGAGACACACCACTCAACTGCAGAACTTACTAAGGAGCTAAAAACTATTGAAATAATTCATGATTTCATTGCAGTGGAATTATAGACTACGGCTTTTTGAGACTCGGATCTAAGATGCCTATTACCGCGTGGCCGGAAACACTACACAGGGGCGGATCCAGGATTTTTCTTAGGAGGGGGTGCACCTCTAAGGAATGACGTAACTGAAGGGTGACGTAAACAAATTTTAAAAGCGAACAACGCAGACTAGGTCATCTAGGGGGGGGGTGCGCACCCCCTGCACCCTCCCCCTAGATCCGCCCCTGCTACAATCCGCCGAGATCAAAAGGTCGATATTATCGAAGAGAACAAATTCATATTAAACTGTGATCTTAAGGCGCAATTCTCTCTGAAGTCTTACTGGGAAAGCTTTATACTTAACGCTTTTTAAATACTTTTTTGCGAAGAGTGGGAGTCGTGTTTAGCCTATTAATTAACTTGTTGACAATATAATAGCAGGATAATTACTAGGGGGCGGAACGGCGGCATCAAAGGCGAGTCCACAGGCTTCGCCGCCCCTTCCCTCTTCCCCAGTCCTCGCTTCGCTCGCCGATTTTAACCTAACCCAATAGTCCCCCAAAAGAAGCCTGTTCACAGGCTATCTTCTATCCTCTTGTTTCTTGGCGAATTAGATTGTAACGTTTTTCTTGTAGTCATTTTATTCTCTGAAGAAGTCAGGCCGTGCCTGACGAAATATTGGAAAGAATATTATAATCCCAGTTGTACAGTCAGCCTTGCTTTATTAGTTCTTTCGTATTTACCTATGTTACCTTGTTACGTCTCTTTTTACGTCTGTTTTTGGACTCGGGGGTGTCTTCAGAGTAACAGCTCTTTTCTGGCTATTTAAATCTAAATGTGAGCGTCTGAATCAGCTTTTGAAAGCAAAAACTCAAAGCGATTATTATATTTTGCTAAGTTGATTTGTTCTCACGTTTCCAGACCAGATAGTGCTAAAAACCCCGGCGTAGCCAATCGATAAAAATCGGTACCGATTTATCAATCGATAAATCGGTAAAAATCGGTAAATTTGATTTGATTGATATCGATTGTATCGATCAATCGGTAAAAATCGATGACACACCCATTTGTTTTATCGATTTTTCTTGGTTTTCATCGATTGTTATCGATTTTTAACGAGTGAATTTTTGGCCTTTAAAATCGATTATAATCGCCTTATTTATTAAAATCAAGAGATAACAGGTGAATACAATTTTCTTTTATTCAACACAACCGATTATTCAACCGCTTGACTGCGACGTCGATGTCCCTGGCACTTTCTGAACTTCTCATAGTTGCTTTTCTGTCGATTTTCCGAGCACTACAAGAACTGTTTTCAGCTATTTGTTTCCATCTTGCCTGTGTTCGTCTCGAAGATACAACGCAATTCCATCCAAAGTTAGTAAGCAGTGAATTGTTAGTTTTATTATTTTTGTTATATGATAGTTATTGTTCTTGTTAATCTGTTCGGTGCCAAATTGTAGCCATCATGGTGGTAGATCTATGTTATCAAGGCCAAGGAAAATAAAAGGAGCTGACCGAATGTTACCACAATTTCACTAAGTACAAGTAATTTTTATATTCATATATACCTTTTATTAGGAGACCTAGAAAAAATATTTCCCATCATATTTACTTGTGAATAATAGTAGTTGCTGTTTTGTTATTTCTATGTTGCTGACAATGTCAAATGTTTTCTGCATTTATCGTTTGCCTTGTTTTGTTTATCGTTTCGTATTTCTTGTGAACGTAAAAATCAACTTCTTCACGTTACAAATGGCGAAGTAAACATGTTTAATTAAATAAGTACATTTTGTTCATTATATAACAGCTATTTTTATACCAAAAACAAACAAAGAACGTTTTCCGTTAGAAATCGATAAAATCAAACAAAATCGATAATATCGATTTGACACACCGAATTGTTTTATCGATTTCTACCGATTTACGTTACCAATCGATAAAAATCACTTGATTTTTATCGATTTTTACCGGTACCGATTTTTATCGATTGGTTACGCCGGGTAAAAACACGTGTCTGTGTGTTCCCATATTCAATTTCAGTGAAAAGTTACAGAACATTGTCGAAATATGGCGGAAAAAAACCGAAGTTATCGCGGGGAAATGGCTATAAACGAAAAACATTTCAGAAATTAAAAATTCCCCGACGAGTTTTTTGTTATTATGATTTATTGTTTAAACCAAGCTACTGTCCAAATTTGAGGAAATCGAATAAAAACAACACTTAAAAAAATACCATGCGTTATGAACAAACTTTCACTCTTTTGCAATGATGATTTTTTTGGATGAAAGATCATTCTGAAACCTTAATTTTGATTCCCAGAAACAAATTTCGAGAAAATGGTCGATCTGCAGGTATTCTGTAACTTAAGGTACGAGAAACCTGTTTTGTGGGCGTGGCTCGCAAAGCAAAGCCTCGCTCATTTCTGATACGAACCAACTCGTGCGTAAATACCGTACGCCCGCACTGCCCATGAAGTAATCTATATTTTTTTGCATACGTTATTTCTCGAAAAGGACGAACAAAACAACAGAAACAAAACAACAGAAAAAAATCCTGAACAATGTTTTGCAATTAATTTGTAGTATACATGCCAAAAATGGACAAAGCTGAGTGAGAAAAATGAAAAATGACCTAAAACCCAACATAAGCACATGTAGGTTATGCCCCGAGTCCTTCGATTATGCAAATATCAAGAAACCTGTCAAGTGTGTAAAGCAATTTAGGGCTTCTTTTGAATTTTTCATTATTTACTTGTATAGTGAATTATTGGATAAATTTTTATGATTGTCAGGAGAACCTAAAATTTATTCAACTACTGCAACATTTATAGTATGATTTAAGCTTTAGGTCATCATCAGAGACCCAAGGCAGTTAGTTGGGGTCTCCAAGGATGGCTTCAGGTCTGACATTTTTTATATCAGTTATTTGTTAAAGCTTACTAATAGAGACACTTCTCTTCAACAAGCATTTTTTAAACAAAAAAACAACTCATTAAAAACAACCACACTGGACTACAGTAACAGTTTTCTTCATTAGTATATATTAAACAAGGACATTTTCTTACTACTTCAGAGTCAGTATGCAGCTCTGACAAGGTCTTCTGAAAACCATTCTTTTAATTATTGATCTTTTGGGCACAATATGAAAGGGTCGGGATTTCACGAGTTGAAGTATATGAAAGGGTAGGGATTTAGCGAAGAATAGGAAATGGTAGCGAAAACACGAGTTGAAGCATAAAAAAGGTAGGGAAAACTGCAATTTAAGTATTATAAAAAGGGCCTTTAAAATATATCAAACAGACGCACGCAAAGGCTATATGAAAGGGGTACCATTTTCAACGAAAGGTATATGAAAGGGGTACCATTTTCAATGAAAGGTATATGAAAGGGTACCTTTTCTGTCTAAAACGGTATATGAAAGGGTAAGGGTTTGGACCTCGGGGCGGAGCATCCCCGTACAAAACTTTGTTGAGTACCCCCCCTCCGGGGTTTACGCACAAAATATGCATATAACAGTACATAATTATAATGACAGGAAGTTCTTTTTGGAGTGGAGGTGTTATGTTAAACGTTAATATTGTTTGCAATTTCCGATATGTTTTTACAGGTTCTTTTGCATCTTGTTTTGTCCCTTGGGGATTTTTGTGGGAGTTAATTTTGGCTTCATTTGAACCTGGCCACTTAACATATGAGTATACCCTCATGAGGTTGGAGGAATGGTGATGTGTTGGATAGCAAGCTAGACATCAGACCTGAAGGTTCAAGATTCAAAGCCCGAGCCAAGGGCGTAGCTACCTGTACGCACGTACGCACGTACGCACGTGCGTACCTGAAAAAGTCGAGGAAAAAGAAAGATTTGGGACTTGAGGGTGGGGGAGGAGGTAGGGGGAGTGTTTGAAAACAGTGGTCGTGCATACCTCTGAAAAAGTCCTGGCTACGCCCCTGCGAGCTGCCTTTGTTTTGTTTCTTTGGGCAAGAAAATTTGTTCCACATTCCCTCTCCACCCAGGTTGCAATTCTCCTAGTTGCTTTATGCTGCTGAAATTGTGTGAAGCTTCATTCCAACAACTGTCTGAAGCTTATGTGCAACTGTACCTTAACTTTTACCCTCATGAGTGATAGTAACCATACAATGGACTAGCATCCCATCCAGACTGATGTAATTGCATTACTGCAATTGCATTACTACAATATTGCATTACTGCAAACTTCATGATGGAGAACCCAGAGCTAAGCACCTTTAGTGGGGGAGGGGAGAGAGGGGAGGGAGGAGGCACAATGCCTGAGTACTGGCTTTAACCTTCATCAATAATTCAACATTACAGTGAACACTTTCTAAACCAGACTGTCTGTCTGACCTACAAAGGTGTCTGCTTTAAGAGAGTTGAAGTATATGATATCGTACCTTCACTGTAGTTTGGAGTTTAGGAAAGAAAAGATGAGTTCTTATTATATGATCAAATTAATATAAATTGTATAATTTTTTAGCAATTTTAGATTCTTAAGTCTTATTATATTTTACTTTAATTTTTAATAAGCTTTGTTTTAGTGTCCTCGATTAGTATTGTGATGTACTAGAATTTTATGACACTTAAATAAAGGTTTCATCATCATCAGTGTACTTAATCATCTTTTAATTTTAGCTAAAAACACATCTATGAATGTCAGAAAAATAACATCCGCCCATCCTTTAGAGATTTCTTTAAAATGCTTACCTATGTATACCAATAATTATTAGAATAACAAGCTATGAAATCAAATGACAAAGAGGAAAGCCATCTTAAATGGAGAAAGAATATTGACAGTTTAGAAACTTCTTAACCTTTGAGTCCTCTTAGTAGCAATAATCATAATCTTTTAAAAAGTATTTAAATGTATCAATAATTGTTGTACCAAGAAATGTAAGGGAACTGACATCCATATCATCGTTTAAATGTTACATACGTAGAATAGACCTTGTTTCTAAATTGACTGATAGTAAATGTGACAACTGCCTTTTATGTAAGACTTAGGTTAGATTTTAAATTGTACATATTATATATAGTTTTATTTTAAATTCTTAAATATTTTTAGGTAGTATTTAGTGTCCCCAGTTAGTGGTTGTATAACTGCTATTTTAGATTTGACACATGAATAAAGGTTGTTGTTGTTGTTGTTGTTGTTGAAACTACATGTACTATTTTGAGCAAGTTAATTTAAGGTTGCAATAGTACCAACAACATGGAAAGTAGCACTTGCAGTAACTATTGAATGTCATTTGTCATTTTAATAGTATTGTTAGTTTTATATGTAAGTAATACTGCAAGTCATTTATTGACGAATAATAAAAAATAAATAAAAATACCTTCACTGTCGCTGTTGTCTCCACCACTGGCTGTGAACTCAGTTTTGGATCTTGCAAAACATCATGACTGCTCTTCATTTTCATTGACTGAAAACCAAAACAGAAAACCACCCAGTAAGAATAATAGACAAAACACAAAAACTAATTAATATGTGCAATATACAACACACACACAAATAAGTCTGAACAAAGATAACAGGAATTATTTTTTAATTTGTATAATATACTTTTTGGAGCAAGATTGTCAGCTTGTTTTATTTACAAGAGCCTTCATCACTACTATTTCAAGCTATTGTATGTAACTAAGAAAAATACAGTGAACACTGTCTTAGTCGGACACCATCACAGGACAAGCTCTAGCTGTCCGTCTTAAAGATGTGACTGTCTTATAGAGAGTTTAGTTACAGACAAACTAGTGAAATTCAACAAGAACAAGCCAAAAAGTGATGTCTGTCTTAGAGAGGTGTCTGCCTTATAGGGGCATCCGTCTTGAAAGACTTTACTCATACTGTATTAACTAACTATTTAATATATATAATCATCATTTTTCAAAACATGTTTTGTACACTATTTGTATTTTATTTTGCAATCCAACCTTGGAAACTGAAGTCACTGTTGATTCATCCTCTTCAGCCTCCTCACCAAACGACAACAAACTGAAATTTCTGTTAAAGACAGTGAGTTTTTTATCAGCTTAGGTGCAATAAAATGAAAGCTCTACTGTGGGAAGATTAGTCAGCAAAATGGATGAATTAAACTTATCATTATTACTATGTATTAAGTGATTCTATTCTACACAGAAGTCAGATTGGATGGTTCCAGAAAACATATTCCATACCTTGGACCCGGGGGGTGGTTAGGGTATTGAGCCGAAAAAATGCGACAGAAATATAACGTGTTGTTTTGAATTATACCTCTTAGGGGTAAAACTTCTTGTGAGCCACACCCATCAAACGAGACTTTGGTACCTCTTAGGGTGTTTTCCAAAAATTTCCGAAAAAGCACCCCCATAATTTTTATATGGGAGTCCCCCCCCCCCCCCCCCCCCCCCCCCCCCCCCAGGACCTTGGACCCCATGGAAGTTCATTGGAAATTCTGAGGAGAAGAAGGGTTTCAAAAACCAAAGTTCTTAAAGGAAAGTATGAAGCTAAACTGAATCCCTACTGGGGTAGAGGAGTCTAAACCAAAAACCCTTCTGTAGATGGAGTATGGAGATTTTCTGGAACAAGACATTCTCATTATTTATCCATCACCTTTCAAGATTCTTTTCTACAAATGTTTGTACTTGGTTTTTATAAGAAAATTAATTTAAAGGATTTTTTATCCCATGCATCCACAATCTCAATCATAAACACATTCCCTAACATATTCACGTTTGACAATCAATTTTTGGCTATTTTTAATAACTTCCAACTTTTTGAAACAATTTTCTGTTTCCCTTTCAAATGTGTTAGGATAACAGAGCGAGGTCTTCTTTAATGGGGACTTACTTTGTTCCTTTAACTTTTTTCTTCTTTTCATCGGGTTTAGCTTTAATTTCCTCTTGTTTCTGCCTTGTAACAATGTCGTCAAATGGATTATGCAAGACCTGACAAAGGAAAGAAATTCACCAGCTTACAAATGCTGCGTTTAGTCCACTTATTTTAAGGTTTTCATGCATCATCATCATCCAGCAGTCGCAACTGAGATTCCATTCACAACATCATGCCAGCTAGTAGTCTTTATCCCTCATTATGTTTGGAAGGTCCTCTATTTTATATTGTGTGTCCCTTTCAATCACTTCCACACAGTTGAGAGGTCTACGTCCACGATTAGGAAACCAGAGTCTCCCACATAATTTATTTTTTTTTTTTATTATGTCCCACATGGTACATCGGATATGACCTGTCTTCAGCATGACGGCAGTGGCCAGCAAAGCATACTCTAACAGTTATCTGGTTTTCATGCATTCAATCATGATTTAGGGACATTACTTGTTCAGTCCCCAGTTCCTATTCTCTTCAATTCCAGCTCTCACCACCTTTACATAATTACTCTGCTCTCCCTCTTCTTTTCTGGTCCCAACTCTTACTTTCTGCCAGTTACCTTTCCCTTTTTCTGCCCCACCCTCCCCCAACTTTCTCTAGTTTTATCCCACCTCTGTTCTCTTGATTTTTGGTGGAAACAGTGGTCGGTCATCTCCATCAACTTCACAGTCCTCCATCTTGATCATGTTATAAATTGTGTCCCCTGCAACCTAAGTAGGAAAATAGCAACTTTTCAAAAAAGAAAATTTAATCACAGTCAAACCTACTTAATACAGACTTAAAAGGGACATTCACTCAAGGGTTATATACAGTAGGTAGGGACCAAGAGAACTGTCCATAATAGAGGTGTGACTGCATTATGGAGGTGTATGCAAAGAGAGGTTTGACTGTATATAAGATTTCTCTCTCTGTTTTATACTGTGTTTATGGTGTTACCTTTCCAAATATGGTATGTTTCCCATTCAACTCAGGTGTTGCTCCAAGAGTGAAAAAAAACTGGCTTTGATTGTCATTAGGCCCAGCATTCGCCATGGCAACAAGCCCTCTTCGTACAAAGCGAAGTCTTTGATGAAGTTCATCCTACAAATTAATAAATAAGATTGTACAGGCTCCTAAATAAATAAATAAGCTATTCCAATTCTGCTTCTGTAATATTCTTTCTTTTCCTGCCATTACTGCACCAATCAGAATAAATTGTTATCTTAGTTTACTTAATAAACCCATTTTGGCATGGTACTAAGCATTACTTAAAAATTAAAATACCTCCAACGCTCTTCAAGCCAGACACCCTCAGGACCAGCACGAGCTGGCCACCTTAGGGAAGTGTCCGCCTTATAGAGAGTTTAGTTACAAAACCACTGATATCTGCCTTAGACAGGTGTCTGAGTGTATAGTCGAGAGTGTCTGCCTTACAGAGGTGTCCAACTTAGAGAGGTGTCTGCCTTTCAGGGGTGTCCGCTTTGAGAAAGTTGAAAGTACTTAATATATGTTATTGATAATAGAATTTATTTCATCAGGCATTCTGTGAAGGCTGAATGGCATACTGACATAATTAATACTTTTTGTAATTCATATTGTTCTCCTGACAAAGTAAAAACAATTTAAAATTGACATTATTCCTGACCAACTATTGTTTTTATTTTATAATTACTAAATATTGATGAATAAGTCACCTTGAAAGGCTGCCCATAAATAGACTCTCCGCCTGTTACAAGAGGGACAAAAAGGTAACATGTTACATTTATAGTTACTGCTCAAAAGTAAGTTATGAACCTCTCATGAGACACGAAAATCACATTTCGCACAGCAAGAATCGGTATGAAACCCTAAAAACCGTAAGTGTCATGGCTTAAAATTCTGACATGATCTTAATAATATTTGTTGTGGTGCAATTTTGTCCTTGGTGCAAATTTTATTTTCCTTTGTTTTGGGATATGGTAATGTATGATAATGACTAGTTTTAAACAAAGAAAAATAAAATTTGCACCAAGGATAAAATTGCACCACAACATATTAAATAACATATAGACAGGTGTCTGTTACCAATTTTACTGCAAATTTAAACAATATGGATGATGGGAAAGTTTATTAGAAAATTTGAACCTTGACTTACACCAGGTGTAAGCATGACTGTGGCATTTTGTATAATTCTTAATTACCATGCATGGCACTGTCACTTACCCATTCCTGTCCCAGTTGGGTCTCCTCCTTGAGCGCAAAATCCTAACACGAGAAAAGACAGGAAGACTATGAAGTTGTATCCTAACAATAATATTATTTATTAAAAGGCTCTGGGCAAGAACTTGACAATTACATATTATTAATAGTGATATCAAAATACAAATTCTCCTTGTTTGACCCCTTACATTTCTTACAGCAGATGTGGAAGCTGGTTTTTTAAATATCAAGTCCCACAAGAGAATTCATCTTGGGTGATCATAGTCCATAAAACCCACATAAAAAATTTACAGACAAATGTATGGAAAACAAAATAAATAATAAATATGCTTTCTTATACAGTTAAATCCCTAAAAATTTAATAAGTTAAGTCTTCATGAATCCTACAGTATTGTAAATTTTCAATTCACAAATATAAGAAAGTTTAAATTTTACCAAAATTATTTGACACTGGATTTCAATAGAAACACTGTATTTGGCGACATGTTTGCCCTGATTTAACCCATGATCCCCCAACAAACGCAAAGTCCTCTATTAAAGGGGCATTGTCACGCAGATTTTGCTGTGTTTTGGTCGAAATACACTAAATATATGACAAAGTACCTTTGCTCAAACATAAAATTGCTTTTAGAACACCAAGAAGATAATATCAAGTGATTTCTTCAAGGAAGAACAAGCCATAATACGTTTTTCTGCAATTTTTCCACGACTCTTGGGAGGAACTTGAAAAAATTGGCCAATTTTTTCAAGTTGCAATCCATTTCCATCCTGGCCATCCGCAGCCAAAGATAACGAATACTAGTTTCTGTGCACTGGTAGAGTATTTGTTAACAAAACTGGACCATTATTTTAAGGTTTTCATTGAAACAAATATGTTTTTCGACTTTTCAAAGTGATACTAAAAATAGGTGACAGTGTCCCTTTAATATAGATGAAGGGTAATATGGCCTAAAATGTGATTTTTTTTTACCTTTGACAATTCTGTGGAAAATAGTGCCATCATAATATCCTTCTAAACAGAGCTGAATGAAATTTCTGCAAGCTTTTGGAGCTTCTTTTGACCACAGTTCAATATCAATTTCTCCACAAGTTGTTGTGAGAAGAACCTGGGGTCAAAATAATAATGAATCATGATGTTGATTATTAATCTCTTATTAACTGAGTGTGAGGGCCATATACCTGCCAAGTATCACAGCTTAGGTGTGAGTCTCACCCCTGCGAGTCTAAAACTCCGATCTCACGCCTTCTCACGCCTATGGAGCAATTTCTTAGGCCTGACTTACAGATTTGAGCTATCAGCCTTGACTGATCACATGATCTAATTAAAAATATGGTTATGTTCATGAAAATATGGCACTTTTTTTGTAGGTTTTTATCATTCTGAACATAAGAATTACAGCTGGATTTTATAAAATGGAGGTCTAAGGTCTATGGAAACTTCTGAATTCTTCGGAACATCTTCGGACATCTTCGGAATAAATTGGGTTCTCTTCGGATTTGGTTGGGTCGCCTTCGGAAATCCTGGCACTCCCACAAAAAATTCTCACGCCCCACCACTCAGAAAAAGTTGGCAGGTATAGGCACAGGCAGCCCAACCGTGGTGTGTAAGTCACATCAAATTACAGATTTGAAGCCGGTACGACAGTAATGAAATATAGGTAATAATACGATTTGTCACGGAATTGAGAAGCGATAGAAAAATCGAAACAATTACACAATAAAGACTTCTTACCTTTACTTTATTGTCCCTTGATGTGTCCTGACCATTTTTTTTTGGATAGTGGGGCGAGTGACAAAAGTGGTAAATATGCATTTAAACCGGTCAGGACACATCAAGGGACAATAAAGTAAAGGTAAGAAGTCTTTATTGTGTAATATTTTCGATTTTTCTATCGCTTCTCAAATTCCATGACAAATCATATTATTACCTATATTTTATTACTGTGTACCGGCTTTGAATCTGTAATTTGATGTGACTCACACACCACGGTTGGGCTGACTGTGGTATAGGGCTGTCCAGAAGATTTGCTCCACATTTGGGAGACTCCTGGAAAATCTGGAAGAGTTGGCAGGTCATTAAGTGATACCGATTAACAATAGCATACTGAATTCAACCATTAGTTGTATGTTAGTGAAATTAAAGGTGTAGTAAGCTTGTGTATGCATGTATGTTATGTCAACATACATGTTCTCCTAACTGACTGGTACCTAAATATTTTGTACCTGTTAGGGGAATTTGTTTTCATGTCAAGGAACTTCATCATTAGTTACCACTTTCCTTGACTCTCATGACCTCATGACCTCATAAGCTTCATTATGCATTGATGATATGAGGAGAAATAAGACTCTTATCATTTTGAAAGGGTCTAACAAGAAGCTGTCATGTACGTTGCAGCTACATGTGATGTGCTCAGTTTTAAAATTTCCTTATTTTTTGTAATTATGGAGAGATATATCTTACCTTCCCATTTGTAGGTGGCTCTTGGATGTAAATATTGCTCATGATGTAAAAAAAACTCGTTATTCTGTTGATAAAAAAACTTCTGTCACTTCAACCAGTACCACACAGGACAGCGGCTTTGCTTTAGCGCGCAGCCGTATAAACGACTCCACGTGGATCAAATTCAAGATGGCGTCCAGACTGACCGTGTTACGAAACTTGACTTTCAGAAGAAATATTCAGCTTCTTTGCCCACATGTGAGAAAAATCGTTTTTATGGAAAAGTGTGATTATCCTTATAGTTTTAATAACGAATTTTGTTTTCTAGAGCCGGCCAAATCTCGCTAGGAGGCGACCGATTTGCTCCTACGCAGCCATCAAGAATGCAAGGAATAAGGTTCGATTCTTACAAAGAAATCTTTTCAATTAATGGATTTTATTCTACTTAATTTATATCTCATCAATCTGTTTCCTCATTTATTCGTTTTAAACTTGCAGGAGTTAGCAAAACAAGGACAGAGTTTGCGATTTCTCCGAACAACCCCAGGTTTGTAGCCAAGCGTATGATTATAATTTACCCGGGTCATTGGCAGGATATTTGCTGTTTCTGACGATCGATAGATCTCTCCTATAATAACGATTTGTGTTATGATGTTTAAAAAATCAACCAGTTTTTCTCACTTCCGTCATCCGTATGTTGGGGTCTTTTAAATTTTTAAAATTTAACACTTTTCTCGTGAGCAGATTTTTTTGTGTACTTCCGGTGAAAGCTCTTCTGGGGGTGTGTCGGGGGAGGGGTGTGATTATCTTTTTTCGCCGGGTTTTTCAAATAACTGATACATTGCTGTTTATAAATAAAACGGGATTGGTATTTCTTAAGCTAAGCTCTAGATTTCCTTTTGTAGAGAAGAATTAGTTCATAATATTCTCAAATGCATTTTGAGAGGCTGTATGCAAGAAACATTATTAAACATCCAAGGGAAACATGTTTCAGTTAAATTTATTATACTTCAATAGCAAGATTCTACACTGTTAATTAAATTTACTAAAACGCTGAACATTTTATTTGTTTTTTTATTTACTCACACTTTTTCTTACGAAGTTGATATTGTTTCTGAGTCAATAAGGAATTTAAACTTTGAATGCAATAATCAAATTGTTTTAAATAGTTATAACTGTTTCTGAGTGGTGGTGGTGGAAGTGGTTTAAATATGTGTCATGTACTGATAATTTCATATTTTCCAAGGAATGAATGGGGAAATTTTGCCGTTCAACTTGTCTGACATAGGAGAAGGAATTGCTGAAGTTACAATCAAAGAATGGTAGGATCATTCAATTACACCATGTTAATTTTCATTAAAGATAGCAATCTTATCACAACTGATTCACATTTGTTATCAGTTGGCTTTGTTTAGCTTTTCTCTTTACTTCACTCTCTCATCCAAACATAACCAAATAACTCAAACCAATACCTATGATTGGTGACTTATTCAAGCACATTGTTCTGCACTTTGCACATGGTGCCAGTTTCATGTACAGTATCTGTTCTGATTGGTTCATTGCATTACAAGTTGTATTAACATGTACAGTCGAACCTGTATTAAGCGGTCACCCTCTATTAAGTAGTCACTTACAAATTCCCGGAATTAAATCACTCCCCATATTTACTGTAAACTTGACCTCTTTTGTCACCTCTATTAAACGGTCAGTTGGTTATTCACCGAGGGTGACTGGGTAATAGAGGTTTGACTGTATGACGTTACTTCTTTTGTTTGGGTTTGACATCACCCAGTTAACAACTGCTTTTATTATTACAGTGGCAGATCCTAACTCCATTGTAGGAGGGGGGTTGGGGGGCAGAGGGGGGGGGGAGTAACAATGTTAGGGACTTTGCAAGATAGAGGGAGGGGGCTGCAGGGTTTTTGTTACGGTATGCAATAACAGGGACCAAATTGCAAAGAACAGAGACCATTTGTTGGTATGCAGTCCCAATTCAGAGTAAGTGTGGGAGGGGGTATGGGGACCTCCCCTAGAAAATTTGTGAAATTTTGAGGCCCAAAGTGTGCATTTTAGGCCATTTTCTGACCAATTTGGGATTTTGTTTTAACTGCTATGAAAGGGGCATTAGTAACAAAGCACAGTTTTTTTTACTCATAATAAAGATCAAATAGCCCATCAACTTTAGCAGTTCTTTATTCAAATATCTTAGCACATTTTCCTGAGAAATAGCCAGGAGAAGAGTTGAAATAGCCAAATAAATGTCGCGATGTCCCGGCTCTAACAAAAACCATGGGGCTGGGTCTCTCCCCTGGATCTGTCGCTGTATCGTCTGTGATGAAGTACTCACCGGTACTTATAGGAGGTCTGTGGCCCATCTGGTGTCTTTCTTAGAATCAGGTCCAGTAAGAATTTGTTACTTATTTAAAGGAGATCTGTTGCCAATTAAGGAGTCTGTGTCACATTCTTTGTTTTAGAATCAGGTTTAATAACAAGGATTCATTTGATGATAATGATATTAATGTTAGTATAATAACATTGATTTGGTGTTTTATTGTCAGGTTTGTAAAGCCAGGTGACCATGTGAGTCAGTTTGATAGCATTTGTGAAGTGCAGAGTGACAAGGTAGGTAAATGCAGACATGTGCCACAGGGAACCCACAAGCTTGGCATTTAAATCAAGTTTTTTGTAGCATGAAGCAACAAGAAGTACATGTATAACTACTCTGATCCTCCCTGGATCGGACGCTGTTCCATTGCATGTCTATACCCAGCACTTTGCTAAGTTGTTATTGAAGATCAAGTGCTACCCATTTGAATACTCTTGTTTGAAATTGGTTGTAAATAGTTTACAACAGTATCGTTAGTAAAAAAATATTAATTTCATTTTGTTTGTATCAGGCATCAGTGACCATTACCAGTCGGTTTGATGGTACTATCAGCAAACTTTATTACGACGTGGATGATGTTGCTAAAGTTGGGCAGCCTCTGGTGGACATAGAGGTCACTTCCCATGCTGGAAGCAGTAAGTTTTAAATATCATTATTAATTATGAAGCATGTATTGCCAAACACTTTCTCAAAAAGTCTTGATTTTTTACTTCAGTAATCTGGGCCTATCTATCTTAAATTATTTTCACTGCTGGCATTTTAAGATCATTGTGGAAATTGGGGTTGTGCAGAGCAACCTTGGTCTGAAATTGTGGCCCTTACCATTTTCAAAGACTGGGCTTTTTTAAGAAAGAACAAAAAGTTTACTGCCAAATAAAGGAAATTGGGGATTTACTGTCTAAGTAAGTACAAACTTCTGGATTGATATACCTCCACAAATTAATTAATAACCAGTCTGTCAAATCATTCTGTTTTTCTTTTTAAGATGTTGATGCAGTTCCAAGTCCTGCTGAAGATGTCATGGCTGCTCAGCAGAAGCCCAAACCAACGCATGCTATAGACGAACCTCTTCCTCCACCACCCCCCTCCCCACAGTCATCAGCATCACAACCCATGGCCTCCCCAACTGCTCCCCCACAGGCTGCAGAAAAGAATACACCTAACAGTGGGAAGGTGCTGGCAACACCAGCAGTGCGCAAGATTGCAATGGATAACAATGTAAGCAGAAGTATTTGTCTGTGTTTCAAGTAAACATGATATACTCTTCCAAGCACAGTAAATCAATTCTCCCTTACTGACTGAGGTAGTGGGGAGGCAGGTTTCTAAATGTTCTTCTTCCAATACCCAAAACTTGCAGTTATTGTCCTTTCCTCGGTCGTTCCAGTCACTGCACTTTCTCATGCAACATTGTGAAATCTTTCCCTGTTTCTTCCACTTTCCACAATCCTGTTTCCAATTGTCTTCTTCCTATTGTCCGTTCTTGCAGATTTCCAAAGCACATTAATTACACCTTAATTAGTGGGGGCATCCCTGGTATGGTGCATGTTTTTAGCACTTTTGGCTGTCCCCTTCTCCATAACTTTTCTTTATCGTAGTGATTATTTAATTTATTATCTATTTGTAATTTAGTGGAGTGAAGCTGTAATAAATATAGACTTTCAAGCATGACTGATGTTTTTTCCAATATTATTGGCAAAACAACTCACTGATAAATGAATAAGGGGGTTAGTTTCTAAAGAAACTGTTGTGCTACAATGTACATCAATAGGGGAGTGATTAAGACATGAAAATTTGATTTTATCAACTAAGGTGATATTGGATAAGGTAAATTGGCCGCCATTAAGAAGTTTTGAGCACTTGCCCTTTGTCAGAGAGAATCCAGCTTTCTCACTCTGTCGCCACAAAACATTAATGTGGGGTTTCAGGAAATATCCATACCCTCGCCTCCCCTCCCCACTTCCAACCCCCCACACCCCCCCCCCCCCCCTCCCCCCCTCCCCCCCCCCCCCTCCCCACCACCATAAAAGGGCATCGAGGGGTCTGAAATTGAAAAGTATGATGCTTACTGGTATTTCAAGATGGTCGGGGGGTGTTTAAGCCAGAGAACATTCTATAAAGGGTAATTCTGGAAAAACCCAATTTGCTAAGATGTATAGTGTTGTTCCTGATGTTCCTTTTTCAGGTAACACTGGCTGAGGTACCAGGAACGGGCAAAGATGGAAGAATCCTGAAAGAAGATATTGTGAATTACATTGAAGGGATGAAAGCAAAACCAGCCCCTCCCCCCAAGGTGGATGTAGGAGCAGCCCCTACCGTCCCACCCACAGTACTCAGAAGACCAGAGGTGATGCTGGAAGACATAACAGAACCGATCAAGGGAATAAGAAAAGCTATGGCTAAAGCCATGTCTGCTTCTGTTTCAATCCCTCACTTTGGTTACAAGGATGAAATCATTCTGAATGAGTTAGTCAGGTAAGGAGCTGTTATTTGATTTTTGTAAAAAAAAAGGGTGTATTTAAATTTTCAGGAATCCTGGAAATAGAAATAATATTGTTATTTATATTAATATTAGAGAAAACTTTTAAGGGTTGGCATAATGGTTCTTTTTTGATAGCATATTTTTAAGAAGTCAGGTAGTGTAACTCCACATTGTTCCTCTCTTCATTCAGTTGAATAAATGAATTCGAATAGCAGTCAGTTATCATGCCAGAGTTGTTATTACATGTATGAAGAATGCTCTAGCTTTCCAACTGGGGGAAATTAATACCTAGACATGTTTAATTATTTTAATGTTTCCTTCCAGGCTGAGAAACCACAGTAAAGAGTCATTCCAGTCCAGAGGAGTAAAGCTGTCATTTATGCCATTATTTATCAAGGCAGCATCCATGGCTCTGTTACACTTTCCTGTACTAAACAGTTCGGTGGATCCACAGTGCGAGAATCTTACTTTCAAGGTGAGTTGGATGGCTAAAATACCACAGTACTGTAAAAGGTAAAGTGGGCCACAGGTGACCCACTCAACTGGAGCTTAACCCCGTTTCTGTAGCATGAAGCAACCAGAGTTTTGCTACTCCCCCCTGGATGGGACGCTGATCCATCGCAAGGTTACCCCCCAGTATTTTGTCACTACTACCCATTTATGCATCTGGGTAAAGCGAGATAATGTGGAGCAAAGTTACTTGTCGAAAGGCTGGTTTTCACTAACGACAAAGTCGGAGTTGTAATCAGAAGCACAGAGCGTTAAGATCTAGTGAAAATCAAGCCGACGGAATCAGAAGAAGATTACAGAGTCAAAAGTGGAAAAGGAAGAAAATGGAACCCTTCTGACTCTTCCGACTCCGATTCCGTCGAGCTTATGACTCTGCTCATGACTCCGATTTTCAATTTTCACTAAGTCAGAAGCGCTCTTACAACTCCGACTCCGACTCCATCGCCAGTGAAAGCCAGCCTTAAGGAAACAACACAAAGGCAGAAATCAAACCTTGAACCACCATCATTCAGTTCTGAAGTCCGATGTGCTAACCACTACAGCTCCCATTAGCATACATGCAATACTGTAGAATTCTAATTCTTTATGTGTTTCTGTTAGCTTTTTTTATTTTTTTTTTTTTTGGGGGGGGGGGGCTCGATCATACGCCGACCACAAACTTTAAAAAAATCATTTATTTTCTGCTTGTTTTGTCAGGGATCACATAATATTGGTGTTGCCATGGATACACAACAAGGCTTACTAGTGCCAAATGTTAAAAATGTCCAGAACAAGTCAGTATTTGATATCGCTATAGAACTAAACAGACTTCATCAGCTGGGACTCAGTGGTAAATTATCACCAGATGACTTATCAGGAGGGACTTTCACTTTGTCGAACATTGGTTCAGTAAGTAGTTTATTTTAATGCCGAAAATATTGTTGTTAAGGTTGGTTTTGAGCTGTTGTTTGGGCCATAAAGTGGCTGTAAAAATGAGGTATATTTATTCAGGACCTCTCTGAAAACTATTAGTGACAAGAGCATCCCCGACTAAATGAAGATTATTGCGTTCGACGTAGGAGAACACATACTATTTGACTTTCTCAGGAGTTTAAAAAAAAAACGTTAAAGCAGGGTTCAACATTAGATAGGGTCACAACAATTGAGCACAAATTAAATCATTTTGACCTAGCTGCTACATTGAAAGGAACTCAAGAGAGACCTTACCGTCTTCTGTAAATCTCGTTTATGACTTTCTCCTCAGGATTGATTAGACACCCTCCATTGTGTGAAAATAACAAGATAAATAGCGGTGAATATTTGCCGAGATGCAAAGCAGTGGAGTTAATTTTCAAACTAGAGAAAAATTTGAACCAATGTGCGATTCTTTGTGTAATATTCACAGATTGGAGGAACATATGCAAAACCAGTGATCATGCCACCCGAGGTTGCTATCGGTGCCATTGGAAGAATACAGGTTTGTACTGACAGATGTCAGAGCCAACTGGTGGCCAATTTACCTTATCAACACAAAAATAGTACTAGAGCCAGAGTCATCACAAAATTTTGAATTAGCCAACTGGACTGTTAGTGTAGGTGGCTGAGATTGGGGAAAAGGCCATCTCTTCTAAAGAACGGCCCAGCTACGGTGTAAGTAGTTGGCCAAGATAACAAAGGAGGTGGTGATTTTCGCCAGCAGCCAGCTTCTTTTGACAACCTTGAGAGCAAGACTGTATGCAAAAAAGCTGAGCTGATGGCACATTTTTTTTTATCTTTTTGACATTTCACAGGAATTGCCCAAGTTTGATGAGAAAGACAATATCTACAAAGCGTACATAGTCAATGTTAGCTGGTCAGCCGATCACAGAGTTATAGAAGGTGCTACAATGGCGAGATTCTCTAATCTGTGGAAATCATACCTAGAAAATCCAGCCTCGATGATGGTGGACTTAAGATGATACTGTTTTATCTAGGATGTGCAATGTTTTATCATTCAGTCCATCATCCAATTTCTCTTTGAACTATCACTCCATTATCAAGTGTACAGGGAATTATGAGAGTTTAGAAAATGATCACCAAAGTTTAACTGTCATGATTTTTTAAACAAATCTGTGGAGATGAGCAAGGAGAATTTGTTCGTTGAATGTATACTGGAGCTTAATTAACGATTAAGAACTTAATCAAGAAATTTTCAAAGGGAAAGGATGTGGGTAAATTACAATATTCAAGAATTAGGATCATTTAGAGCTGATATCAACATTGGCAATTAATTTATGGTCCTGTCTGCAATAATTAACTCATTCTTCATAATGAAGTAAAAATTCAAGCAACGAGCACAAAAGAGGATGAAATGCTTGATTCATTTCTTTTGTTTCAGTTCAAACATACAACAAAAGAAATCAGAAATGCATTGCTTGAGTTGTTTCAGTTTTTAGCAAAAAGAAATAGGCTAATTCTTTGTGTTTATAAGCCCAGGGGCTGTGTCGTGGATATTGCAGAAACGAGTAGCACTTTTTGTCGCGGGTCGCGAGTCGCGACTAAAAGTCGTGGGTGCGGGTGCGGGTGATAAGTGCGGGTGCGGGTGCGGGTAAAAGGTGCGGGTAAAAGGTGCGGGTGCGGGTGCGGGTAAAAGTCGTGGGTAACAAATTATCAAAAATTAAAATAAAATACCAAAAATGAAAAAGAAAAAAATACCAAAAACTTACTTCTCCCAAAGCGGAGTTTCGAATTTTATCATCCACTAATCATATTAGAAATTTGCAGTGGCATAGCCACAATTAGTGACTCTTCACTATTGTTAACAGATCGAATTACAATGTAAAAATTTTGTTTTTGTTTCTTTTTGTGTGCGCGGAGAGAGGAAAATCGGAAAACCCGGCGAAGCCTTTGCACAGCGGTAAATATATATTTTTACCGTTTCGTCATGTTCAATCGCAAGCCGTCGGTAACAAAAGAATAACCGCCAAAATGGGACAAAATAATTTATAAACAAAAGCAATAATTATCAATTTAAAGTAAAAATTCCTGATAACGGCTCCAGGCATTTATGTTGAGCCGATTTCAAGGAATCTTCAAAGGAAATACGAGGCTTGATATGTACCGTTCAAATTAATAAAGACCTTACGAATTTCAAACCACGATGGCGACACCAACGCAAATGTCACTAAAAAATCAATCCGCAGTTATAAAACTACTTCGCGATTATATAAATCGACAAGTTCAATTTGTATAATGTAGCCGAACTACCCGCGTGTTGAATTTGTAGAGAAGGCTTCTTTAAAGTTCAGATAGAGTTTCAACGAAAATTCATAGTCACATGTTCGCGTTCTCTTAAAACCTTGAATTTGGTAATTTCACGTAGTTGTTTTGCAAAGTCTTCAACCTGATACTTCAACCAACAGCTGTTTCGCATGGGTGATTTGGAACCATAAGTTAACAACATCCTCATAACTAGGCCCTGGCGGCTTAGGCGAACTGTCGGGCTCCATGACAAAAAAGGATCGAACGAAATGAAACCAGAAAATGTTCTTCGTACTGTTTATTCTCCGTGAAATTCAAAACTATAAATTAAAGTTTAGCACACGTGCACGCATACTGTTACCATGGCACCCTCTTTCTCCTTTGACCCCGGCGCTGATCAAGGCAGTACCGTGTGAAAAACTCGACGGGCCAAGGATAACAAATTCCTTCGTGCGACCGCGCCGACATTGACACGAACGACCAATGTTCACTATCAAATCATAACTTCTTTTTAAGTACACCCGAAACTAGTGAAGTTTTGTGGAAGAAAAAAATACAGTCAAACCTGTATTGTCGATGTCCCAAAATTTTGTTCCCCTATTAACCCATGATTAACCGTAAAAACTGCCTCTCTTAAGTGAACACCTCAATAAAGCGGACGCGGACACTTACATTGAATAAAGGGTCATTTCTCAACGTCAAAACCTGACCTGTACTATAAAACGAACACTTTAATATAATGAAACTCTTGCCACTTAAAATAAAATCCAAGTTTCCTTTGTTCAATTTGACGTGTCTTATCCTTACTAGAGTGAAAAGCAAGGAAAAAGACGTTTTGCGGCGCTCATTGTAGCAATTCAATCAACGCGAAAAATGATAGCACGATTTAGCATGAAGGGGACAGTGACATTCTCATTATCACAGCAAAGATCCACGACCTGCATATCTCGGTGTATTGAGCGGACGCCCTATTCGGACTGCAGAGCACAGAGGAACAAAGGAGAGAAAATGTCATACAGACTATATAGAGTGACAAAAAGCATTT
Organism: Dendrophyllia cribrosa; assembly: GCA_024195265.1. Taxonomy (NCBI): domain Eukaryota; kingdom Metazoa; phylum Cnidaria; class Anthozoa; order Scleractinia; family Dendrophylliidae; genus Dendrophyllia; species Dendrophyllia cribrosa. Next base: position 1,320,916 of record JAJLRJ010000013.1, on the reverse strand, counting down.
AAATTAATGGCTGCTGATAATTGCGGAGATAAAAAAATAACTAAAAAATAATTGCGGAGATAACGCATTTATCCCAACCAAAAACTATTTCTTTATGTCTTGAGTTGCAGAAAAAGAAAATAATGTAGCATTACTTAAAATAAATTGACATAAGTAAAGACGATTTACACTCTGCGCTTTTTCGGTCCGAGGGGGTTTGCGGCTGTTCACAATGGACAGATGGATTTTTTTTCACTCCCATTTCAATGCACGTCGCTGTTACATAGAGATGAGCAAACCGGCAATTTCCTTGTAATATTGTAAGTTTATGTACCGATTAACCCTCGGGTGTACAAAGGGTGTATACGGGTGTACACCCCGCCATAAGGTTTTCTCTTGAATTTTTCCAAGCAAGACGAATCATCATCTTCACTTGCCGTGGGAGCGGGAGCACGGGCCTACTACGAACCGGAAATAAGAAGCGAAGAACGTTTGAGAAAGTCTAGTGTATACGTTTTGGCACAATTCTCTGACGTTCTCTGCAAAACAACAACGTGAAATTACCAAATTCGAGGTTTTGAAGAAAACGCGAACACGTGACTGTGAATTTTCCTTTCTCTATCTGAACTTTAAAGAAGCCTTCTCTACAAATTCAACACGCGGGTAGTTCGGCTACATTATACAAATTGAACTTGTCGATTTATATAATCGCGAAGTAGTTTTGTAACTGCGGATTGATTTTTTAGTGACGTTTGCGTTGGTGTCGCCGTCGTGGTTTCGTAAGGTCTTTATTGATTTGAACGGTACATATTAATAAGCCTCGTATTTCCTTTGAAGATTCCTTGAAATCGGCTCAGCATAAATGCCTGGACGTTATCAGGAATTTTCACTTTAAATTGATAATTATTGCTTTTGTTTATAAATTATTTTGTCCCATTTTGGTTATTCTTTTGTTACCGACGGCTTACGATTGAACATGACGAAACGGTAAAAATATATATATACCACTGTGCAAAGGCTTCGCCGCCTTTTCCGATTTTCCTCTCTCCGCGCACACAAAAAGAAACAAAAACCAATTTTTTACATTGTAATTCGATCTGTTAACAATAGTGAAGAGTCACTAATTGTGGCTATGCCACTGCAAATTTCTAGTATGATTAGTGGACGATAAAATTCGAAACTCCGCTTTGGGAGAAGCAAGTTTTTGGTAATTTTTTCTTTTTAATTTTTGGTATTTTATAAATTTTAATTTTTTGATAATTTGTTACCCGCGACTTTTACCCACACCCGCACCTTTTACCCGCACCCGCACTTATCACCCGCACCCACACCCACGACTTTCAGTCGCGACTCGCGACCCTCGACAAAAAGTGCTACTCTGCAGAAACTGTTGTTCGTTAGTTAATTATTGTGTGGGCATTGTTTGTTGTCTTTAAAATCTTTTGTTTTATGTCATTTGGTGATCACAACATCTGCAACACCAGGAAACTGCCCATATTTTAATAGGGAAATGGTCAAACTATTGTACCTCGGACAGGACCCACCATTTTACAAAAAGACTGGTGGTCTCTTTATGTACCCCCTCTCCCACACCTAAAAGGATGGTGTCTTGTTGGTATAGCCCCCATTCTATCATGCCATTTTACTAGCAATGCTAGCTTCATGCACACAGAATATTATGTACTTATTGACTAAGTGGGAGGGCCGGATGGGAAAATATTTGGCTCGAGGTCATGGCGTATGGACCGAGCGCAGCGAGGTCTGTACGCCATGACCGAGAGTCAAATATTTTCCCATCCGGCCCGACCTAACTCAGTCAGTAAGTATTTTATCATATGACCAAATTGGAGACAAAATTACTTGACTTCCGCTTTTGTAGTAGGGCCGTACGGCTTTTTCCGGCCCCGCTCGCGCAAATGCGTACAGCCCACATACGGGACTTTCATCAATGGTTTTGCAAAGAAAAGGTTCGCAGGGCCGTACGGGTCATATGATAATAAACTCTTATCTCTAATTTTTTTGGCCAAAATTATATCCATTACACTCATCAGATAAGTGGTATCTTGTGTAACCCCCCTACCCCTACACAGGTTGGATCCTCGTTGAGTATACTTGTTATGACCACTTCCCTTAGTGGCCGGCAACTGTGATGTGTGAACTCAGTTTCAAAATTACTAAAGAACAACAAGCATGGGAGGTAATTTTGAGTTTCCTTAGCTACCTAAAATATTTAATGACAGCCCTGCAGACCTGAGTTTCTTACATGATAACCAGTCTCAAAGCAATTTGGATTTCAAGTAAAATATCAAATATGAGGAAGAGTGTTTAACAGGATATCCAAACACAGAGAAGTGGGTAGAAAAATGAGGCACAGCCAAGTTTTTTTAACCCACTTTGAGGTGTTTGGATATCCTGATAAAACACTCTTAAAGTGTTTGATATAGCTTCTTAAACTGATCATTACATGCGGGGAAAACGAAGGAATAAAAACGCAAAAATCTATGCTAATTAAGACCGGGTATCCAAACCTCCTTCACGGAACTAGTGATTTTCTTTGTGTTCTCGTCATGAATTAATGAGTTTTTTAGAAGGCTTATGATCACTTATGATAGTATTGCATAAAACCCTTCAATTAAAGTTTGTCTCTGTAAATATTGTTCTTTATTTTTCAAATCAAAAAAAAAACCAGAAAGGTCAAGTTGTTTTCATCCTTATATTTTTGGTATCATAGATTATTTAAAATAATTAATGGGGCTTCAAAAAAACTAGTTAGAACTTAATTCAAGGTTACATTGTTTTTCTATCATTGGATATTTATTTTAGGATTTGTGGGCCATGTCTACAAAATTGTAGATATGTTTTAAATAAATTATAAACCACAAAAAGAGAAAGGGTTGTTTAATATGTACAAGGTTAAATTAGTTATTCTGTGGATGCTTAAAAATGATGAAAATTGTTGACAATTTTCAATAACAGTTTTTCTCAAGTATTTTGAAGGAAACGCTAAAATTAAACATCATCTGAAGACTACATTGACCTTTAATTAGTAGTTCTTGAATGTTATCAAGACTTTTATTTAACCACAGGGGAGCTATAGAAAATAAAATGAAACATTTTCTAAAAACAGATCACATTAATTTAGTTCATTTATTTTCTACTGTAAAACTTTGGTGAAACAAAAGTCAAGGATTTTTCGAGTTCAAAATATCAATTTCCATGCACAAGAACTGATGATATGCTATCAAGGATGGAAAATAAGACCGATTCTCATTGTCACGTACTGGGAAAGTGTCATCTGGTCCATTATCTTGTATTTGAATTCTACTTCTCATGAGCCGTCCTCATAATAAAGGATTCCTTGCATAAAATACCTTTGGAAAAGGTTGAGCTGGAAGGTGGATGGAATTGAATGATACATTTAATAAAATATCCTTTGATAAAAAATATAAAATGATTAAAGACGAAGTATTGTCCATATTGCTTCATGAGCCTCTGAACAATAGAAGCCTCACTCCTGTGCGAACCAAAACAATAACAAGTGCAAGAACCACAATGCATATTACAGTAGTGAAGCACTAGTATGTGTTGCTGTCAGTCCTGTTATTGAGCCTCTTGTTCAGATTTCCTGCATTGTCAGTCTGATTCTGAGGAAGAATCCTGCTTTCTGCTTTTCTTCTTTTTTCTTTTCCTCTTTTCACTGTGTTTGTGTTTCTTGCTGTGGTGTTTGTGCTTTGTATGCTCCTTTCTGTTAAAAAATAAAAAAACATCTTAATATTGTTAACAGCACTATATGACCTAAAGGGGCTATGTCGTCTATTTTTAGTATCACTTTGAAAAGCCAAAAAAAAACATATTTGTTTCAATGGAAAACTTAAAATAATGGTCCAATTTTGATAACAAATACTCTACTAGTGCACAGAAACTAGTATTCGTTATCTTTGGCTGCAGATGGCCAGGATGAAAATGGACTACAACTTGAAAAAATTGGCCAATTTTTTCACATTTCTCCCAAGTGTCGTGGAAAAATCGCAAAAAAAACTTATTATGGTTTGTTCTTCCTTGAAGAAATCACTTGATATTATCTTCTTGGTGTTCTAAAAGCAATTTTATGTTTGAGCAAAGGTACTTTGTCATATATTTAGTGTATTTTGACCAAAACACAGCAAAATCTGCGTGACAATGCCCCTTTAACAATAACCAAGATGATTCAAGATAATGATGAGCCATTACATATATAAAAGGACATTTGTGATTAACTTCTAACAAGAAACAAGAAGTGCAATAAACAAGATGGCATCGTATGCTGTCTGTCCAACTGTGTACTCACTTGTGTTTCCTTGACTTTTTCTTCTTTCTTTTGTTGTCATCAGAGTCATCGTCACCTGAAAAGTCATAATTTGTGAACTCTTTCACCCCAGGAGTTAAATTTTGAGTTGTGTAATTTGGTTCTAACTTTTGAGTCTGTGGATGAAATTCTTAAGTGTGACCATTCAAATGAAAGCTACTGAGCAGTACTTTCCTGTGGTACTGTTTATTATGCTGTACAAGGTGGTTCTAACTTTTGAGTCTGTGGATGAAATTCTTAAGTGTGACCATTCAAATGAAAGCTACTGAGCAGTACTTTCCTGTGGTACTGTTTATTATGCTGTACAAGGTGGTTCTAACTTTTGAGTCTGTGGATGAAATTCTTAAGTGTGACAATTCAAATGAAAGCTATTGAGCAGTACTTTCCTGTGGTACTGTTTATTATGCTGTACAAGGTGGTTCTGTTGATGAAATTCTTAAGTGTGACCATTCAAATGAAAGCTACTGAGCAGTACTTTCCTGTGGTACTGTTTATTATGCTGTACAAGGTGGTTCTAACTTTTGATTCTGTGGATGAAATTCTTAAGTGTGACCATTCAAATGAAAGCTATTGAGCAGTACTTTTCTGTGGTGCAGTTTATATTTATGCTGTACAAGGAGTTCTAACATTTTAGTCTGTGGCATTCAAATGAAAGCTACTGAGCAGTACTTTCCTGTGGAACTGTTTGTTTCTGAATATTTTACGAATGAAATTTTGTATTATTTTCTGATAAAAACAACAATGTGAAATTTACTGCAAGAATCGGCCTTACTGTGATCACTTTCTTCCGTTGTTGGTGAATGATGCCTCTTTGTGCTAAAACCAAAAATAAGTACTAATTATTTTTAAATATTGCATTTAGCATGACAAGCATGAGACAAAGAAAATATCCGAGTTTCATTAGCAAGGGAACTAGATTCATTTATTTCTTAGAGAGTCCTTGAAAGAAAAAAAAAAGCCATTCTTTACAAATTTTGAGGCGTGGGACCTTTGGGAAGCAACTTACTTTTTTGATGGTGGTGGAGAGTATGACGCTGCCCTTTGCCGTGGTACATCCCGCTCTTTTAAAGTCTTTTCTAGTGATTTAGATCTCCTAATGTGAGGAAAAACAAATGATTAAGTGACAATGATAATAATGAGAAAAACTAGAATTCAATCTTCAATCTCAAGATGCCTGCATTAGACAGAGTTGATCTGCTTTGCTTATCTACGGCTACATCAACAACTTCAAAAACTGATACTCTGAATATCAGAAGTACCAAGCAATTACATGTAATTAAGTTGGTGTGGCTGTTATTTCTGTCAGAAATTTGTGGAATTGTCCAGTTCATCTATGTTATTGAACTAGGGTGACGTTCAATAAGTTTTTATTATTATAAGAGCTCTTTCACAAATTTGCCGACAGCAAAGCATCTTTATAGCCAAGACCACAGGCTTCAAAGACAAAGGTTTTACAGCAGTTACCATTAACACACGACCCATCGCTTTTCATCCCCGAAGGTCAAAATTGAGTTTGCTGGACGTCACTCAAAGAAAAGCCATTAACATTGTTTTTTAAATTCCGACTGGATTCCGAACAATTTTACCAAAAAAAAATAGTAACATTTTAAAACAACAAATTTCAAAGTCAATTATAATTTTAAAGAGAAGATTTCATTCACCATTATATAAAAACTGGCGCTTCGTGCATCCGCGGCTGCATGAGTTGTGATCCGCCTACAATTCATCATGCATCACTGAGTTGTAAATTATCACGTGCAGTGAAATTTAAAAGTTTTATTCTAAAAATACAGTTTCTACATGTACAAACAGCAGCTTTTCTTTTTGTTTAAACTGGCTTGGAAATCGAGTTTGATTAAGTTTTACCTTCTCTCAGCAGGTAAAATTGTCGATTTTTTAGCTCTGCTTGAAATCCTGTCAGAGTCTAAAATAATTTTAACGGTTTTTCTTTGATTGACGTCCACTAAAACTCAACTTTATCCAACTGTTTTGAAGGCGGTGGGTTGCCTGTTAATGGTAACCACAGTAAAGACAAAAGACAAAAGTAGCAAAGACAGTCTTCTTCTGTTGCTGCTGTTCTTTTTTTAAGTTTGAGCAATAATGTACCTAGAAGATCTTTCTCTTTCTCTCGCTGTTTTCCTTTTCTTGGTCTTTGTTTCCTTTGCTTTTGCGCCTGAATCAGATGAGGAGGGTGTTGACGTGGAGCTTACACTAACTTCTTTGTCACTTTCATCCTCACTCGAAGTACTACTGACATCAACAACCACGTCTTTCTTTGGGTCAACACGGACAAAGTTACGACACTGGAATGTCAGGTGACCACCTGGTGAATCAAACAGTTAACTGTTTCAAGCAACTTTAAGTGGAAAACCAAGAAGATTAAGAATATTACTGTCACCACCTCTCTATTAAAAGTGGGAGGGAGGGGTCGGTGATGGTTTCAAGTGGACCAATGGTATGCACTCTGGTGATAGTGTTGGCAGTTACGGACAAAAAATCTGATAATTGTTGATACCATAAATCTTCTGTTAAGCCCACTGGGGACTAATTTATTTCAAGGGTGCAAGAGGAGGGTTTGGGGCAGGGGATTGGGGGGGTTGGAGGTGGGCTTCATCAATTTCAATGGGTACCCACAAGTTAACAAAAATGTGATAAATTGCTTGTACATAATAATAATAATAATAATAATAATAATAATAATAATAATAATAATAATAATAATAAACTTTATTATTGTACAATATGTAGATCTCCATGTCAGACAGTCTTTGCTTCTGGGTACTGTATTTGAATGCCTGGATTGGTACAGTAAAAATGTACCAGTAATACAGTCTGTTATTTTTTGTTTTGGTTGTGAAAGAAATCGGGGTGAGGGAGGGGGGGGAGTTAATAAATTTCTTGCTACAAAAAGGGGGCTTATATCAGTAAGTTTACAAGTAAGCTTAAATTCTATAAGCTTATGCTACTTTATTAAATGAATTGATAATTGATCAAAGTTTTAACTTACTGTAACCACATTTCTTGCATCCTGTTCTTTGACTTTCTGTATTCTGGTTTGTGAGTCTTCCTATTAAATCTAGAGATACAAGGGTACATTTTTTTTGTAAATGAATCTGGTCACATTTGACGAAAAAGAAGTCTTCGATTCTAGAAAAACGTCGGCTAGCAAGATGCATTTTATAGATCTATTTTTAAAATGTGAGCAATTTGTCCTTACCTTTAATATCTGAAGTGCTCATTTTTGTATCTAAGGGAAAGCCTTACGTAGTTAGTAACTACAAATCAGAGAGAACGTAAAACAAATCGAAGGAAACAAAAACACGCTAATGTGTTCAAAGCGCCGCCATGATGGACGGACGAGAGAGACTGGAGATGATTAGTACTTAGACCCTGCTCAGCCATCCAGTAAAACAACATGGCGGGTTAAATTTTACGCTCCCTTTGTGTATTTATAAGTTTTAGTTTTCTCGGGTAGAGTTTATTGGTAGCAGTTGATCAAATGTCGCATCGAAAGGCAAGTAAACGTAGAAGAGAAACAGGTGGAGACGATGACTTCTCTCCTTCAACTGTCCCACAAAAGAAGCGATCAAAATCACAAACAGGAGTTGGAAGCACTGATAGTCCACAACATAATATTTCTTTCGATGACAGCGATGCTGGTGTAAGAAGATCGTCAAGGACTCCAAAGCCAAAAGTGTTTGATGATGAAGAAACTGTTGTGATTGGCAGATCTCCTGATGCTTCTTCAAAACCAGGCGATTCTAGCTTGATTGAAGCAGGGGAAGCTTGTTTGTCTTCGGCAAACTTGCAACCGATTACGCCGAAAAGCGAAGGTTCTGTCTCTAAGAATCAAAGGAAAGCTGCTGCTACATGTAAGTATGATGACGGCCACAAAAGAGAAACGAGACGGAGCTATCAAGATTTTCTGAAAGAGCTCGAAACAGGATCAGCTGTTGTGGTGAAACAAACAAAGGAAAAATTTGAAAGCACTCAAAAACAAAACAGTCGTGATGGGAAGATGACAAAAAGCAATTCTTCAAAAAGAAAATCTGATGGAGATCTAATCTTCAAGAGCACTGGGGTCATGAAGACCCCAAAGGGAAAAGGTCCCTCCAACACAAGGGTCAAGAGAGAAACTCCAGATGAGGCCTCACCCAAGGTCCGAGCTTCATCAAGGACCCCAGTTCCTAAAAGGGTCTTCTCACTGCTTGAGGATGAGGGAAAGGATGATGTGTCTGGTGTTGAAAGTGGACCTTTGGATTTAACTTTGCCCAATGTAAGATCATCATCAAGGACACATGTACCAAAGAAAAGTTTTTCTTTTCAGGATGACCTTGATTCAAAGGAAACTAAACACATTACACCAAAGCAAACATCTTCTAAAACTAGGACTCCAAAACTTCACGGGACCAAAAGGAGATTTTCAGCGGCAGAGGAGGAGTGTCACCGGGATCTGTCAAAGAATACTCCAGCAACTTCCGAGGAACCTTCGCCAAAAGTTAGAGTATCCTCACGAGGTCACAAACCAAAAAGAACATTCTCGCTTCTTGAAGGTGGAAAAATTCCTTATGAAACTAATGAGGAGAGAAATTTTTCTGAAAAAGAGCATGAGGGTGAGAAAAATGCCTCAAAGAATTCAGTTGAGCAGCAAAAGGTTGATGTTACAAAAGAGTCCAAGAAACGAAAGAGTAATAATGGACAACAGGTTGGCAGTAGACAGAAATCTTCTGCCAAAGAGGAATTAAAAAGTGCTTCAATTCATGAAGGTGAAAAATCAGAAGACAACCTGGGTTTTCCGCTCAAAGTTGAAGGTTCAGTAGATAACACTGATAATAAAAGGCCAAGTTCCTCTAAATTGACTCCAAAGCGGAAAGGCTCCATTGGTGCAAAAGAGGAAAGTGATCAAGGCAGGTCTAGTAGACGTAAAGGTAAACCCGTAAAGAAGATAGCTCCGTCACAACAAACTCTCGTGCCAGGGTTTAGTGCAGCTGATGTCAAGGTCAAACTAGAGCCAGATCCTGTCACTCATGGTGAAACCATGGCAACACCAAAGACGACCAAAGCTAAGAGTTCAAGTAAAAAGAAACAAGCAAATGAATCATCTGTGAAACAAAGTCTGAGTAAAACTGCTGTGACAATTAAACAGGAAGGTGTGGAATCAAACAAAGATGGTTTTTCTCTAAGTGAGCTTGCTATGGGAATTACTGATAGCTCTGAAACTGATTTAATTGGTGCCAGTGTTTCAAAGGATAAAGGAAAAGGATCGGTCCACAAAAAAGTTGATGAAAAAGGTGGCAAAGGGAAAGGGAAAGAGAAGTCAAAGAAAGTTTCCAGTAATTCTGGCAGTGAAACTACAGAACAGGAGCACATTATTTTAAAATTACATCTTCCTCAGACTGAAGAATCACCAAAGCACAAAAAACATCACCATCATCACCACCACCATCATCATCACAAACACAAGCATGATGATGGCTCACCCAAAAAGTCACATCACAAGAAATCTGCGACTAAATTACCTGAAGATATCGCAGACACTGATGGGAGTCAAAAAGTAGAAGCGAAGAAAAAGAAAATTTCCATCAAATTTAAAGGTCTCTCTTCCAAAAATATTGATCTTGAAATGGCAGCAGACAGCCCTGGTTTAATGCAAAGTGCAGAACTTGGTGCAGCTGAGAGCAGTGATGCAAAGTCAACAAAATCCTCAAAGGAAAGTGACAAAAAGAAAAAGAAATCAAAGCAAGCAGAATCGTCGTCATCTCAGTCTGATGGTGAACGTGTTAAATTGGTGATCAAAAAAGACAAACTTCCTTCAAATACTAAATCTGAAGTGAAGAAAAAGAAAAGTACACCTGCTCAGGCAACAACTTCACAAGCTAAAGCTGCCGATCAGAAGAAAAAGGAGGCTCCCGCGACAGGAAGTAAAAAGGGGAAGGGAGGTGCAACTTCACAAAAGGGCAGCAAGACTCCGCAGGTGTGTTTTACATTGTACAACCCTTTCACTCTCAATAATGGTAAAAATCAAAATTCATGAAAAATATCAAATACATGTATCATTTTGTAAAATACTTTGAAACAAACAGTAGCACAAGAAAGTACTGTTCAATGGCTTTCATTTGAATGTTCACACTTTAGGATTTCATCCACAGACTCAAAAGTTAGAACCACCTTGTACAGCATAATAAACAGCACCACAGGAAAATACTGCTCAATAGCTTTCATTTGAATGGTCACACTTTAGAATTTCATCCACAGACTCAAACTTTAGAACCACCTTGAACAGCATAATAAACAGTACCACAGCAAAAGAACTGCTCAATAGCTTTCATTTGAATGGTCACACTTTAGGATTTCATCCACAGACTCAAAAGTTATAACCACCTTGTAAAGCATAATAAACAGTACCACAGGAAAGCACAACTGATACTGCTCTTTCATTTGAATGATCACACTTTAGGATTTTATTCCCAGACTCAAAAGTTACAACCACAGCAGTTCTACATTGTTACAATGTAGAACTGCTTTGCACACTCGTACTTAGTTATTTACATGTACTATACTGATGTATAAATTCACTGATTCTAATAAAATTATCTTTTTCCTGTAGAAGCCCAAGGTAGTGACATCCTATTTGCTATTCTGCAAGCAATATCGCAAGAAAATTGCAGAGGAAAACCCAGGATTAGGTAAGTTGTTTAATCTTCTGAGTGTAGAACACCTATAACACACAATGTTGGTCAACAGTTGGCCAATAAATAAATAAAGAGTGATGGATGAATTAGCAGACAACATACATGTACATGAACATGTCTGCTGTACATTGTTTTCCTAGTGAGATCTTTTTGGGTAGGAGCCTTGCATGGGGCTTCATGTCCTATTCGTGCCTTTCCATTTGGTTCATATTATTTTTGTACTGTAAGTTTGTGTCCAATAAAGTTGAAAAAAAAATCGGACGTCAGTTCATATAAAGGCACCTCCTTTTCACCAATTTTCTTTTTCAGAGTTTACTGAAATCAGTAAAAAAGTTGGCATTGCTTGGAACAACCTCAGTGAAGAAGAAAAGCAGGTAATATCTACCTTATATACCATATAATTTTATGAATAAACTTATTAATTCATTTATTCATTCATTTGTGCATTAAAACTATTAAATAAATGTACATGATTGTATGATTTTACCAGTGGATGGCAAGGATGGAATAGATTGCAAGTTGTTTCCCATGTCTTTGAATAATCTCAACAAATTGTTGTGGTTTATTCTCTCTTTAAGAATTTGCTCTACTGTATATCCTCTTTATTTACATGTAGGTTCAAATTCAAACAAACTTTTTACATGATTGACGATTCTTTTATTTATCTATTCAGTAATTTTAGCAGCATTTTGAACAAAAATCAGCCAAATCCTTATAACATAGCACCTTTAAAATAAAACTGTGATTAATATAATTAAAATTATAGTCTGTTCAGTGTGAACGTCCGGTTAGTGTGGCAAGGCTGTCATCAAGTGCCAGTAGCCTGCCAAAACAGCTGGCTACTTGCCCATTATCAGCCGTCGTCTTTCCTTTCCTTTCAATGTTACTGTTGAAGTGAAAGCTTACAGTAATAAAAAAAGTCCATCAAAAATACTTGTAACACATTCTTTTCTAATTTTTGAGTCAGATTTTGGGTGAAAATACCCCCAGGAAAATGCTGGAAATGGCATTTTCGGTTGTCTAGATTTCACAATTTTCCCCCGAGAATACTTGTGCCTTCAGTGCTCGAGTGCCAAGCCGCCTATTTTTCATTTTGGAACTCCTACTTTCAAAATTAATGACAGCCCTGGTGTGGTTCTGACAAGAACTGTTTTTGTTGACATTGACTGACGTTTTGACAACCTGAGCGAAAGTCATCTTCAGAATCATGTGACTTGTAAACCGTCAGTTGATAGTATGAATGTCTGGCCATTGCTGGCATTGGTCAGTTGAGCCATGATGTTATTAGCTGTTGAGACTCAAGTCAGTGATTGGTGCATTTACATTTGTAGTTCAGTGTTTTGTTGGTGCAATTTTTTTGGTGTATTGTTAGTCAAATTTGTAGGTGAGTTCAGTCAGTCTATTGTTTGCATGTTCTGTTGACAAGTCATTTATAGGCCACAGGTAGCTGTTGGCATCGGTTCAGTGGTGTTTGTTCTAAGATAGTAAACCAACTTTCTAGAGTGAGTGATTTGTAGTAAAAAATATGGTAAAAAATGCTTTTCATTTCTCCTTGCAATTCCAGCATTGGAGAAAGAAGGCAGAGGAGGTCAAGAAATCTCTTGGAATTGTAAGCCCAAAAGTTGCGTCAACACCTGTACATAAAGTCAAAGATGACAAAGCTGATCCTATTGACCTCGCAGCACACTTACAACTCCTGGGGGAATCCCTTGGGACAATTGGAGCCTGTCTCAGGGTACAGGTGTGTAGTATAAATCTATAGGGTGGTGGTGGGGGTGGGGGTGGTGGGTAGTTTTGGTCAAACCATGACAAGTACCATTTGGTTCTATCATTTTGGTCTTAAGTCTGCTTACCTGTAAGTGTGATTGAGCAGTAAACTTTCTTGTGGTGCTGTTTATTCTAACTTTCTTACTTGGAATTGAGTGCATAAGTGAGCATAATTAACTGCTCAGTAAGCAAGAGGGAATTAGGCAGCATGTTTTTCTTATTAGTTGTTTTTCATTTTTTTAGGACCCAGGGGAAGTCCATGGCAGCTTATCAGTGTTATTAGACTCTGCACTGTGCGCGATATCACCTTTGCTGTTCCTTACATCACAAGTACCAGAAATGGATGGCTGTTCCAGAAAGACTCAGGTAATGATCAGCATCTAAATTCTTCCTGTAATATCAATGCATAATCAAATGTGCAGGTTGTGAGAATAAAGAGAATAATCACTTAAGATAAGCTGAAGGGCTTAAAGCAAAGACAACTTGCCCTTCAAGATCTTAAAAATATATTGTGCCCTTAAAAATACATATTTTTTTCTTAATTTATAGTTTTTAGTTACATAAATTTAAATTTAGCAAAGACAATTTGCCCTTCAAGATCCAAACTATCTTAAACAAGCTCTATTTTGGCACAGATATTACATTGCATCAAAACTTAGCTCTGTATTTTATTAATTTTAGTAGTAAAAGGCATAATACAAAAAAACTGGGCTATTACTTTTTGCATAACTGCATCAACTGAAGTGAAGCATAAATTTATTGATGTCTTTTGTCTGAGAGCACAGGCGTGTGTCTGATAATAAAAAAGGAAGAATAAAAAGAAGTCAAAAGCAAAACCTTTTGTTTTTGTTTTGTTTTTTACTTTACATGTAAATCCTGGTAAGTATTAGGCGTGCTTTGAACAGTCATTAATTTTAGTTCATAAATAACCTAAAATTCTTATATAGTTATAAAGCAGTGACTTGAAATTTTATTTTTTTTATTTAAACAGGCAGAAGTGTTAGATAATCTTGCTTATCTAATGCCTGGCTTGGGATGAATCAAACGCAACTTGTAGCACATAGAACAGATGTCCACATTAATCTTTTTAACTTATTAACTTAAAGGCGCCAGGGGATCTGGCAAATATTTACATCAGGTTTTTCAGTATTAATGACATTGAGCGAATGACAAAAGTTATCACCAAATTTTCTGGTGCATTTTGGAGGCTCAAATAAAATTGACAAAAATATTTGCAGGAATATGTTAAGTTCGACCTACTTCGTTTTACTTAGAAATAAATTACCCTTAAATTGTACCAGCTTCTTAAAAATACATATTTTTTCTTAATTTGTAGTTTTTAGTTACATATAGCCAGCAAGACAAAAATTTAGCAATGACTTTGATATAAAGAAAACATACAGGTAAATATAACAAGAACACATGGCGTTTCTTTCAATCTCAAGCTTCATTTGAATGGTCACAATTTAGGGTGTCATTCATATACTTAAAACTTAAAACTAACTTATACAGTTGTAGAAGCACTGGTGAATAATTTTCAGTTAAATGGCCACACTTGTATTAAAGGTGGAATTTTTAATTAGCATTATTGAAATTATTGCACACTTTAAATTACAGTGGTTCGTGTTTTATTGGATGTTCTAGTGAAAGAAACTGTAAATCAATTAGTAGCCAACTCATTTATGTGTATTGTATATCGTAGTGTAATCGGTCATTAAACACTGCTTGTCATCATTAAGTTGTGTTTCTACCTTGTGGAATATTTAAGGAGGCTTGACTCAGTTTTTTTCACCGTGGGGTGTATGTTTTGGAATTAAAATTTTGCAGGGAAGACACGCTTTGATTTCTTTCATACTTCACCAAGTTTATGAAATGTGATCAAAGTTTTATGTGACACTGGTTTCCAAGAGACAGCGGTTACTATAGCAATGCCAGCTTATAGCCCTTTGTTTTAAACAATGCCGTTTTTCTCAAAATCTATTCAGACACTTCATAATGAAACTTTCAAATTTCGTAGTACTCGCGTATCCCTAGCTGCAAACGAAGTTTCAAGAATATTTTAAGGACGGTTTTCAAGTAAATCAAAAATCATTTTTAAGCAAAACAGTAATAAAGCAAATAATTTGCATAAAGCAAAATATTTCCAAAATACCCTTACATATTATTTTAAAACAGCCAGCCATTAAAACAATGTTTGCCCCTTACTTTGCAATCATTATTTTAACAGCTGGGGAGCATTTTGAAAATATTTTGCTTTATGCAAATTATTTGTCGAGCCTTCTAACAAAGAGTGTCCTTTTCTGCTAAGCTGCTGTTACACGTAACAAGTTTCCCTGCAACTTGTCTCGCAAAAACATTTGTTGCAAGTTGCACGTAGAATGTTACACGTTACAATTGCCATGCAACTCGTCTCGAGAAAAAAAATGCGTAAGTTGAAAAATGACGCATCTGTTGACTAAAGAGTGAAGTGAAGCAAGTTGCAAGAGTCATGTTGCTCGTATTTTTGTTGTGCATCTTGAAGAAATTTGTTGCAGAAAGTAGAAAACGATTCAACTTTTCGTGCAACTTAAAAAAAATCAGTTGCAGGAGATACATCTGACAATTTTTAATGATATTCCCTCGCATAGCTAGTTCCAGTTCAATACCGAGAATACGAATATGGTCTGTTCTCTCTTATTTCAAACGATGCGTATTTGTGTCACGCTAGGAAATCTTTTTTTAATTCACCGTTTTCGAAACAAGATTCGGTTTATGATTTGGGTGGGGAAGGGGGAGTGAACTTGATGGCAGTACGCAGCTCTTACAAGGTCTTCTCTAATTTGCTGAGAAAACAATAGAACAAACAACACGACAATGGACCCTGCGTGATACTCAGGTCCAATGAAATTAGAGGTTGTTTAGAGCTGCGTGGTATTAGAGTTAACCTAAACAGTTTCTTGTTTAAATGGTAGTTAACACGATTTTAGGCTATCTAGGTTCTTAAATAGGTTCTTATTTCTGTGTAACAACAAATAAAATCCAGGTACAAGATAAAATGGTAATCAGCCTATTTTTCAGTCAACCCCACCCACCCCTTCCCCCTCAACAACACCCTAGAACATTAACATAGACATTTACATATTATCTATACTGTATTGTTCTCTTCATGTACTCACACTGTATATTACTGTACATTATATTTCAATGCTGATTTATTGCTGTACAGTTTTTGTCATAATACAATACAATTAATGTCAACCTTCCTTCACTTTACGTTTTTATTACATTAATTGATTTATCTGCACAGAAATTGCAAGCTCCTATTTTTCCAAACAGGATTCTTACCCAGCTCTGTATCACTAAATGATGATTTTTGAAAATAAGAACCTGTTTTTCATTTTCTAGGCTAAATAGGTTCCTGTTTATTGGGGGTATAAATAACAAATTTGAGGCTAACAGGTTCTTAATTTTCAGGTTCTTACTTGCGGGTTTTTACTGTATATCTGCCATGTTAGAGACTGAATTTTTTTTTTGGCAAAATAAGGGAGACCAGGACCCCTCCCTTAGTAAGTGAGTATAAAATAGCCACATCAAAAAATTCCTACGTTCTACATGATCGGCCTCTTTCTGGGAAAACTGAAGGCCAAAGGTTAATTACTACTTTCTGAGAATCGTTCATGCCATAAATACTTGCTTATTGGACCGAGTAAATAAAAAAAGGCAAAAACAAAACGTGGTCAACTTGCCTATGTTACTGAAATGCAGATTCGGTTAGATGCTAGGTCGGTTATGTTTAAGTTAAAACACTGAACGGCAGAACCGCGACTACAAACCAGCGAGGGTTGCCGGATCTATGATAAAGATCTGAATCAGCAGAAAATCTTAGCTTGAACAAGTGTTTAAAAACAACACGGTAAGCTGAAAAATCCTTACAGCAAAGAAAAGACAGGTGCCTTTGTAATTAAGGTCTGTTCTGTTTTGTATTAGCTAAATAGGAATAAGTTAAATGTCATTCAACGAGTGGCCGGGTTCAAAGATTGGTGTTGGAGTTTGTAACTGATCGCTTATCTCCAAGCCCTCGTTGAGTCACCGTTTGGTCTCGGCAATATATTGTTTGAGACACTTTCTACATTCGATCGTATAACCTAGAATTGCAATTTATCTGTTATTTGAGTACGTTTAAATTAAGTACGAAAGGCGCGCGAGGCTCATTGCAGTCAGAGTTCTAATCGATAAAGCTGCTACATTTCCATATTAGAACCTTCGGGTATTAATAGACGTGACGAACTTGATTAACACCGTCGTCTTAATACGGATATCGTTGTAGTTACCAATCATATTTATCAGTTCCATGTTTTGAACCTTTTTTATTGTAACGTTCTTTACCTTTTTACCCGTTTCAAACTACATCTTTAGCGTCCGCTTAAATTACATGCCAACGTATCTACCAATCGCTATCGCTTCCGTGTTTCTAACCGTCATGTATGTTACATCTGGACTCGTTTATATTTACTACGCGTATAGTATCCACCAATCGCATTTAAGTTCCCAGATTGTAACTTTTCAAATTAAAACGATTCTAACGTATATGCTCACTTTTATGTTTGAATTCCCGTCGAAGGTTTATGTGAAACCGAAATATCGGCCCAAAAAATATATACATACATACATCTTCTTTTCTCCGCTGTAAGGATCAGCTTGCCGTCTTGTTTTATATTCCAGTTACACAACTAACGATATGTCTAGTCACGACAAAGACAGTGAAGGAGTTGGAAAAGGCCGAAGCGCTAAGCGTCGCCAAAAGATCCTTCGGGACCCACTCCAAGCCATCACCAAGCCAGCCATCCGTCGTCTTGCTCGCCGTGGCGGTGTCAAGCGAATCTCTGGCCTGATTTACGAAGAAACTCGTTGCATTCTCAGAGTTTTCCTCGCGAACGTGATCCGTGATGCTGTGATGTACACCGAGCATGCTAAGAGAAAGACTGTGACAGCCATGGATGTTGGGTACGCTCTTAAACGCCAGGGACGTACTCTGTACGGATTTGGCGGTTAGACTTAACTGTCTGTACAAAACAAACGGCTTCTTCAGATTTGCCGCAGCTCTTACCACCATATTCAGAGAAACAGTTATCTATGATCAGGAAGCATTTGTCACAAGATTCTCGTAACAGTGTACGCTCCTTTATAATTATGTTATTACCTCCCCTCGATCAGACAAAAATTTTCAGCTGTTGTACAAAGATGGTAGCCTTATGGAGAGGTTTTCGATAACAAAATTTGACTGAGTCGGAATAGATTAGAAGTCATAACAAGAAAACATTGCTGTTATATACGGGCTCGTCTGAATTGGAATGGACTCTGTGGTACTTATTTTATTGTCAACACCAGCGGTATTATCACATTATATGTTAGGTTTGTTTATTGTGTAATACCTTACGCCTAAGTTAGAGTCTGAATGTGAGAACTGCGTATTATGTAGCACCTGACACCAAGCTTTATTTTATTGAACATTCTATAATTGATAACTGCATCATCTTAGAGCAGTTTTCAATTGAGTGTCGTAAAACCAAAACCAAAGTAATTACTCTGACCAATCACAGCAGTCGTAAACAATCCAATGAACCAATCAGAGCTCGAAGCAATTACATGTCGCCGGCGCCAAGCGCGGGAAAACGCGTGCGAGCAAGTCACGATTGGTTTTGGTTTTACTTCTGATTGGTCGAGAAAATGGCGCGAGATTTTTTAGCCAATCACAAAGCGTAGCAATGCAAAACCAAAGCAATTGTGTAATTATTTTCGACAGTCAATTGAAAACTGCTCTATTGTAAATAAATAACAATATCATTTTATTGTAAATAATAGTGTAATTTTATAGTAAATAATGTTTACCTAGGTTAGTTTCTTTCTTATTTTAGTGTCCCCAATTAGTAAAGGGTTTTTACCCTCGGCTAGCTATATCGACACTTAAATAAAGTCATTGTTGTTGTTGTTACACCACAGGCTTACCATCCTTTGTTTGTGTCGTGTACTGTGCATCTGCAATGGCCTTACTGGTTTATATAAAACTAGCATCACTGAAGGTGAACTTTAGGGGTTAGCATTAGATCCCATCCGCCTAAACCACCTCGGACACCTTATTGAGACTTACATAACGGAGTATTTGGTTTGCTTTCCCAACCGGTAGAGGTTGGGGTTAGCAGTTTATATAGTTACATTTAGGCATAAACAACCCGAGAAGCTAGGTGGTACTCTGGTACGGTAGGCTATGTAAGCCTAAGCCTAGTTGAGGTCACAGGTTCAATCCTGAGTGGGATTTTAGATTTTCTTTTTTACACTTAAAAATTTATTTAACATAAAATTCTAAGTGTCGACATTACGTTATATAATTCCCAATAAGTGTCCGAGGTGGTTTAGGCGAATGGGATCTAATGCTGACCAACTTTAGGCTGGTTTTCACTGACAATTGAGTCGTAGTCGGAGTCGGAGTCGGAGGAGCGCTTCCGACCTAGTGAAAATCGAAAATCGGAGTCGTAAGCGGAGTCATAAGCTCAATGGAATCAGAAGTGGAAATTAAAAAACGGAGTTGCAATCGGAATCGGAAGCTCGACGGAATCGGAATCGGAAGGATCAGAAGGTTTTCTTTTTCTTCCGATTCCGTTTCTACTTCCGTCGCTTACAATCCGCTTCCGTCGTTTTGATTTCCACTAGATCGTAAGGTTCTTACGATTTCGATTCCGCTTACGTCGCCTACGTCGCTAGTGGGAACCAAGCTTGGTTTTCACTGGCGACGGAGTCGGAGTCGGAGTCGTAAAAACGCTTTCGACCTAGTGAAAATCGAAAATCGAAGTCGTAAGCAGAGTCATAAGCTCGATGTTATCGGAGTCGGAAGAATCAGAACGGTTCCATTTTCTTCCGATTCCGCTTATGACTCCGACGCTTATGATCCAGTGAAAACTAGATTGTCAGAGTCGCAAGCAGAAGCCAATAAACCAATCACAATCCCCATTCCTTGCTTACGACTCCGACAATCTAGTTTTCATTAGACCGTAAGAGACGGAATCATAAGCGCAATCGGAAGCTCTGCTTACGACTCCGTTGTTTGATTTTCACAAGATACGCTTCTGATTACGACTCCGACTCCGACTCCGACTCCGACTCCGACTCCGACTCCGACTCCGACTCCGACTCCGACTCCGACTCCGACTCCGACTCCGTCGCTAGTGAAAACCAGTCTTAACAGTTCCATTTTCTTCCGATTCCGCTTATGACTCCGTAATCTTCTTCCGATTCCGTCGGTTTGATTTTCAATAGATAGCTCTTCGCTTCTGATTACGACTCCGACTCCGACTCCGTCGTCAGTGAAAAACAGCCTTTTAAGGCTCTTAATTAAAAACTGATGAAAACATAAACTCTCAAAATCACTGCAATGTTGTTTAACTTTGTTTTTTGCTGCGCTTATTTTCATGATTTGTGGCTCGCGAAAGCGGTATTTTTAAAATAACAGTTGGACTCGCTCATTGCTGCATTTCTCTTCCTTTATCTGCATTAGTCCGTAACCTGAATCAAGTATATTAACAAACATTTAAGAGAAAAAGCGAAGTTAAACTAAACAACATTGAAACATGTAACAGTGCCTTAACCCTTAATTTTATCACAAATATCAAGAGAAAAGCAAATATGGTTTCTACACCACTGAAGTTAATAAATGAGTGGTGGAATGTCTCTTCATTTGAATGTTGCGTCTGTGAGTTAGAGCCGGTTTCTATCTCCAATATGCTAATGAATGTGACGTCACTAGGTATTCATTTCTGATAAAATGCATTTTATTAACATTCATATTATTGTTATTATGGTTTCTATAAGTAATTTTCAAAAACTGTGACTATATCAGACAATAGTCGAATTCCCAAGGAGAAAAATATGAATTACTGGGTTGACGTCACATCCCTTAGCATATTGTAACTGTTCCTTATGTAACTGTTAGACCGAGGGCGATCTTTTCATTAAGTAGTACCGGTTTGTCATATTTTCTGAATTTTGTTATCACGATCTTTCTTTTAGATGTATATACCCTCCTTTTTAGATGCAAATAGCTATATTGTTATTATTGAATTTTACAATTTAATTAATTAATTTCTTTTTTTTTTCCTTTCTTTTTTTTGAATGTATTGTACATATATTTTATTTTTAAACTCGACTCATTAGCTACTTAAGCTGGGAGCCTAACAAGCTCCAGGACCTCGAGTATAAATAAAGTATGTATGTATATTCAACCACTGATTCAATTTTTCACTTGAAGTGCCGCTTAGAATCCATAGCACGATTTTTAATTGAGCGTCGTAAAACCAAAACCATACTCTGACCAATCACAACAGACACAGACAATCCAATGAACCAATCAGAGCTCGTAGCAAATACATGTAGCCGGCGCCAAGCGCGGGAAAACGCGTGCGAGCAAGTCACGATTGGTTTTGGTTTTACTTCTGATTGGTTGAGAAAGTGGCGCGAGATTTTTTAGCCAATCGCAAAGCGTAGCAATTGAAAACCTCTTTATTTGTAATATGCAATATGCACTATGTTATATGCACTTTAAGCGTTGTTGTGAAAGAGGCATAAGTTAACCCATTCACACCTGAGGATTTTTACGTTTTTGAGTGATTTTCTGCATACACACGCCCCATAGGATTTCGTGACTTCATATTTGGAGTTACCATTGAAAGTGCTGCTGTTCTAAAACACTGAAGGCTCGAGTTTACTGGAAACGTCATTGTGACGATCTCATTTTGCTTGGTTGATTTGCAATAAAGGGTCCAATATGAATTATCTACGATTTTTGGTAAGTTCACAGCCATTTTTCATCTTTAGTAGCTGCCTGATGAGCATCATTAAGCTTGGAGGTAGTTCAGAGTCCACTTCTCAATGAAGCGAGTTAGGTGTTGTACTTCGTTTACGAATTTGGCTCGTTGCTCGTTGAACTGGAAAAATGGCCGCCTGGAAACGAAGTGGCTTTGGGACTCGACTCTGGATGAATTTCTCGACCTACCGCGGCATATTTTGGAAGTTGCGACCACAGGAGAACACAACAAGCGCGAAATTTCGGCGGTGGGTCAGAGTGGCTGTGGACTTAGTATATACAGCTGTTTCGAGAAAGGTTGTCGGAAAAAAGCGCAAAAGTGCACGCGACAATCCCGTAAAATAATATGGGATACGATCAATGAATTTTAATAAGTCAAATAAATACATGAAACCCGCGATGCTTCGTCCGTACAGGGATGATCTTAATAGGCGGGCCATCGGGATAAATGAGTTTTTAGGATATAGCGTGGATGACTACCCACAATACCTTTCCGGATTGTCGCGTGCACTTTTACGCTTTTTTCCGACAACCTTTCTCGAAACAGCTGTATATGAAAATTGTCGTGGACGGAATGGGCGCTGTCAAAAAAAATCTGTTTATTTCCCAGCATGCAGTGCGGTGGTGATGTTAAAAATCGAGGCAAGGTGAGTATGCACTAGTATAAGAAGCTGTAGCTAGGCCCGAGCAACGAATAAGAGCAAAAAAATTCACTGCTAAGCTAGGACTAGGACTGAATTTTGCTGTAAATGTTGACTTTTGGGTTTGCCACGATGATTTAAATAAAAAAAACTAAAGGCAAAAACGTGATTTTTGTTGTTTTTCTATGACGTTAAAAACGGTAATTTTTGTTATTGTCCAAATTCAAACGCTGATATTCTGCAAAAATCGCTGACTTTTTTGTGTTTATTGGGTATCTCAATTTGAAAGACTTTCTAGTCAATGCTCACAACTGCTAGTTAAGGCAATGTTCGCACGATTGAGAAAGTTACAATTTTTTAAAGCAGTGGAGTCTTGTACGGGCGGTTACGGGCGGTTCAGGTGTCAATGGGTTAAATAGCGTTTCCAAATGATAGCCTTTTTCTTTAACTCTTTTCTCTACGCAACAGTGTCATGTTTAAATTTTCTTTTTTCGCCACTTTTTTATTTACAACCACTAGCACTTGCCTCTTGCATGATCAATCATCTCATGTAGCATTCCATATCGCACCTGCAAGAAACCATCTGCTCCCTCTAACACAGCCCAGGGATAAAGCTTTTGAACTTCCTGTGCAATCACTCCGCAGCTCTCCCCTGTAAGTCCAAAGTTCATTTGTGCGATTTCATTCCAGGCCCAGCACACCTCGGTCAGTCCAATGTCGTTGTAATGGGAGTAAGGCAGAGTTGTTATGTTGTTCTTCAGATGTTCGTCGCTAAAGAGAAGATAAGTGAAAACGGCGGTTCCAAGATATGAAGCGCCAGTCTTTAAATTCTCATAAGTGAACCAGCTATTTCTCTCCTCCTGTTTTCTTTTCTCTTCTTCTTCTCTTCTCCTTTTGTCTTCTTCCTCTTTTCTCCTTTTCTCTTCTTCCCTTTTTTCTTTAAGTGTGTTCTTTAATTCGTGCTTGGTTCTCTCTATCTCACTTTTGAGAAAACATTCCTTTTCAAATTCTTCCATTGCTTCCATCATCCTGTCTTCAATTATTTCCCAACCGGACAACAAAACTGGCTTTATATGTTTTTTATGACTTCTTGTACAGATAGACTTTTCCATGGTCAAAAAAACATCTCCAAAGTCTTTCCACGAGTTTTCATTCATTGTTTTCACGACTTTATCAGCAAACTCCACAAGAGCTTGGCCGTCGACTGGGCTTCCCTCGATAATTCTCTTCTCAGGAGAATTCTTTAATTCATTCATTAAATTGTCAAAACTGTTCCAATGAGAACTTTTGCGCAATTTTGCAAGGTCTTGTAATATCTTCGGGTTGTCGACAATTGGAACACGGCTAACTGCAATATTATGGCTTGGAAAGTACCTTTTGATGATACTCCCCTTGCTTTCATCAGGCTTAAAGACATTGTTACGAATGTAACTTTCGAATGTCTCATTAGTAGGTTTTAGATTGCTTCTTACGATAATATGAAGCTTGGGAAAGTTTTGAAGGTCGGTTTTGTTTTTGAATACCAAACCACTCAAGCGTGATATTTGATAAAGAAAGTCTTTGTCGTTGTTTCCCAAGTAGTTGTCGGCAAAAATGTTCAAGCAAGACGACATCATCGCAGTAAACATACTTAACTGCGTCGTTACTGTATCATCGCCTAAATCAAAGCCTTCTACATCTAACAGTACGGCGCTTCCTTTTCCGTCTCTCGGTTGGACAATGTGTGCCCACACATTGCGAGTGACTGCATCGAGTGAATCGCCGGTTTTGAAAATCTCTTCAACAATATCACTTTTGCTTCGTTCATCCCAGATGTGGCTAATTAAGTTTAACGTTGTAGATTTCCCAACCCTTGCGTTTCCAACGGCGGCTATCACTTGAATTGGCCGCTGGAGCTGTGATATTTCTCCCAAAACTTCTGCGTTTAGTTTGTAGATTTTGTTGTCATCCAACTCGAGTAAAACCTTTGCCTTAAGGCCTTGAGCAAAAGCGGCTGTGAAACTAGCAGCAAATATTGTCCCCAGAACGACGAAAGGTACGATGTTCATTGCTAAACGTTTCCCTCTCGCTGTACTGAGAACTTTTGTCAATGAGTGTAGTGAATGGGGAAAACACCTATTAAATATTCATATATGGACTTGATGTATTTCCATATTTATTTGTTCACGTTTTTTTACCCTTCGTGGTGACTTTTTGCCTCAGACCATCTTGGCTCTAGTCGTGTTACTTTTTTTGGTGCCAGTGTCTACAAGTGTGTTCAGATTATGCGATTACATCTCCCGTTTTTAAAGCTTAAAGGGGATTTAAAGGAATGACGTAATGCACTCCAAAGGCAACCGGAAGCCGGCTACATTTTCTCGGAAACTGAAGAGAGAAATACACGTCAACTCGTTCCGGGCCCTTCTCCTTCTGCGCGTTCCGAAATGGAGGCACTTAAAGGAGAATGAATACTAGTGAATTGAGGTTCATGGGGTGTCATGGAAACGGACGTTTATATATCCTCTTGGTACGAGTCTGCAATAAGGTAACTTTCTATTTTACATTGAAATATCTATTTTTAACATAATGACTTCTAAAAAAAATATTTAAGCTGATGCTGAGATAGGAATGAACTTTTTTTTTTGCTGATTTGCGCTTTAATTCAGTTGTATATCCTAGTATTTTGGGCTCAGTTAAACTAATTTCAGTTAGCTTTTTAAACTTTCTTATGTTAATGATGCTCGTTCGTGCGCCAATGTTTGCATAACTCATATACGACGACGCCGCAGGAAAAGGGCGCGTTATCAGTGAAAATTTGATCCCTTTGTCGCTACTGAATCTAGTAGAACTGTAGAAGCAAAAGATTTGTAACACTAAATCATTCTTAACACATGCAATCAGGCCTTTTACAACGCCGATCTTTCTTTTGCCTTATAAACGGGATTTGTGCACACGTGCCTCTTTTAGCTATGGTCAGCAAAACTCACCGCAGAGATTTTCTCTGCAACGTTTCCGCTCGATGCTGCGCTCCCATCGCCGTGTTACTCCCGGTTGATAGAGAAAAAAGGTTTCTTCCAAGTAAGAGAAGTGAGTTAAAGAACTGAACATTTCCACAAACACTTAGGCCGAAATCAATACGATTTTGATGTATATACGAACGGCTTTTTGCTTAATTAAAGGTTTCCTTTGATATTTCAGATACATGTGCGATAGAACCATCTTCTCCTAAGTATCACTTCTCCTGGAAAACAAGCTTATTATTCTGTTGGTCATGACTTTAGTAATATTTGGTGGCTCCTAAAGGAGCCGTATTTTGTAAATGAAAGCTCAGATTTAAGCTTTCGCCTTCTTCTCGGTCTTCTTGGGCAGAAGCACAGCCTGGATGTTGGGTAGAACACCTCCCTGGGCGATGGTGACACCGGCGAGCAGTTTGTTCAACTCTTCATCATTTCGGACAGCCAGCTGAAGGTGACGGGGAATGATTCTGGTTTTCTTGTTGTCACGAGCAGCGTTGCCCGCCAACTCGAGGATCTCAGCGCTCAAATATTCGAGCACAGCGGCCAAGTACACTGGAGCACCGGCGCCAACACGTTCACCATAGTTGCCTTTGCGAAGAAGACGATGGATACGACCAACAGGGAACTGAAGCCCTGCTCGGGATGATCGGCTCTTGGACTTGACGCCCTTTGCCTTTCCTTTACCGCGACCAGACATGTTTAATATTTTGAGTTAATCGTCTTCGAAAGAAGTGTAAGATTAAGTGAAATTTGGCGGACTGCAGTATTTATAGTTCATTTTTATGCATGAAGGATCGAAAAGCACCAATCAACTCTTTGTTGTAGGTAATTAAAATTTGAAAAGAAATTACCTTTGTTTTTAAGCAGTGTAAGAGAAAATAATATGCAGAGAAAAATTGACCTCATGGGTTGTTATCCAAGATGAGTTATTTGCATGTTAGAGTGACCAATCAGCTGGCGAGGATTTCGATCCGTATGGTAATCGATCTTTTCCTTATTCTAATATAAATACAACATGGATCGAGTTGACAGCTATTTCAAATCCATTCTGATCTACAGACATGGCACCCAAAGTAGCAGGAAAGAAGGGCGAGAAGAAAGCCGGAAAGGCAAAGGCCGCGGCTGATGGAAAGAAGAAAAGACGAGGAAAGAGAAAGGAAAGTTATGCTATCTACATCTACAAGGTGTTGAAGCAAGTTCACCCAGACACTGGTATTTCCAGCAAAGCCATGGGCATCATGAACTCGTTTGTCAACGACATCTTCGAGCGTATCGCTACCGAAGCTTCCCGTCTTGCCCACTACAACAAGAAATCAACCATCAGCTCCCGCGAGATCCAGACCGCCATCAGGCTGCTTCTGCCCGGTGAACTGGCCAAACACGCCGTCAGTGAAGGGACCAAGGCTGTAACCAAGTACACCAGCAGCAAGTAAACTCACTTGTGGGTTTACCGCCAAAATAAACGGCTCCTTTAGGAGCCACCAAATGTTACAAAAGCAATGGCCGACGAAATTCTGTGTAAAGATAATCTAGTTAAGATTAAGGCCATCATATATATTAGACTGAGCTAGATTTAACGCGCAACGCACGTATCCTTGTCCTGTAAATCCACTGCCAAGCATAAAGAGTTTGCTTAGCCACCATATATAATTTAATAAGGCTGCATGCATGTATCATCTCTTTCTCGAGATCGTTCTCATACTTCAAATGTCAAGCCATCGAATACATACACCTTCAAAATTGGTCCAAATCTCCTACCAACGAAGATTCGTTTTCGGTTCTGCAAGTCTATCAATTTCAAACACATTTCGCATAAATGAACTAACATTTCTTTGCAAAGCGATGATAAAAAATAATCAGAATTTACAACAAACAGCGCAGCATTTTCCTTGCCACGACACGCGCGCGTGAAGTGGCCGCGCGGAATTTCCCCCTCGCGAAATGGTGGGTTCCGCGACTGCACGTGTTTAGAACCCAGTCGCCTCGCTGTTTCGCGTAGCGCTCGGGCGTCGAAAAATGGATGCCGTTTCTTCTTCAACAGAATAATGAATTTGAGGCGTCTGTTGATCACGAGTGCCACATGAGGCCCTGGTGAGGTTAGTCATGACCTGAGGGTTGGAAAGGATAGTTTCCACGATATCTGAAGTATTCCCACTATTAGACACCAGAGAGAAGCTACTATAGTATAAATTCGGGGGATAACATTCTTTTCCCTAAAGTTTTTAGCCGCTGAAATATTCAACTAAAAGAATCAAAAACCTCAAATCTCAAATCTTTATTTTAACATGGTAAAAATTCATCAGGTTAGTACAAAATAAAATACAACTACATGATAATTTCTACTAACAATTAATACGCATCTACAAAGTCTATTAATAAAAATGCTACTCGTAATTACACTGAACTAGACCTGTTTTCCATGAATGCCGTGTATTTAACTTAATCAACTAAAATTAAGGTTTAACAATAGCTTTAAACGATTGAGAGATTTCTCTTTCCTTAGATTGTAGGGCAGCCTGTTCCAGAGAGTTGCACCTCTATAGCTAAAGCTGTTTTTTTAGTTCTTGGTAAAGGGACATTTAATTTGTCTGTAGAGTCCCTTAAGACATAGCCTGACTTACTGCGCTCAGTAAACAGAGAGGATAAGTACTCAGGAGCCAGATTATTTAGAGCTTTGAACACCATTAAAGCTTCTTTAATTTGACGCTGGGTAATCGGATTCTTCCAGCCAAGTTGTTATAACAAGTACCCAGCGTCAGCGTCATAGGAAGAGGCAGTCAAAATGCGAGCAGCACGATTCTGAAGTGTTTGTAACTGTACAGTTTTTTCAAACTGTATTAGCTTTTCACAAAGTTTACTTTAAAGGCAGTAAAATGATATGGAAAAACAGTACGTCATCCCAAGCATTTTCCTTAACATTCATCGTTGGGTATACGTAATTCCCGATTCTGTGACGTCAATGGAGTAGACTAGATATGCTGAGAGATGCAAATATTATTAAAAATAGAATGATTTTCCTCAGACCGTGAAATAGTTAGTACACTAATAGAGGTTAGTAGATCTTATTTCCATTGTTTTCTTTTGTGTTTATTTGACTATTATACACTAACTACTAGAAACTGTTTCACGGTCTGAGGAAAATCACTCTACTTGAGTACCATGTACACACATTACACAAAGCAATGTTTATACGCGAAAAAACTCGTTGAAGATCTTTAATTTATGTGTGCGAAAACACTGATTTAACAGGACGGCTTCACTGGATTCACTACTTTGACGGTTCAAAACCGATGAAGAGGAAGCAAAAGATTTTGGCAGGCGCTTAAATGCATCGCAGAAGTAATAAAGCTAGTAATATTTACACAGTGACGTCACATACACGAAAATGCTCATAAATCAGGGCGAAATCAGTTTTAACCGCTACCGAATGACCCAAGCATCGCAGTTTAACTGAGAAAGACCAAGGAACGTCAGCACCGTGCTCATCCATGGCAAGCGAACTGGTTAGCGTAGTATCCCTCATCATGATGTTCGTTGTAATGTACTGTGTGATGAAGATCTACTCAGCTGTGATAGAAACTTGTGAAAGGATCAGGACAGCCTTTCCAGTTCATGGTCGTCAAGAAACAGAAGGGCAGCAGGAGGCGGGCCATATCCGAGCAGTAGAAAGGAGGCGCATTTCCGGACACAGGCAAAATGTTATTTATGAAAGGACGATGAATCGGTCGTACCCACAGGAACATGACGAATGACTTTGAGTTGAGGAAGTAAGGTATACAATCTATATGTTGACTTACACCTATTAAACGTTTTCGTTAGTTTATGTTTGCAATTTGTTTGAATTCGGCGTGCAAAAACTTTTTTCCACTTGTACAAATTTGTTTTTCTATGTCCGAGATGTTTTCTAAGACTTTCGGTCGTAGTCTCCTCTCCCCTCAAAGCCAATAAGTCGACGTAACTTACTAGTTTGCTTGGTTTCATGGCTGAATAAAGACCGTTAAATCGAAATATTGGATATTTTACAAATATAGTCGTTTCCGTACCGTTTATCAGGCTTGCTTTTTTATCAAATCGTTTCCTTAATTACCGCATCGCAACTGCAGTAATTAAGATGTTTTATGGAGTATATCAGTTCAACGGAATCGCTCAAACAAGTAACAGTTTAGCTTTTTATTCAACCCCAAATCATATTGACTTGTTGTTAGTGCTTTTTCATTATTTAATCTTTTTTTTTTCTTTAGGTCGTATGCTGAATTCCAGTTACCTGAAAGTTTAAAGTTGATTCAAGCCAAGAGGAAGTAATTGCGGGGGCACTGCTTTATTGTTCTCATTTTACTGCCGTTTTTGTCTGTCGGAAGAGATATAACTAACTGATTTATTGAATTTTTGAGTGAAAGGAAGTGTAAAACCACTTTGAGCAACAAATGTACTGTATGTATTTCTATACGTCGTATTTGCCCCCTTTAGTGTTCCCACAGGCTTACCATCCTCTGTTTGCGTGGTGTGCTGTGCATATGTAATAGCCGTATCGGTTTATAAAACTAACCTCACTGAAGGCGAAATTTAGGGCTTTTAAAACTGAAAAATTAAATAAAAAACTATCAAAAGCACTGCCATTTTGTTTAACTTTGTTTTTCTGGCATGCTTAAGGGTTCTATAATAAAGTTGCCCATACATGACCCCGGGGGATGATGATACTATTTTTCCTGTCACACAGGCTACTTCTTAGCCTGCGCGCAGACGTATCCTATTTCCTTGCTCCCCGCGGAAAACGGAGCAAGGAAATCGGATACGTCTGCGCGCAGGCTAGCTACTTCTCGAATTGTCATAGGACCTTTTTGTAGAAGGGTCGCGCAAGCTTGTTTAACTTTTAAGGCTTTGTCAGGGGTGAGAGTGATAGTCATGGAGACAGCGCAGTCGATAATAAAGCCTAGGAGAACTAACCGTTGCGATGGAACAAATACAGATTTTTCTGGATGGATTGTAACAGCTAAGGAATCGAATTGAATAATCTATATCTACACTGTTGTGCTAAAGCCACTTCGTACTTAGTCCTGATGGCAACCGAGGACGGTGATCTTAATGTTCGTCATCAACATGGTGCATCAGAAAGCCACTGACCTGGCAGATATTTCTCAACCTGAGATTGTTCAACTGTTCAACCTGCTAAAGCATGCAGGGCCTTCTACCAGCCAACCTGGCGAGAACCTAGCGAAACCGCTGTTGGCCTCATTATCATGTTTCAGCATTTTATCTTAGCCCTTTTTAAATATTGTAACCGTTTGTTTCCATCTTCACTTAGCTTTCTTAGCCTCTGAATTAGGTTAGTTTTGTCCGGAACCAAAATATTGGCTAATATTAAAAGAAACCGAACAAATTCAGCTGTTTGATCAGCTTTGCATGTTAAAGTTTTTTATTTAGTTCATTGCTGATCCTGATCTGCACAAAGATCCAGCTACATTTTCCTACTGCTTGTTACTAATAAGTGGTCCTTGCATTTTAAAGAAGTCATTTGTTTTACTGTGTTTATTTTGGTGATTTGTGGGTCGCGAAAGCCGGTATTTTCAAAATAGCGGTTGGGGACAAACAGCAATTAAACTAAACTGGATTTTTCGTCTCATTTTTTATTAGTATAAACTCTGCACGGTAGTTGTGAGAATTTTACAAACGGTAGGTTGGTTTTAAAGATATGCAAGTTATGATGATGGGTAGAACGGCTATATCAATATTTTAAAACTTCATACAAACCCTTCAAATTACAATTACAGTATGCAAATTTGTTAAAATTTACAGAGAACATGTGCAAGAGCGCATTACAAACATTCTGCAGCGTTGTATGCCATAATTTTCGTTCTAATAAATCACAGGTGACTGCTAGAAAAAACAGATTTACATCTTAGAAATCTGACAAATTCAAGCGGAGTTACAAAGCTTCAAAATCGATAAAATATCTGATACATTAACTGTAACTGTTGTTGTGTTTACTCCCAACCAATATTGCGTCAGAAACCGTGAAAAACAGTCATGGATCTGGACTCCGTCGTAAAGGGAGGGAGGGGAGGCTGGATTGAATAAGCGGGGGTGGGGGGGGGGGGGGGGGGAGGGGGGGGGAGGGGGCGTGACTTGGCTCGAACACCCCCCAAACCGCCTGTTGTGCAGGCTAGACCTTATTTTTTTGTTTAAGATAAGGAGGAGGGGGAGACGACCCCCCCGGGCACCCCCCCTAGATCCGCTCTAAAAAGTTCTATTCCTTTGGGGTTTTATTACCCGTTTTTAAAACCACACTCCGTTGTTTTATGAACAGTTTTATGACGACACGTGATTTGTTGCCATCAGTTAATTTCACGACTTTAGTTTAAACCTGCGACTTCTCAAGCAGTTTACTGCAGTGGCGGAACTAGGAGGAGGGACCGGGGGGGGGGGGGGGGGGGGCGCCTTTCCTCCCTTATCTTGCAAAAAAAAAACATAAGGCCAGAAAAAAGAAATTTAATCTCCAACATTTTCACCCCCTCCCTCTCTTATTTAACCCCCCCCCCCTCCCCTCTCCCCCCCTCACGATGGAGTCAGGCGCCGCCATTGTACTGTTCCCTCTGAGAGTCCCGAGTTATGTATATTATGCTATAATTTCTAGAAGCACATGTACAGGCGGTAGATGAATGGTGAACTGATCCGAAACGAAGTAAAGGCAACTGCTGAATACGATTTGGCGCCAAAACGAGTGTGTCTCTTTAATGAGTATTGTTTTCATGTAAAACTATAACTGATTTATCAATAACCCTTTTAACGGCTCGAGTTAAATCACTCCAAAGCCACGCTTCAAGGGATTCAGGCACATGGCAAATTATAAACCGGAATTTTTATTTGAGTTTGGAACGAGAATATTTCGTTTACTCCTCTTTATACTACGAATAGAGTATGGAGAAAATAAATGAACTGGCACGAGGCTATCCATTTTCGACTCGTGTATTTCATGTGTCAATGTCTTCTTTGTTCTTCTTTGGAAAGTAAAATAATATTATTATGCCACGTGTTGACATTTGTGCTTTTAAAAAGGAACAAATAGATATGCAAATATTATCGAATTAACACGGTCCATTGCGGAAGTAATGTTTATACAGTGACGTCACATACGCGAAAATTCTCGTTTGAAAGCTTTCATCAGGGCAAAAACTCAGTTTTTGCTTTAAAGAACTATAGCTTTACTTGATTTAGAAATAGAAGAGGTTCTAGTGGAATTTTTCTTGACGAAAAGCGCCGAGAAAAACCGAGAAAGTAGCCAACAGATTTTGGCGGGGATTCACAATTTATGTCCGTGACGTATAAATACATTACTAAAGGCGGGAAATTCATTTCACCGGTTTAAACCGCCGTGTTACTCGAGCTGTGCTGTTTAAAAATGGCCGACTTCCTGACGATTTCCCTTCAAAAAAGCGGTATTTACTTCCCACAACACGGTCCTAACCCGTTTTCGATGAACAAGCAAATGCTTCGTCCTGTCCCGAAGCTGGAAAATGTTTCCGAGCAGCTCAACTCGCAACAGAACCAAAGAACTTCGGTCATCGTTTGGTCGCCTCCAACAACACCGACAAACCAGTTCATGCCTCCTTCTCCTCCACAAACCCCGACTACGCCAACAGGGACGCTTCTGCAAGATTTCTCTTCGAAATCACCGAATGGGGTGCCACCGAGGGGAAGGCCGAGAGCTGATGTGTTGAACGTTTTGATAGAAGAAGGGCAGAATTCATATTCTTCAATTCGCTGTGATGTTTGCAACCGGGTTTTCCCGCGCGAAAAGTCTCTTCAAGCTCACAAAAGAACACACAGCGGAGAGAGGCCTTATGTCTGCGACTTCCCAAACTGTGGAAAAGCCTTCGTCCAGAGCGGCCAACTGAAGACTCACCAACGATTGCACACAGGAGAAAAGCCGTTTGCTTGCACCGCCGAAGGTTGTACCACACGCTTTACCCACGCCAATCGCCATTGCAGTTTCCATCCATACGCAAGCCTCAAGCGAGTTTGCACTGAGATACCACTAAAAGAAATCCTGAAAAACGAAAATTCTGAGCCTAACGAGTACAAAGCGGCCGTGTTGCAATGGCTAGCGACCTACGAGATGGACAAAGAGGAACGAAACCCGACAAAGCTGGAAGAGAAAGTACTAAAGCGAAAACTTGAAAGGGAAATCGCTCGACAACAAGTCATGGAGCGGAAGAAATCGAGAAATGAAGCAAGAAAGCGAATGGCTGACGCAAGAGAGCGCTGGTATGGAGCAATGGCTCTTGTTGAACTTGCTGATACACAGTTAAACTGTAATTGAATCTTTGTATTATGGTTTCAAGCTAAGACGAATTGCTTTTCAAGTAAACAACTAGTTTTGGCGGGCAAAATTTAAATACCTGCAGCAGTAATTTTGTATCAGTTTTCACGATGTTTGTGTTTTTTGTGCAGTTTTTGCCCATGGTTCTCTGTTAAGTGTAGATTTTAACAATCGTGATTTAATTTTAATTTGTATTTAAGGTTTTTGAGAGAAAAAGTTTGGTTTATTTTATAACTGTCACTTCGTAGAATCACTGGCAATTGTTATGCAAATTTTAAAATGTATTACTTTTTGCCTTTCATGGTAGCTAAAAGTTTATCAGTAGATCGCAAATATATCCATCTTTCCCCATAAAAAGAGAAGTTGTAAAAAAGAGTTGTGTGGAGTATAAACATTCAAGACTATATTGTACAAAGTAAAACATTGTAGAAAAATATTTATATTCAATAGCCATTACTAACTTATTAACATTTTGTGGTGAAAACTGTGTTTCAAGAACCTTTGTTGGGTGTTTTCTTAAGTTGAAGATTTTTTTAAAATGAATTGTTTCTTTACTTTTTATAGATTTTTAGATATAATGGCATACCTTTTGGTAAATGTTTGCAAAGAAAGAAGTTTAAAATAATCTGAATTTACAGAACATAAATAAATTAAGATATGTATTATTTTTGTCTCATTTTTCTGTCTGAAATACTAAACCAGTAATTTTCTCTCTCCAACCCATGAGTACGGCTTTGTTACCACTGTGGAGGTGTAGTGGTCAGCATGTTGGACTGCAGATTGGTGCTTTGAGACCTTGTCTTGGCCATCATGTTGTTCCTTAGACAAGAAACTTTGCTCCACATTCTCTCTCTCCACCCAGATGGACTAGCATCCCATCCAGGGGGGAGTAGTAATTCTTCTAGTTGCTTCTTGCTACAGAAACCAGGTTAAGCTCCACGAGTGGGATACATATGGCTCGTCTGCGACAAGAAACCCCCCTAGCAACCCGTGGCCCGGTTGTTTGAAAACCGGTCAACGATAACCCAGGATTAAAACTTAACAGAGGATTTCATTTCTCTTGTTAGAATTGTTTTCAAAAGCTAATTATAAGTTGCATGTGAAGACATGTCAAAGACAAAACTAAAGGGCAAAAATACTTTGGAAAAATCTCCATTGATTAATTATTTAACTGAAATCAAAATTGATGCTAGCCCTGGGTTAGCTTAAATGTGCTTTGAACAACTCAGCCCAGGTTCGATGAGATGCAGCTGTATTCACACTGCCCTGGTTGGCTCAATATAGCAGCACAGCATTAAAATAAATCAGTGTTGTTTAATAATTTTTAAATGCAAAAAAAAAAAAAATGACGCCTCCAGGCAACTTAATGCATTGGTGCGCTTTACAATAAATTGTATCTAATAAATTGTAACAAAATTACTAATAAAAAAGCAACAATAAAACCATCTATAGATGAAAATTTAACCCATTTACTCCCAACAGATGTCTGGGCTCTAACAAAAAAAAAACAGGACATTTTTATCCAGACTCAAGTCAGAACCCTGTTATGTTGATGGTAGACAGTAGTACCTTAAAAGTAGTACTTTAACATGCAATTTTTGAAGTGCACATGGCATGTGGCATGCCAAAGTCATATACAACTTTGGTTGTCAAACATTTGGTTTCTGAGTAAGATGCGTCAATCCTTTTTCATATCTACATGTGCATAAAGGGCCTACATGCCAAATTTTGACATTTTTCACTCACCAATCGTGTTTTTTAGCCAAAAACGAATTCTGATGACAAAATAAATGGCTGGTTAAAATTAGCTGAAGAAAGATGGATTCAATCACACCAAAACATTCCACATGTTGAAAAAAAAGGTTTTGACCTGAAGTGTCACATAGCATTGCTAAGTAGCCGAAATTTATCTTTCACTTTATTTGCAAAAATACAGGATCTTTTGGCTTCATTGGCTCTCTTTTACTTTAACTTATATGAACCCATCATTACTTTAACAAGAGAGTGCTTTCTGTGCTAAAAAAAAACAATTTGTGAGTGGAAAGTGACAAAATTTGATATAGGTCATGCATCAATAATATATACTATAGTTGTAAACATTTTGCATGCGAGAAAGTTGTAACATCTAAAAAGTAAGTCTTCACATGACACAGGGTTTTAACTCTGGGTGTGAAAGAGTGAACTTTAATGAAATTCATGAACACAATTTGATTGCATATTCTCAGACTGCACAAAACCCAAATATCATAGCTACCTAAACACAATCCATTTTTTGTTTGAAAATGAGCAACAAAATAATATAACCTAATGCTATTAACATACCAAGTTCAAATGACATTTTAATTCTCCTACTGTGTCATTTAAAGTCTTGCAAAGCTACTGTGAGACCACAGGTACCCCAAGTTCATGGTGTGAACTGCATTGTAACCTTCTGATCCTAAGGAGCTTATCTGCATTCAAAATGGTGCATCATAGAGTCAGCATATTTAACATGGAGAGGACCCTTGGAATAAAGTTGAACCATAATACATGTGATATAACTGATATAAGGTTTGGTGTCAGTGGGAATTTAACAAACAAAGGGCTTATTGCAAAAGGTGCACAAGTGAATGATTTTGACCAAAAAATTGAAGAAAAGCTTGAAAACATTCCCACCGAGTTTAAAGGGGCTATGTCACCATTTTTAGTGTTATTTTAAGAAGCCCAAAAGACATCTTTATATCAGTGGAAACCTAAACATAATGGTCCAGTTTTGTTTAAAATTATTCTACTGGTGCTTTAAGAGTAAACATAAGTATCTTCGGCTGCAGATGGCCAGGGATCAATTCAATAAAACTTTTACAAGTGTAATCATAGTTAATAGAACAAACTGGTTATGAAGCTCAACAAATTTCAAAAAGAGTGTACAAAGCTGCTTTGTTTTATGTTGAACGAACCGTGACCCTGCACATTGTTTTGTTTAACGTGTGAGCCCAAATGTTTCTACTGGTCAGTTGCTCATATGCATTTCAATACCTTTTGTGTTTTGTGCAGGGTCAAGGCAAACGAACAAAAGAAATGGAGAACAAAAACATATAACAAAGGACTGACTGAGTTTCATAACCAGTTTGTTCTATTAACTATGGTGTAATTTACAAGTGTAGCCATTGTTTCAGAGGTTGAAAACAATAGCTACACTTGTAAATTACACTTGTAAAAGTTTTATTGAATTGACCCCAGGATGGAAATGGATTGCATCTTGAAAAAAACTGGGCTTTTTTTTTTCAAGTTTATTGCTTGTCTTGGAAAACTCTGATTATGGTTCATTTCAGTACTCAAATCACTTGATACCTTCCTCTTTGTGTTCTATAAGCATTTCATGTACAACGACGATACATAGTTTTAATTTGGGGCAGTTTTGACCCAAAAACCTCTAAATCACCATGACGTAGCCCCTTTAAGAAGAGAAGATCTATGAGAAAGGAGTTCAAAATTCAACACAAGATTGAGTTCTTAATGCTCTTGTGCAAGATACAAGACCTCTAATGTGACAGGAGACATCTGTAATAAAGACATGTAATAATAGACATTATAATATGACCGTACGGCCCCGCTGATGCAATCCTACAGAAAATAGAATCGCAAGGTGACGTGAGCGGGGCCAGACGGGTTGACGTGAGCCAGTCCGGAAAAAGCCGTCCGGCCCCGCTCGAGTTCAAGCGACCTCGCACTGCACGACTATTCTTGTAGTTTCTGGTCATATTATAAAATACTTATTGACTGAGTTAGGTCGGGCCGGACGGGAAAATATTTGGCTCTCGGTCATGGCGCACGGACCTCGCTGCGCTCGTTCCGTACGCCATGACCTCGAGTCAAATATTTTCCCGTCCGGCCCTCCCACTCAGTCAATAAGTGCATAGTACACTGGATCCCAAAGAGCCATGCTACTGTAACACAGGTACCTCTATGATACTGACACCCTTTTCAATACAAACACTTTACCCTGTCCCTTCTGACTGTTTTAAAGAAGTTTAATTGCATTATTTGAAGCTTTCACTAAGAGCGTGGGGTACCTCTGGTGAGAAACATTCAGGTGAAAGCTGTGGCATAAAATAAATTTTCCTTCAGATACTATTAATATTACAATACATTGCACTTGTTTCAAGGACTGAAAATTCCATAAAAACTCTATTAAGCCCCACGGGGTAGGGGATCAGGAGGGAAGCATAAAGATCTCATTCTGACACATCGTGTCAGTTATTCACTCAATGCCACTCCGCCAAGTTTCCTAAAAATGGATGTTACCAGTACTGCACTCTGTCATATGTTGTCCCATTCTAATTACCCAACATTTTAATTACAAGTGAGAGAAGAAAGCAGGGTGGGATTAATGACAAAATCTGATGTCTTAAGGGTGGGGTCAGGTGGGGGAGGGGCTTATTATAAAGTTTTTATGGTTTAACCATACTCCTTGCATACTGCATTAATATTATTTTGGAGTGTGGAAGAATTGCAAAAATCACAAAATTATGTAACAAACAAAAGTGTTATGCTGTACAGTATTCTGTAATAATTATTATATATATTTTTGGAACCAAAGCATTTTAGACAATGAATAAAAACCAAGCCAGAAAATTAGCACCTCTGTTGAAATCAATGATCCAAGGGGTGGAAGTCATCCACAGCATAATGATGACCAGCAGAAAAGCATCCAACTTGCATGGACTTTGGACTTTGTGTGACCAGCACTTAAAGGGGCAATGTCACATATTTTTTATTAACACTTTGACAAGCCGAAAAAAAGACATTTCTAACAGAAACCTAAATTTTTCAAGTTATTCTTGTATGTTGGTAAAATACTTCAAAAACTGATTATATTTTGTTGTTAAAAATGTGGTTCATGTTGTTCATTGTGGTGTGTATGATAGGTGAACGCTTGTTCGTTTGTCTCGCAATGGAGTCACTGAGATGTTGATCGCTACATTTCGAGTGCTTTTACTGCTAGTCTTCATCAGGCGATGGGGTCGATTGGTTACGTGTTGCTATGTAGCGCGTTGGTTTGTTTCTATTGGTGCATTTCAATCCTCTGATTTGTTATCGATCGGCTGTTGAGGAATCACTTGATATTTTCTTCTCTGTGTTCCAGGAGCATTTTATGTATAAGCAAAGTTATTAAGTCGAATATTTAAAAGTTTGGGCGAAATCAGCAAAATCACTGCGA
This sequence comes from Dendrophyllia cribrosa, assembly GCA_024195265.1. Lineage (NCBI taxonomy): Eukaryota > Metazoa > Cnidaria > Anthozoa > Scleractinia > Dendrophylliidae > Dendrophyllia > Dendrophyllia cribrosa. The sequence continues at coordinate 1,282,146 of JAJLRJ010000013.1, read as the reverse complement.
CAACAAAATCACTGTAACAGTGCCCCTTTAAGAGATAAAGCTTTCAGACCCTTCTGTCCACCCCCTATAAAGAACACTGATTTCCTTGTAAAAAAAAATGCCAAAAAAATAGCAGATCGTGAGGGAAAGCTGGATGTGTTGTGAATGCATTGAGCACAATAATATTTTAAAAACACTAATTCTAGTATTTAAACACGGTAACAGTATGATCCTATGTGATAATTCCCTCTGCATCTTCAAGAAACATTATTAGTACTTTGTACTTCAAAAATCAAGTACAAAAGATATTTTAAAATGTATATGTTGTAGTTAATTTTTTATCTCAGGTAATTTTTATTTTCCCATTGTTTTTGGGTATGGTAATATATGCTAATGAATTTGAAACAAAGGAAAAACAAAAATTAACTGGAATAGAAAATTAACTACAACATATATAATAAATGTGGAGAACAGGATTAGAACCTACATTCTGAAATTCCAATCACTTGTTCATTTCATATTTTATATCATTTCTTTTTAGTTTCCTGTCATTTACATTTTACATTTGAGTTTTACTATTTTTTCATCCTCTACTTGACATTAAATTTGTTGTTTCTTTAAATCATTAAAATATTTGCTTTGCTTTATTTCTTTCCATACTAGCTTGCACTAGCTCTCCACAATGTATTTACCTGAAAAAAGAATACCATTTTAATTAGTTGTGAGTTACAAATAAGCCATGATAATCTTTTGGTGATTCTTTGCCTTTTGCTCAGAACAGCAGCATTTTTTGCACACCACAAATGACAGCAACAGACAGAAATATTAATACCATTACCTGATGAATCAACCAGGTGGTAGGCAGTATGCAGTGGGCAGTGGTGATGGTGGTGGTGGTGGGCAGGGGGGTTGGGGGTTCCCCTGTATATTTTTGGGTGGTGTGCCGCTGGGACTCTGAAGCCTTTATCCTATACCAGACCATGTTCAGCTGGATTTTTCAATCCTACTCTAAACTAGACACCAAAAATCCCTACCCTATCCCAAACTCGCTATTCTCCAGAAACTCTAGCTATCCTCATACCACCGATCAGTTTCCCAGTAAATGATACCGGCCCTTTTCTAAGCCAAAACTCTCTGATTTCTATACCCTATCCCAGACTAAACTGTTTGAAAACCTTACCCTTCAAAGTGGCACATATGCTTTAAATTATTGGATTAACAGATTTTGTACTGGGCCTAGATCATAAAACATCACAAACAAAACACATCCGCCCTTACCAGTAGTGAACCTCTTTTTAACAAGAGAAAGTTTGTATTCTTGACTTTTAAGTTCAAAATTTAGTTTAGAAATGGTGGCTCCATTGCAGGTGAATTGTACAGCGATCCGTGAGGGGGTACTTGGTCCTTGTGTTAAATCAAATCTTGCTCTCAAAGAACCTAAAACGTCAATATGAAGAAAATCAGTATTCTATCGTTTTAAATAATATTCTGGCGACCAGCTGGGGTGATGGGGTGATCATCAAGTATCTTTTAGGGGTTACAATTCATGGTTTGCCACCATTAAGGGAGTTTGAATTATAAATTACCACTGTCTGAGTTATTTTGATACCTTTTAGAGTATTTAGCTAGTATAAGAACAACATGTTGACAAGAACAACTTAGAGGTAAAATTTAATGCGAGCCACACCCAGAGGTTTCATTAGAAGCCAGCAACCGGCGAATTCCGCCGGCTACTTCCCAAATTATTGCCGCCCACTTTTTTATTAATTTCACTGTAAGTTGATGCCCAGAATGCTGGAAATGCCATTTCCGAGGTCCTAGATTTTCGGGGTGGGGGGGGCATGCCTGAAGACCCCCCTAGAGGAAAGGGACCTTATGGCCCCTTTGTTGCTACTGCCGTCTATTTTACAAAATTAATATTGCCACTTACTCTCAATTTTATTGAAACCCCTGGCCACACCTACAAAACAGGTTACCAGTACCTTTTTGGAGTTCCTTTCAAAATTTTCAACAATCATCCCTGTCAATTTTATAATAGACTCCTTCCACCCAAATAGTTGTACTTAAGTGTACCAGGGAAGAACAGAGGAAAAGTTGTGTGCTATTGAATTATACACATTAAAAAGAGCTGTAAACAAACTTTCACCATAGCATGAGCATTGCATCATATTTTTTTACCTTGTGTTTCAGATGTACTGGAGACCTCCTGGAGTTTCCACAAAGCTCTCTGGTGTTCAGCAGACCTATTGTGTAGAGTGGCAAAACAGAAAATTGCACATTTTTAAAAACAACCTAGCATAACACAGTCTTTCAGAGAGATTTTTTAAAAGTGTATGTGTACAACTACAACAAAAACTGGACAAGTCATAGAAAGAATAACACATAATTAAGTACAAATTTGAAGAGGAGATCCCAGGGGTAAATTATTGAAACCCGTCAATTATCGAGACATGTTATGCAGTTGTAACTTTCAAGTCTGTGGACAAAATCTTATGTTGTGACCATTCAAATGAAACCTCTTTTGTCATATTTTTCTGAGGTGCTTTTTTTTTAGTGTTTTACAAAACGAAATTTGGAACTTTTCTTGAATTTTGATTTTTGGCACTCTTGGGCATTACAGGTGGTTTTCATGTTACATAACGGCGGCCATGTTGGTGCACACCTACAAAATAATTTTAATGAACTTCTTTTGTTTTGTCCACCAACATGGCCACCATGGCCTTTGTCATTTGAGTCCCACAGGACTGAAGGTCACGTGAGTGAAAACCATCTATAGGGTTATCTGAACTTACCAAGTAGCAGATGGTTTAGATTGCATAATAGTGACTGCGCCACTCATAGGAACCAGAACAGATAAGTTGCTGATAGAACAAGGAGCTGACATACAAGCAGGATTATACCGGTAATCAACTCTAAGGTCTGTGGAATCCGTATCGCATTTCCAGTAACTACATAACTGCAGCGGAGTGGTAGAGAAACCATTCGTCTTTACCTTGAAAAGGGAAAGAGATGAAACCTGTCAAGAGTAGAGAAACCATTCGAGCTAACTGCAACAGAATTAGCTCACTTGGTAGAGTACCAGTGGGCTGAGCAGGAGGTTGCGGATTCAATCTCTGGCTGACCAACAAATTACTGAGGATGAAGGTGTTAATCATTCTCCATATCAACAAGAAATAATTATTTATTCACGAATAAAGCAAGTTAAAAGTTATCCTGACCTCATATTTGATGATATCAATATTGTAATATGTACTTGATCCTTGTTCTGATTGTTTTTTAAGATGTTCAGCCAACGATGCCATATTGAAATCATAACTAACACCATCACCACCGCTCAGTTGTCCTTTGCTAAATACAAGAAACAAACAATCATGTTAATCACTGCACCTGAGATGTAGAATGAAGTGGACTGCATTATTACTGGGGCTGTCGTTAAGCTTTGAAGAAGCCGGCTGCACAAGGAAAGTAGCTGGTTATAAAACAAACAAAGTCTTCCATGCTTGTTGTCATTAATATTTTAATCATTTTTAAACTTTGGGTAGCGAGTCATATCTACTGCAGTTGCCGGCCATTACGGCTCTCGTAAGCAAAATGTAAGATAGTGCTCTCTCAACTACAGAGAAGTTTTCAATTGAGTGTTGAAAGTAATTACACGATTGCTTTGATTTTGGATTGATATGCTTTGTGATTGGCTAAAAAAAATTGCGCCACTTTCTCAACCAATCAAAAGTAAAACCAAAACCAATCATGACTTGCCTGCATGCATTTTCCTGTGCTTAATGCTGGCTTCGAGTTTTGATTAGCTCAATGGATTGTCTGCCTCTGTTGTTATTGGCTAAAGTAATTACCGGTATACGTATATTGGTTTTGGTGTTAAGATACTCATTGAAAACAAACTGTTCTAATAGTGATAATGATGATGAGAATGGATATTACACACCTGTTAATCAGAGCCTTATTTGGTAATATTTGCTCAAGGCAGGATGTTCCTCGCACAAGGAAACTAAGCATAGGAGCATTTTCTGTATCATAAATGAGTGGTAGGACACTGGCTGGAAAAGACACTGTTATATCACCAGTCACCTTCACCATACACCTGAAAAAAAAAAAGAAAAAAAGAAGCCACTGACTAATAATCCCTTAACTCACACGAGCTCCAAGAATCAAAATTCAAGAAAAATTCTAAATTTTGTTTTGTAAAATACTGAAAAGCAAATGGTACCATGCAAAATTACTGCCAAAGAGGTTTCATAGGATTCTGGCACCAAATTTAAAAGTTAGAGCTACATTACATGTCTCTATAATTGACTCTGGGAGTGAAAGGGTTCACCCTTTTTCAATAATAAGATTGTCCTAGACAAGTTTAAATGCCAGTTAATTTCCTTTTAACACTAAGTGCAACCCCCCCCCCCCCCCCTTGAATAAGCCCCAACATCCCCCTCCCCCCCCCCCTGCCCCCCAAAAAAGGCAGATTGTACATGTTTGTTCTACAATATCATTTATGGGAAAGTCAAAATACACTGGCATGAGGCAAAAATGGTAATAACATTAAATTAGATATTGAAATGTTTTCCTTACTTGCTCTGATCACTGCCCCGGAAAAATGCATTGACAGACTCAATAAAGGCCACGGCAATCGGAAGAACATCATCCTTTCTTCCCAGGACAGTACCAGCTGCCCCTTTAGCAAACACCACGCTCGACATGGTGGGAAGACCTCCTTCAGTTTTTGACCTCACCAAGGCAGGTAAATTCTCTTGCGAGTTACCAATACATGAAGTTGTTGTCGCTCTATTAAGTGTCTGTCCTACAGCACTTGTTGTATTTGCCAAGTTGCTTGATTTATCAGCAGTACCATTGTTTTTGCTTGACTGTAAATTGTTTACTGAATCTGATGTTTCGGTAGTTGGTGTGAAATCAGCTAGACAGCTAAACAGTTCAGCTGAATATGATGTTGATGATGACAACGATGATAATGTTGATGAAGATGGTTTGCTGCTCTGACCAGGAGCAAACAATGATGATCCAGAAGAACGTTGCTAAAAAAAAGTACAGCCATGTTTATTGCTTGCATGTTTGATGATATGACTTTATGAGACCCATGTGCTTCTCAACCTCATTAACAATTCATGAAGTTTAAAAAAAGAAAATCAAAAGCGCGACTGTGGTTTGGAAACCAACTTAATTAGCAGAGATTTTAGCAATTTTTCTCCTTTTTTTTCTCTGTTTTTAATGATTAGTCAGTTAAAAGAACTCGGCTGTGACTTTTTTTAACCCACTTTGTGGTGTTTGGAAATCCTAATGAAACACTGTTATATACTGGTAGTAAACTACTTTCCAGCTGTTGGCTGAACCCATTCCTCACGGTTTAACACAACTCTTACTTGTTTCTAAATCTGATTCTAAATATATTTTTTAACATGTAAACTTGTTTGCAGATTGTTCTACCTGTGGTCTTGGTCTCGGTAAAGCACTACTAACAGACGCAGACCGAGGAAGCTCAGATCCTGGAGGTGGCTTCAGCTGGAGGAAGGAACTGCTGCTGTCATTTGTTGTTGCTGATGCAGTAGCGAAAGTGATTCCGGTGTCACTGCCTGCTGTCTCTGGCACTGAAAATGGGCATTCAGAAACAGTGTTGAAGAAGGGATCAAGAATGAAGTCTGTGAAATTTACCATAATTCTCTTTCTATGGGTATCATGTAGCAAATTCAAGGATCTTTACAAGCCTTACTCTAAAACTCAGGTTAAAATGCAATTTTTCTTTAACTCTGTGCCAAAAATAAAAATTAAAGAAAAACCCTAAATTTCATTTTGTAATATTAAAAAACAAATGTTACCATGCAAAACGTACTGCCAAGGAGGTTTCATTTAAATAGTCGTGAACACCATAGGATTTCGTTGAGAGACTCAAAAGTTAGTTCCAACTACACTACATGTCTCCATAATTGACTCTAGGATTGAAAGGGTTTCAGCTAACTGATTGATCTAAACACCCCTACAAAGCCTCATTATATGTAAATGAAGATCAAGTACCTCCTCCAAGAGAGAAGTCCCCTACGTAAGGAGGACTCATCGCCCCTTTCTTGGCTGGTAGGGGAGGTGGAATGTCTGACGCTTCTTCCTGCACTGTGCTCCCTTTTTTAGCTGGTAGGATGGGCGGGATGTCACAGTACTCCGGATCTCTACTCTCATTGGAATCTTATGTGGGTGTAAGGACAGTAAATATAAATATCACTCTAAAATGAGCTGCCAAAAAATGCCAGATGACACCCCTATTAAAGTCTCTTCACCCCCAAATCTCAGAAAAAAAATTCTTCCAAAACAACTAAGCCTCTGAATATGTTGTGGTTTGAATTCTTTTGGATTGAAAATTTTCCGATCACTTTTATTTTTAAAGCCACAAAAACATGACACTTATATATAAGCCCAACACATTGTTGAACAAACATTTTCTTTCAATAATATTCCTTGTCAAAAAGAAATATAAATCCCAGGGCTTATATTAGGAATTTTACAGAATTTCAGTTAGTTCAGTTCAGTTATGTCGACCAAAGTTGCGAGACAGGCAATTTATGAATTACAAAGCTCTAGAAGTCTGGGGGCGCCTTTCTCCAGGGCCACTCAGCTGTTGGATGGAAGAACACACCTCATCCGCCCTCAAAGGCAAGATTCACACCTTCCCTGTAACTGACAAGTCACTGGAGCAGATAATAATAATAATAACTTTAATAATAATAATGATATTTATAATAATTATAATAATAATACTTAAATAAAGCTCTTGGGATACTCAGCCATAGCCTTAGACTCGCCAGAGACACCCAAAAGGCAGTGAAGGTGTTTCAACTAACTTGAGCATGGGCCCTTACCGGGTACTGTCAGCCGGAGCCAGCTAAGCCCAAGTCTCGCGAAAGCAGGGTCATCACTCCCTGAAGTAGTAAACTTGCAATTAGTTGTTAGTAATTAGTAAATTATTAGTAATTAGCGTTGATGGATGAAGTCCTCATTAAAAGTGATCATTGAGCAGTACTTGGTCTTCCCTGTGGTATTATAACATGTCCGTGTTGCATGAAATTTTTGCGTTTTTTTTTTTTTTTTGCAGATTCTGCAGATTGCCCTTGATCCGCAAAACAGGTTCCAGCAGAAAACATAGGCACGCATTGCGTGCATGAGCTATTTTGAAAATTACCTAAATGATATGAAATGGTGAAAGTAACAAAACAGCGGAAGTTAACTCGCACAAATAACCGCTTGCAGATATACGTTTTTCAAATCCTCCGGCCCGCCCACTACCAAAAAAAATACCGAGATAACCAACTGGGTCCCGTTTCTCGTTTCTCGGCTAGCTTTTTTTCACGGGATTTCCGGAGTTATTTTTTGACGAAACTACGGCCCCAGTGAAATGAGCAACTTGTTTCAGTAATGAGTGTATTAAATTAAATGTCAACCAGAAAAGTCCTGCACATAAATTTGATGCATCCAAATTGAAGGCTTATTATTTCCTGGAAATTTGTATCTAGTCTTTTTTTAAAGGTTTCTTTTATTATTCACAAAAGACACGTGGAAAAGGTTCCTTTGGCCTGGAAGACGCAAACTAATTAAATTAAATTGTTTTCAACTCCAAACCACAAGCTAATTAAATTAGTGACAGGAAAATTCTTTGAACCACCTGTTTCTGTAATGTCAACCAGAAAAGTCTTTCACAGAAACTAAACGCATGAAAAATGAATATAAGTAGTCTCCTAGTAAATTGGAACTAATATTATTTAAACAACTGTTTTTATTCTCCACAAAAAAGTCGTGCAAATAGAAACAGAACTAATTAGATTAAATTGTTTTCGACTCAAAACCACAAGCTAATTGAATTACTTACACGAACATTGTTGAGGTTAACATTTGAAACCAAACACCTTTTCCTGTAATGTCGACCAGCAGAAACTTAGCGCATCCAAGATGAATTTTGCTTGTTTCCTAGTAAATTGCAACTAATATTTTTTAAACAGGCGTTTTTTAACGCACCATATAAATTAATTACATTACGTTTTCTCGAAAACATGTTGAATTTCATCACGTACCAGGACAAAGTTCAATATTTGCACGTGCACACAACGTGACTGCTCATACAAAATACAGTCGCTTCTCGCTTATAGTAATCGCTTGAGGCATACAATTAATAACCTACACATCAGCTCACATTAATTCAAAGAAAGATAAACGTTTTACATACTGTAAATTGTAGATTAATTGCATTACATTTTCTCTGTTGAACTCCATGCATCACGGACAAGTTTCTATAAGGACAAAGTTCAACATTTTCACGTGCAGACAGCGTGTCTGACAAAAAAAATCCAATTTTAAATAGTAATCTCTTGAAACCCAGGCTTGAAACATACAATTCATGTTCCGCATCATATTATTTGAAATCGGCTTGCCGTTTTTGCAATAAAACTATACTCATACTTCAGTATAAGCTCACCTATGAACGTAACCATAGTCCACATTTTTTGGACGTCTCATCCCCCGCAGACCATTCTACCATTCATGCATAGGGCACATTATAGGCGGTATTTCCGAATAAATGTCCTTGATATTGCCAGGTTAGCAAGCCAGTCGGGATTAGAGAACAGTTCCCAAGCAACAAATTTTCAAAACTTTACACTTTTAGTGTTTGCGGCAACAATCGCGGAGATTCAAGATGGCTGATTTTCAATTCATGTCAAGTGCCCTTCTTTGACCTTCAGTAATACCATTTTAGAAGCGAAAATTTGATTGGCTGACATAGTACACGGTGTACATACTAGAGGCAATCTGATTGGTGTGACATAACCCAAGACATACATACAAACAAACAAACAAACAAGCTAACAAACATACTAACATCACAAACCAACCTTTGCGCCTGCTAATGAGCTATTTTTTTCAAAATAGCTCAAAAAAAATTTTTTGCAGAACAATATTCTGCAAAAATTTACTCCCTTCAGTCAAATAAAGCATAATATTATTCAGACATTATTACTTTTTGCAATTAAAATTTTACATTCTCATACACCACTTTCATAATGGCGGCCGATTTATTTGTTCTTTTATGTCAATGTTAATTAGCCTCACTGCCCTCGGTTTAGAGTAAAAATTCTTTTGAATTTTGCTCACGCCAGCGAGGCCAGAAAGGCTAATTAACATACATATAAAAGAATAAATAAATCGGCCGCCATTATGAAAGGGGTGTATAACAGAATTTTTTTTTTTTCGTGAGAATGGCAGGGGGCAGGGGTAGCATTTTGTTGCATCAGTCCTTTAGGTCCAGTACTGTATCACCTTTAAAGACTTAATAGAATTCAATGAAATGTCTTTAAATTGAGCATACTATAACTCAACAAGTAATAAAAGTTGAAACTATAAAGTTTTCTTCCTTGTTAATGGTTAATGTTTTGCTGCTTCAACAGAAAATATTGTAAAAATTGGTTTCCAGCAGAAATTTCAGTCATCTCAAATTGCAAAAAATTGTTCCTGCAAAACACAAAAAAACGCAAAAATGTCATGCCACACGGTAATTCTACAAATAATTTAAATTCTGATAAAATACTATTAATCGTTAATCTATGTACCTAAACTGGAAGAAGAAGGTAATGTTGCAGCTGAAGATCTCAGATCAATAGAACTCTGTGACTTTGGCTGTTCTGCATCAGCTTTACTTGCCACGCCATTTTGTGCCAGTTGAAGTGAATTTCTCTGTGACCCAGATGTTGTGGACTCACTGTCCTGAGCAGGAAAGCTGGTTTGACTAAAATCTATGTCTAGCAAGTCATCACTTGAACGCGACCTGAGAAAAACAATGAAAACAAAAAATTAAAAACATTTGAATCTTTATTTATAGACAACTCCCATAAGCAGTCAACTCTTTTAGGTGGACACTCAGTCATGGTCCCTGATACATACAAACACAATATATTTAACCTCCTATAGCAAGACTAAGGTCCTGATGTAAAAAAAAAGAAAGAAAGAAACATCAGGACCTAAAGTAAAAAGGATGAAGAGAAATATTTTAATGATTGCAAATACTGTAAATTTTCATTATAATTCTTACAGTTTTATAGTTGCAGTGCCTGTAGATTTTGATCTGTTCCTCAACCCTTCGCCTGAAAGCAGAAACTTCTGTGTTATGAAAAGAACTGCAGAAAACAAAGTACCCTTAATACAAAAATAATACACAGTTTTATTTAAACCAAACATTATTCACTTACTTGATGAAGAACTTAGATGTTTTCTCTAAAGGGAAAAAATAAAGTTGGTTAGACCTGCAACACACATTCTAAGGTAAAGTTTTACATGTGTCACAGGCAACCCACCCACATGGCCTGAGCTTTAATATCCTGGTTTCTGTAGCATGAAGCAAGAAGGAATATTGCTACATCCCCCCTCCCCCCTGGATGGAAAGCTAGTCTATTGCAGGGTTACCAACGACATTATCTCACTGGTATACATTTATAGAGCGTTTTCACTTGACGTCATAGCCACCATATCGGTGTTCCCATACAAAAGAATTTTAATTAACTTCTTTTGTTAGGAACACCAACATGGCTGCCATGGCCTTTGTCATTTGAGTCCCATGGGACTGAAGGTCACGTGAGTGAAAACGCTCTATACACATGGGTGGAGAGAAACAATATAGAACAATGTTCTAGTACTTGTCTAAGAAAACAATGTGAAGGCAGAAATCAAGCTTAAACCACTGAACTTCAGATCTGCAGACGGACGCCAACCACTACACCACACGCACACATCCACATATGGCCATTTTAAAGGCCAACAATATTTATTTTTACAAGTGCACAAGGTCTACAAGTGTCTTTTACGCTGATATTTCATGAAAAGATTATAAAGTTCTACGATCTATCAAAATAAAAATGTCAAAACTTACCATGGTTGATGGTGAAGAGAGACTGAGGGTTCCAGTAATTTTCTTTATTTCATCCACTGAAGCAGTCTTAGGGGGACCTCTATCAGCTTCCACTGGATTGATAACAACTTGCAATTTCCGAGGCTCATCTTGGAAAAGAAAATTCATATAGTTATAAATGTTTATTGACTGTAATGTGACATTGTTCAATAAACTTACTTACAAACAGGGTTTGAAGTTGACTTCTGACTTTGGAAAGTAACCAAAGTAGTTAGGTAGTACTTTCTGAAGGTTGTACAAATGTTTGCGATCATTTAAGAACATTTTTTGAAAATTGTTGAAGATGTCAAAGGAAGATCCGAAGATGTTTCGATTGTAGATCAACGCCTTTTAACTTGTTTGGAATTTTTTTTTAATATAAAGGCAAACATGGAAGCTAACATGAGGATAAAATAATAATGTTGTTATTATTATTATTATTGAGATCTTCACATGTGTAAGATATGATTTTTCTGTGAAGGGAGAAATCCTTGCATTTCACTGAAGTTTATATAATAATAAATATTAATAATTTATTAGGTATTACTTGACTTACCATCATCTGAATCTGAATCCGATGAAGAACTGTTGCCTCCTGACTTGGTGCCTTGATATTGTTAAGAAATATCACGACAAAATAACGAAATGTTTGCACATAGCATGGAAAACCTGTTTTAAGCCTGTGATATTTGTCTGCAATCAGAATGGTTGGTAACCCTGTGGTCATGTACATAAAGGATAGTAGATCTGTGGTACTATTGTTAGTGGTGTGGGTATTGTTTAGTTTTTTTAATGTTTTGTTTTATGTCATTTGGTGATCGCAACATCTAAAAACTGCCATAATATGCTGGATTTCAAATTAAACATTTGACCAGCAGAATATCGATTAAGTTAAACAAAGATACTTTCTGAATCAGGCGGTCTTATTCTGTAGCCTTCTTCGTCTACCTCAAATGACGACGACTGCCAAAACAAAACAAATGTTAACATATTACATTAGGGATAACAGAACATTTTAAAGAAGGAAAGACAGCTTCAGTACTCACTGCATCTCCACCTTCACTTGATGGTGAATCACTGGTAAAACAAAATAACGGCTGATTAAAATGAATAAACATTTTTAATCCTTGTGTTAAACTAAGAATTGTGTACAAAGGGGTTAGTTTCTAATGAAACTGTGGAGTGGCGGTTGACCTTATCAATCATGTAATTTGGTATCAAAACAATATTTGTAACAAAAATAAATCAAAATTCATTTTCCCATTTTTAGTCGAGCACACCACTTACACTGGGCCATTCTCAGCTTTCTCTTTCTTTTTCTTTTTCTTCTTTTTCTTTTTTTCTATTCTCTTTAGTGTAATTGGAAAACCTGCAACAAAAAAAAAAAGAAATAAAATAAAACACAGTAAATAAAAGCTCTTACATAAGAAGGCTTTTAGTTGAAACCAGTATGAACTCACAAAAGTGTGACTCAGAATGGCTCAAGGAAGTTTACATAACGCCAGTGACTCAGTTGAACAGTTTACAGTTTTGTAGCTTTTCATCTTCTAGTTCTAGACTCTGATTGGCTGTAACACAATAAACATATTTTGCAGGGACGTAGCTAATGGCCAGCTACCAGCTACTTTCACTAGCTGAAAGAGAACTTATCACTAGCTGAAATTTCACTAGAAAGACTTGGGGTGATTTTAAAGGTGCACAAGCCAGAAAAACTGGCTGGACTTGTTAATGAGCTTGCTATGTTTTTTCTTAGCTACATCCCTGATTTTGGGAATTCATGGTTTTTGTTGTCACCCTGTAAAGTACACAATAATTATAAAAATGTTATACCTGAGGGGTTTAGTTTTATCGACTGAGTTGATAAGGTAAATTGACCACCGTAAAAAGATTCAAATAGCTAACTTTTTGAGCGCTAACCCTTTGTCGGAGCAACGAAGGGCTAGCACTCGAAACATCAGCTATTTGAATATTTTTACTGTGGTCAATTTACCTTATCGACTCAGTCGATAAAACTAAATTCTCGTGTTTCATCCCCCCACCGACGCAGCACCACAGTTTCTCTAGAAACTAACCCCATTCATACCTGAGGGGTGCTTGACAGCATTTAGCTTGACAGCATTTAAGCTGGGTGAGTGGTTGTTTGGGATGGTACTTTCCACCTGTCCTGTATACTCCTCAAATGTAATTACATCTGAGGACAAAACAATGATCACATTACTAATTAACATTCAATTTCACATGACTTTCAAGGCTGTCATCATCTCATCATTAATCTTTAAGGTTGCTGGCCAAGAAAAAAAAGCTGGTCGTAAACTCAAGATATGGCTGTTGTCCTTTAGTCATTTTTAAACTTTGAGTTGTTATTCATCTTCACTGCAGTCTTCACAAGCCTAATGGCACCCAGCTGCAGGAGCTTAACTTGATTTCAATAGCATCAAGCAACTGAGAGTATTACTACTCCCCCCTGGATGGGATGCTAGTCCGTCGCAAGGTTACTCCCCAGCATTATACCGCCGGTACCAATTGAAGGGCTCCTGGCAATAACGTCCTAAGTATGTTTTTTGCAAAAATTTCACTGAAATCTTGGATTTTTAGCCTCAAAAGGGACTCACTTATCAAAATTATGACTGGATCATGTAAATATGACTGAAAGGATTTAAACCAGGTCAACAAATCTTCTATCTTCGAACAGAATAAATTTGTTTTTTTGAAAAGATACATAGAGTGTCATAGGGGCCCAAAACATTTTCTCAAAGATGTGGATTTTCTTCCCCATTTTGGATCTGTTTTAAGTACCTTAACAATAATAAATCATTAATTTGACAAAACGGTGCTTTTAAAAGCCTACAACATACAATTTTAGTGAAAGTTACCAAAAACATACTTAGGATGTTTTTGTTAGGCGCCCTTCAATTTATACACCTGGGTGAAGAGACACAATGTGGAGCAAAGTTTCTTGTCTAAGGAAACAACACGACGGCAGACACCAGGCTTGAACCAGAGACCTTCAGGTTGAAAGTCCAACGTGCTAACTACTAGACCACTGTGCCTCCATAGCACTACTAATGACAGCCCTGCATTTTATCATGCTGTGTGATTGTGGAGTTACATGGGAAATTTAGAACTTTGTGATGTAATATATCAAACATGAGAAGGAGTGTTTCATCTGGATTTCCAAACACTGAGAAGTGGGTTGAAAACATGTGGCGCAGCCAAGTTTTTTTTTAACCAACTTAGGTGTTTGGATACCTGATGACACACTCTTTATATAGCTTCTCAAACTGATCATTAAATTCAGAGAAAATGAAGGGAAAAAATCGCCAAAATCTATGCTAATAACGATTGGGTTTGCAAACCACCATCACGCTTATGATTTTCTTTGTTTAAACTTGACGGGTTATTAATGAGTTTGAGAAAAATATTTCATGTATTTCCCTTGCCTCAGCCAATCATATTGCAGATATTTCTTAACAATACCTGGAATAGCCTTTCCTGTGCCCTTGCTTCTTACAAACTGATCCAGTAGGTGATGAACTGTCAGTGCTTTGACTTGTCCTAAGAACTCTTTGTAAACCTGTATGGAGATAAAAGTCATTGTGTCAAACAAGTTGGACCATAAAATGCAATATGGCTAATACAATGTGGTATTTCTGGAAATCAAAATATCAAATGTGTGTGGCTTTATGCACATCTAAGGGTGTGAAAAGAGCTGCTGACTATGACAAGGATGATTGTGATGGTGGTGACGATAATATTCAGGTAACGTTACGTACATACATACATACATACATACATACATACATACATACATACATACATACATACATACATAAACTTCACTTTCTCTCGAATTTCAGAATAGCTTACAGAAGCTAATATTTTGAGAACATAAAAGTTAAAATATACAGTATTTACAAATAAATTTGTATCATTAAAAATTCATATAAGCTAAGTGAACAGCGACTACACAAAGTTACAACCCTGAATTTTCCTTCTAAAGTCTGTAAACACACTAGTACGGATAAAATTAGGCAGCGCATTCTACAGAATTGAAACTCGGAAGAGAAAGAGCCTTCCCTAAACAGGAATAAAATACTGTTAATCTCAGCAACATTGTTGACAGATTCCATAAAAACACTTACAGTGACACAGTGCTAAAAGTAGCAAGTCTGGGAAAGGGTAGGGATTTTTGGTGTCAAGTCTGGTATAAGGTTGCAAAATCAGCTGAACATGGTTTGGTATAGGGTAAGGGTTTCAGAGTCCCAGCGGCACACCCCCACCCAAAACTATGCAGAGTACCCCCAACCCCCCCCCCCCCCCCCCCCCCCCCCCCCGATGATGATGATGATGATGATGATGATGATGATGATATAAGACGGGAAATTAAATTCAAACTGAAACAAATTGAATCAACACCAAACAAACCAAAATCTTCAATCAGACTCGATATTTACCGCTTCAACATGAACTTGTCCTGTCTTCTGAGACTCGATGTACTGTTCAAGGTAGCTGATTATCACCTTCAGATGTTCTTCCTCAATCTTCTGAAATTTCTGCAAAACAGAAAGGAAAACCTTATCATTAGATTAGATACCGTGAAACACCATTGTCCATAGTCTTGAAAGGTCCATTTCAAGTCAGCAGATCAGAAAGCTTTTAGCCAGCAGGGTGTCCAGGCATCCTATGGATGCCCACTTTTTGAATAAATTCATGAAAATTGCACCTAATCCTTAAAAATTTTATGATGGGAAATATCTTCAGGATGCCCACTCTTCAATATCTGGCTAAAAGCCTGCAGATCAGTTGTAATTTTCAAGAGATTGTGTGCGAAAGATAAGTACATCGCTTTCAAAATGTTCCCTTTGCCCTGGAATGGGTAAAAGGTCATCTTCAAGCCTTATGCACTGGCCAGTGGAATTACAAATAAACATTTACAGCCCACCATGCGTTCAAGCAATAATTGATTTTTGTTTCCACCTGCTGTTACTCATTTGACACTTTGCATATTCACGAGTGTATTAACAGGGAGGTTGGATAAATGGCATGGGTTTCCAGGACCAGGCTATTTTTAAATTTTAGCAATACTGTGTGTGTTATTACTCTGATAAGATGAAAACTAAGCACATGTTGTTCTCATGTTGGGCGACGGACGCACCCGTGAGCTAACCCTGCATGACTACGCGCCTGCTAAACCATGAGCGGGCCAACGGCCCATGAGAGCTCCACTATGGAGTTTTTCTTTCAGGGTATAAACCATATCCTTAACAAAGATGCCCCGGCAGCAAACATTTTAATCATCAACAAAAGTCTCTTAAATTGTTTCACCTTAATGACAGGAATAATTGCTATCATGAATATATAAATTTTTAAATAACATGATGAATACAAATGTAATGTGAGGGAGAAAAGAATAGAAGAAAATAAAAATAAAAACAGTATAGTCATTTTAAAACTATACCCTCTAAGCTTACCTTAGATGATTCAACCATTTTGTCATGGAATTCATTTCTGATTATTTCCCTCTTTTCAACAAGACTTTTGTAGTCTTCAGCTAAATAAACAAATTAAATGCAATAATGAGAAAAAGTTTTCCAACAATGATTATTTTAAGAACCAAAATAAATCAATGGATTTAATCTCTACCTGCTTTTTTCATTTTTATTTCAGCCTGTGAAATTAAGAAAGGCACAACATTAGTTTGATAATAAATGGTGCACTGTTTCCATGACTAATGATTGTCCCTGGATTAATAGCATCCTGTCAAATACCAGTTCACTTGGAGGGCAAATAGCTGAAATGATCGCCTTCTTTCCTCTACCCTTTAACTAACTTACAACCAAACACACGAAGATATTGAGATTGACTGAAAAAAAATATAATTTTACAATTTTCAGTAAAAAACACCAGACTACTAATATCCAACATGTTAGATTCAGAGAGCATTCAAGCAGGTATAAACATCATTGGTGAAAAATCACTAGAAAGGTGTTATAATCGATTATTTACAAAAAAAAAAAAATAATAATAATAATCTGCTAACCCTGACCTTTTCAATTTCCTTAGCACTGGAACCATCCTTCCTGAATTTATCAAGTTCTTGACACCGTGCATAGTAGGTTTCCCTTGACTTTGGACCAATAAAAAAAATTGATGTCATCAAAATGATAAGCACTATGTACATCAGTCAATGTTTTAAAACAACAAGGTGAATGTTTGGCAAAGTGCCTTGTCTTACTGCAACTAAATATTAATGCAGATACATGTATCACAACAACCTCATCTAATGGTACTCTTTTGTAATATTGAAGAAATGCTTCCCATGTTTCCATAAAGTTATGTTAACAGGAGCAGATGTTTGTATTAAAGACTGACAAACGTTGTTGAAGTGCTAACTGTAGCTGAGTATTTTCACACCAGTTTTGAGCTCTCTCAAAGCTATAACTTTATTCAGCTTTGCCAGTAACCAATGTTAACAGCTTGTGCCAATTACTATGGGCCCACGTCTGTAACCCCCCCCCCCCCCCCCCCCCCCCCCCCCCCCCCGCAAAAAAAAAAAAAGAAAAGGACTTTCCATATTCTTTTTCAAACAGTGAATGGGTTATTTTATGTCCCCTGCTATTTGTTTAGAGAAGATGTAGGAGACAAGGCCAACAGCTTAACATCACCGCCCGATGAGGCAATTATCTGAACTGCGACAACATGTTGAACACAACCAACATGATCTTACCACTTCAGAGCACGAAATTAACTTTTTTCTCAAGGAGACATTTGGCTTCTAAATATTCCAAAATGGTCGCCAAGTGCAAAAAGTTAGTAGCCATTCTTTTTTCCAAAAACAAAAACAAAAAATATTGACATATATACAAATGAGAGCACGAGCGAAGCAGAATATTCTAAGCCGCAATATTAATATGCACTGTTAGCAAAAAGGACATTTGAATGCACAACATACAACGTAGCCTCTGAAATATCCAAGATGGTGGATGTTGACATTTCACTTCGTAAAGTTTGTGACAGTTTACCCACCTTCAAGCTTTATTTAATTGCACAATACATAAAGGTAGGATGAAGCAAAGGGTTCTGGTCTTCAATGTGGTGACTAACTTTTGAATCTTGGTCGCCAGCATTGAAAACTTAGGCGCATTGGCGTGCCCAGGCCTTTAGAGACCCTGGTTGGTGGTCCAGGCTGGATTCTAACCGGCAACTCCTTCTCTGTGAATTGGTGCTCTACCAACTGAGCTAACTAGATGGTGGTCAATGCCAAAATAATCACTAAAACACCACACACCTTCATAAAATATACACCAATCAACTCCCACTGTTACACAATACAGACCTTTGGTATCATAGCTGGGTGTCTGGAACAGCGGCATTTATTTTAGGAAATCTTAAAAGGACCACTGTCCTGCCAAAATTTTAACATTTTTCCTACCTAATTTTCATGTTACATGATGTATTTTGTTAAATGCAACCAAATATACAACTTAATTGGTTAAAAAGATTCTACAGAGCGAAACAAAAGCAGTAGTTTGGAGATAAAGTGTAGGATTGCAAGGATGGAAGTGGATTACAGTTCATCAAATTTGATTTCATGACAGGCGGTCTAGAAATCAAAATTGCAATTCTTGTGGAATTTTGACAGTTTTAGTCGTTATTTTGTCTCTTTAGATTTTCTTTTTTTTTTTTTCATCACTTTCAACTTGTGTTTTTTCCTTTAATTTCAAGATGCTAAAGCAAACTTAAATCAAGCTCCTGGTCATAATAATCAAAGCACAATATATCAGCCTGAGCACTGTCCCTTTAACCCTTGCACTCCCAGAGTCAGTTCGGGAGACATGAAGTGTAGTTCTAACTTTTGAGTCTGTGGATGAAATCCTATGGTGTGACCATTCAAATGAAACCTCTTCAGCAGTACTTTTGCATGGTACCATTTGTTCTAACTTTTGAGTCTGTTGATGAAATCCTATGGTGTGACCATTCAAATGAAACCTCTTCAGCAGTACTTTTGCATGGTACCATTTGTTCTAACTTTTGAGTCTGTTGATGAAATCCTATGGTGTGACCATTCAAATGAAACCTCTTCAGCAGTACTTTTGCATGGTACCATTTGTTCTAACTTTTGAGTCTGTTGATGAAATCCTATGGTGTGACCATTCAAATGAAACCTCTTCAGCAGTACTTTTGCATGGTACCATTAGTTCTAACTTTTGAGTCTGTGGATGAAATCCCATGGTGTGACCATTCAAATGAAACCTCTTTGGCGGTACGTTTGCATGGTACCATTTGTTTTTCAATATTTTAGAAAATGAATTTTGGAATTTTTCTTGAATTTTGATGATTGGCACCCTTGGCAGTGAAAGGGTTAATTGCTGGGACTTTAACTGCTATCTGTAATAAATGGTTCTCCACTATATCAGGTGTCTGCAAGGTAGCAGCTGACTGTATTCGTGGATAAAGAGTACCGGTATTTACCTTGGCCAGGTTAGCTGTCATTGTCTGAATGGTCTGCACTATCTCTTCTGTGCTGCTAAATTCCCCTTTTGCCTGAAAGTAACATTTGAAAGAGATACAGAGTAAATTTGACAGTTGAGCCTCACCACAATGGCTACAAACATAAAATATATTTGTTAAAATTATGAGTTCACATACCTGTTTATGCCTTTCTTTTTGTTTGTCGCCATATTCCTTCAGTTCCTTGATAAGATCTTGAAATCTCTGTACAACTTGCATGTGTGCATTTGCAAGCTTCTCTGTTGCAACACGTAAAACGCCCCATAGAGGCTCAAATGTCCTGCAAAGTATAGATGATACATTTCACGAACAATACAAATTTGGAAAGAAATCTCAAGACTCATTTTAAACATTTCCAAAATGGTTGGATGTTGGCAAATGTTGCAAGCAAAAATAAAAGATTTGCGCAGTTTTCCATGCATTCATGTAAAGCAAGTTACTTATAGTTTCTTACAGTGTACAGTGGGTAATATATATAATATACAGTAGTTTTTTAATTCAAATATTTAGAATATTTATGGTCTCGGCCAAACTAAAATTATATTTTTTTCATTTGATTCATTGTTATCAAGGAACATTTACCATGTCAGTACAAATGCCTTTAGGAGCAGTGTTTGATACCATGATCTGCAAAAATCCCTCCCAGAATCAGTTATGGAGACATGTTCAAGCTCTGAAACAATGCCTACACTTGTGAATTACACTTGTAAAAGTTTTATTAAATTGACCCCTGGGGTACCCCTACACAATTTCTGATTCCCTCCGTGGTGGAACCACACATAATTAATTAAGGTAGTAGATACCTGCAAAATCGTAAAAATTTTGTCAAATTTGTTGTAAGGAGTGTCATTTCATTTCTGGTGTCTCACAGAGCCCATTAGAAAACCATCAAATTAAACAACATGCTCATTCAAGTTGAGATTTTCAAGTCGCAATCCATTCCCATATTGAATATGCATGACCAAAGACATTTATTTATAGCTTCAGTACACTTGTATTAAATACAACTGGACCATTATGTTTTGGGTTTCCATTGAAGCAAATAATAATATTGTGTCTAACTATTAAACTAAAAACAGCTGACATAGACACATAAGGGGTTATTTAAGTTTGTCAAAACCAGTCATTAGACATGTTTAATTTATTAAATAATGTCCAAATAATTTAAAAAAAACGTTGGTTTCGGACTTACAGTGTGTTCCGAAGTTCCAAAAGAAGAAGACAAAACAATATAAAATTTATCCAGTACAGCATTCAACAAAACAAAGGGTCGGAGAGCTTTAAAAACAACTGGATAAACATAAACTATGTCTAGCCTGATTTACGGCGTATAAATCTTGTCTAAATCACAGGGATACTAATCAGGAAGAAGAGCGTATAAGGTCATTAAATTATCAACTACATGATGTCTAGAAAATTTAGTTCTGATCTTTTAGTTATGGAAAAAAAAACAATGAAAAAACTTTCAATTATAAGCGATATCAATGTTAGAGTTCTATCAAAACTACACTTTCTTAATAGGCGTGTTTTGCTTTCTTACAAATTATGGAATGTCTGTTATACATTCAAACATTGAGTTAAATTAATTTTTATATTTCTTATTTTTGACAATGTAGTCCATAAACAAGTTCTGATATTAAATTTACGTAAACCTATAAAACTAACAGTTTTTTGGGTAAAGAAAATATAAGGAACTGCATTGATTTTATTTCTATTTTATTTATAAGCAATTTATAAACTGTGTTTTCTTTACAATGGAATGTCTACTGCCGTAAAAAAACACTAATCTTGTTTTGACAAAATATGCATATACATGTAAAGTTTTGTTATGTGAGCCAAAGAAACTTATCTGTAACACCTCTGAGAGAATTCAAGTTTTGAACTTGAACTCCTCTAAGGAATTTTATCGCTTGGTTTAGAAACTGATGTTTAATTTAACTAACTTCATTTAACAGAAGCGTCCGCAGCAGTTGTCCTGTTATGTAACTGGGTTATTTAAATAAAGAAAAAGGCAAAACATTGTGTTTTCACAAAAACACAATTTTGCAAAATTAAACCTCTGGGAACTACAATAATCGACGACAAAGTTAATCCACAACCGCAAAACCAATACATATACAATTCAACCAAAGGTAAAACAATACTACCCCAGTAAATAAAACTGCTACAAAAGATAAGAAACCCGCAATTTCATGCTGAAAATTTTCACAAATATGGCCTAAAACCACATTTAACGCTAATCGCCGACACAAATAGTACGATCTGCAAAATCAGAGGGGTCTCGATGGGTTATTTTGACAAACATTTTGAAATAATCCTTTCTGGCTTTTACAATCATACAATCTTGGCAGTGTCAGTGAACACTTTAAGATTAAGATTACCTCCGAGGGACGGAAAATTACAGCAGTGTAATGGCAAATTCGAAAATTAGAAATAATAAACCACATACGCGAGGAATTTAAATCTTCTAAGCTTCGAACACAATAATTTAAAACCGCAGTTATTTATATACAATATTAACGTCGAAAACCTCTATTTCCTTACCCAAGTTGTGTGACAGTTGTTGCAGATTTGGCTAATTTTAGGAGTGATTTGGCGTACACTTCCTCAACGGCGGATCTAAATAAATCGAGGGAAGAAAATATCGAGAGACGTTTTTGAGATTATCACGAAATATAAGCTCGACCAAAGCTAAGTTCTCACGTACAAACATTTATAGATTAATTCTCTCACCTTTCGCGTACAAATTCAACAAGCTTGCAGCTTGTATTGTTGCCATATTTCATGTTATGATAAAGCACGTCAAATCCAGCATTTTTTTCTCCCTGAAAAAGGCAAGAAGAACACAGAAATTATGTTTGTATGTAGCATTCCGGATGTCAAACAGTAGAATCGAAGACCCGCTGAAAAGCGCTGCTTTTAGAGCATAAACACACCCAAAAATGGTCCTCGAAGACCACCATTTTCTATGTGAAGTCCAAAATCAGGTTGTCAAGCCTTAGAATTTTCATTAGGTTATGAAAAACGCTATGATCGATAACAACATGGCAGCTTGATGGCGGGCGGACGGAAGCCCTTACCGACAACAGCGAACGCCGAGTTTCTTCGCGGCCGCCACTGAACGAGTGATCTGGGTCGAGGAGAATTTTCTTTGTCCATTTTGAAAATTTCTGAAGATCCGATGCGTTTATCCTCATCATCTGAATGTTCTTTCCTGTTTACGGTCTTATAAAAGGAAAGCAATTTCCTCACTCAGTTTTTATTCGTCAGAATAATAATTGATTTCGAACTGAGGTACACCTGGAAGCCTGGGTAGAAACCGCAGAAATGTGACGTGATACAACTTTCAATGAGATTCCACCCCTCTCAGCATGAAATCAAGTGTTTTTTGTTTATAGTAAGCTTAATTTGTTTTCATAAATTTTAAAATGAATTAATATATATTGGGCAAATAGGGACTCTTTTTAGACACAATTTTAAAATAAAATAGGGTTTATGAAAATTTAAAAAAATAGGCTTTAATCCGGGAAATTTTAACGACAACTGAACGACAGAGAAAAACTCCTCGATGCTTGAAAAATTCCCATATTGGCGGCCTGAATTCTAAAGAGCCAGGTAAATTTAGTCTGCAAGTAAGTCTTATATATATATATATACCTCCGGTAAATATGTGTGAATGTAATAAACATTATATCAAGTTTACCTTGTCTTCGTTCCCAAGTATTTTGCTTTCTTTTTGTTTCACAACACACTGGCTTCTGCTTGTTTGAATCTTTGGCTTTCCAACTCGCGAAAAAAGGTCGCTCAACGAACGGTTGAGCCTTTCTCTGCTTCCCAGATGCTTTTTGTTAGCAAAGTTGAAATTCTGGTCACTTAAGTCGTTGCAATTGCTATCTTCCGGCTCTGAATCTGCTTCAATGTACCAGCTACTCGATGAATCCGCTTTATCGACAAAACGAGATGAACGAAGGTCTGTCTCTTTCGGCGGCGAATCATCTTCGCGGTCAGTCAAAAGTGCTTTATCTTCATCCAGGAGGCTTTTTGAACCATGGCCAGAGAACAAGGACGCTAAAGAGTCTCTACGTTTCATCATCTGATCCAAAAACTGCCATTTTAAAAGTTTCTTGAAACTTTTAACTCGACTTTCTCCAACTCTGATAGTTGCTCAAGTTTCGGGAATTCCCCCATCCTAGCCTCCGAGTTGTTTTTAGCTAAGTTACTGCTCTCAGTAGCTGCTCGAATACAAGATTTTGCATATCAGGAGTAACTTCCAACTATTTCTCAAGGTCTAGTCGTAGTTCTTTCAAACTGTTTTCTTACTTTTGCGCATTTTCATTTGAGAGCCTCTTGCTCTATCGCAAAACCAGGCTAAGAACCCGGATGTTGAGAAAGCGAATGTGGATATGGCTAAAATTCCCCTAAAATTCGGCCTACAATCGCTCTCAGAAAAGAGTAGCTACACTCGCTAAATTTTTAGCGAATTGTGCATTTTATAAGAACGTTTGCACTTTAAATTTCTACCAGCCTACCGACAGATGCTAGAAATAGGAGGGAAGGGGGAGGGAGGATTTTAGGTACGCGAGAGGCGCTTTCTTTCTTCCTCCAAACCTCCCCGCGCGAGGCGCTTTCTCCCTTCCTCCCGCTCCGCGCTCTCTCCACGCGCCTCGCACGTGCCCCAAATCCTTTCTTCCCCACTCTTTTCTAGCGCCTGCCACACGGTTTTTTTAGTGTACGAACTAATTCAAAACCATTTCTTTTTCAGTGCTATCGTAAAAAATACCGTAACAATTTGCTTTATCAACTCAAATCAAAGTTTATTAGCATTCCCATATACGTACATGGTATTGCCTATAACACTAACAGATTAAATACAGTGATTGCAGTCAACAGAGTGTTTCGTCTCTCTGAGGCTTCATATATAAAGTGGCCCAGCTGTTTACATATGAAGGGGTCAACATTATTAAAAAAGAAATTAATTCTATCTGTATTTTGCAGATTCAAAAAACTTTTACAATGTCAGTTTGCTAATTTCATTGAATAGGAATTTCTTAGGTTAGAATATGAAACACAGTCGAAAAAGAAATGAATTTCGTCTTCAACGTTATTTGATAAGCAGCATTCGCAGTACCTCAGATCTTTTGGTATTCTGGTTTTGCATGTCTACTCGTTTATATTCGTAGGCAATGATTTCCTGTTCGAAACTTAGCCCAGTGTTAGCCAGTGTTCGTCTGTGTTTCATATTTTTTTACATGTATTACATCATAACAATTACTAGAACTTCATGTGTCATTTGTGAATTTAGAATAAAAATTAAGTTTGATGTTTAGTTGAGCAAGCTTTATTTGATGTACCTTTAATAGATTCTGATTCTATTTTCTTATAATTCTATTCAGAAAGTATTTCATGGATTTCTGACTATTTTCCACGAAAAGATAATTTGTATCTGATATATCTTGGAAAGTTTCTAAAATTTTGTTTATTGAGGTCATAAAACTCGGATTATCATGTGATACAAGGGTATTTGATATGGATAGGCACTGTTTTGCAATACTTTCCATATGGGAAGGTCTTGAAGATGCATCCAGAATCGAAGCATATTTCGGTAAATTAGTGATTTCAAAGAAATTCTCCCAATTTCGTTCCGAGCAGCTACATTGTGCTCGTTTATTGAGACCAAGATTGAATTCAGTAAAGAATTGTGAATGGAGCCTCTCAACTGGGTCTTTTTCCCATTTTTCAAAATTAAGTGAGTCATAAGCTCCCCATATTTCAGAGTTATATAGTAATATAGGTGAAAAAAGAACATCAAATAGTCTATTATAAATTCTGACAGGCAACTTAGAAAAATCCAAAAACAGTTTTGTCGCAAAGATTGAGCGTCTTGTTTTATCAACAGATTTCAATTTAGAGTTTGAAGGCTGCCATTACTAGATATAGTGGAGCCAAGATATGTATAGTCTTGTACTATATCAATCTGTGAATCATTTAAGACAAATGAATATTTATGTAAAGTCGACTTTCTAGTTTTCTTTTAAAAAAATGACAGCTTTGGTTTTTTTGTATTTACTGACATAATCCAATCTTTACAGAATTGTTGCATAGAATTAATACATTTTTGGAGACCGCTGGCACTGGTAGAAATCAGTACTAAGTCATCAGCATAAAATAGAGAAATTAGCGAAGAGCCGTTAGGGAGAGTAATTGGGTCTAGTCCATCGGTGTTTTGCAATATCAAAAGGAGATCGTTTAAGTAAAGATTCAACAGCAGTGGAGACAAAATGCATCCCTGACGCACCCCTCTGTTATATTTGAATTATGCAGACCTCATATTTCCTGACTCGATACAACAAAGGGTTTTTGAATACATTGTAGAAATAAGGCGGAAGAATTGTCCACCAATCTTGTAATTCAGTAATTTCTTTAATAAACCTAGATGCCAAATTGAGTCAAACACTTTTCGAAAGTATACAAAACAACAAAAAAGTTTTCCCTGTGTTGTGTTCGTGACATATTTATCAATAACAGGGGCGTAGCTACCTGTACGCACGTACGCACGTGCGTACCTGAAAAAGTCGAAGAAAAAAAAGAAAGATTTGGGACTTGAGGGTGGGGGAAGGAGGTAGGGGGTGTTTCAAAACAGTGACTGTGCGTACCTCTGAAAAAGGCCTGGCTACGCCCCTGAATAAGAGTATGCAATGACAAAATGTGATCTGCAGTTCTATTGCCTGGTAGAAACCCAATCTGAGAGGGATGTAAAAGTTCCTTATTTTTTAAAAAAAGCCTGTAGTCTTGTGTTAAGGAAAGAGCAAAACAATTTTCCAAGGCAACTTGAGACGCAGATACTTCTATAAGTGATGGGTCTGATCTATCACCGGATTTATAAATAGGAGTTATAACTCCATTTGACCAGATGTCAGGAAAGTTACCTGATTTCAAAACAAGGTTAAACTGTTTAACTAAGACAGAAGAGTAGTTTGATTCTTCCGCCTTTAAGCATCTCATTTCGAATTCTATCAATACCTGGTGCTTTCTTATTTTTTAGATTTTTCATCGCTTTTTGTATTTCTTCTTGAGTTATCTCTAAATCGGCGAAGGATGTATTTAACGAATCGGATATATCTCCAACTTGAGTATTTCTCACAATTGTTATTTGATCTGGAGAGAGTTTGTCTTCTTCAACCGATGAATGTAGGTTGCTGAAGTGTGTAAGAAGTTCGCTTACTGGGATAGGATGGTTGTTTTGTCTTTCGTTGTTGTTATTTAAAGATTTCAATTTAGACCAAAACTGTTTTGAGTCTTTCTCATTTACAAGAGTGTCGATTCGATCCGCGTTGTAGAATTGTTGTTTCTTCCTTCTCAGAAGTGATTTGTACGTTTTGTTTATATCATTATATCTTTGACGCAAATATATGTCTACCCTGGGTGCCAGAGGTTTTTATTTTTTAGTGGAAACGGCGAGTTTGAGCGACCGTTTGTACAGTTAATTTCACTCATGATATTCAGAGAACGGACCTCTGGATCCAGGGTGATATATGTCTAGTGGTGCTTTGTGAAGTCTATTAGATGATTTTTTGTGTAATTTCCGCACTGATTTACACTCATTATCAAACCAAACTTTAATGTTTCACTCACCCTTAATTCTAACTTACGAGTTTGTGGTTTAAAGAGCAGTATCATGAGGGCGAAACTTGAAAACGTTCGGCCCATGTTTTCAAGTTCAAAAAGGCCGTCGAGAAGTGGAGGTTTTTGTTGAATCAAAAAATCCGTTTTGATAGCCGGAAGAAAAAAAATCACTTTTAACAGTGATATGTCCAAAATTTCGGTGCAAGAACAATGAACAGTGCCGCGCGTGGAATCTCGTGATACTGCCCCTTTAAATTCTAAGGTTTGACCTTTTACCAAATGAAAATAAAAACTTACCTGTGATACGCTTCTTTTGCTTTTGAATCTGGGTGTGAATCTCCCCCGTTAGTCTTCGGAGATTTCCGGCACATCTTCGGATATCTTCGGAACACTCACGGTCACACAAACAGGAAGTTTACACCGGAATGTCCCTTCCTTCACATGCATGTGCTGTGCTCTGTGTGGTATTAATTCGAGCCAAATGCCAGAACTTATGATCCACTGAACAACCTTATCACTTTCCTTCATTATTTACGCGCCGAATTTCACGATATGGCACGATTCGCTTCTTTCCTGTTCAGTTTCTTGTTTTCAATGTGGTTCTCGTTGCAATCCATCGAAGGTAAGCGATTCGAATTGTAGACTTTAGTTTATTTTGACAACGGGTGTTGGGCAGATTAATGCCGTGGTATGAAAGTTTGATGCAGTGCAAACTACAGTTTGTTTGTTGAAGCGTGTAGATGAGCACAAGCAGTAAGTTTAGCATTGTTATTTTTGCAATTAGTATTCCATTTCTTACGTTAAATATAGCTGAGCGCGGACTAACAGCTAGCTCGGCGTCGCATCTTGTAATACTCGTACAGCTGAAAATCTAATGATAAAAAGGCAACAAATGCCCATCTGACGAGCTAATCCGATAATATGAAGCGATGTCTTGTTTGTTTGAGTCCACTGAATATGTAGTCCTCAAAACAAGAAGAATTTATAATAATAATTTGAACACGTTTTCATCTTACGCAAACATCTGTGTATGTATATTAGTCTCGATTTACGATGTCTGTCTTATGATAATTTCATGTCTGACTAGAAACTCTCGACTTCCTAATGAAAGTATTCAAGTTATTACTGAAGTGTTCCAATAATTTCGGCTTGATTATAATTCTGCTGGACTGTTTTAATTGTCTTTGAATAAGCCAGAAAAGCTCACTCTGCATGTTAACAAGAAAAATTGCATACTCAGTCTGTATTAGCACGAAGGCTTAGACTTACTAAAATAGCTTGGAATATCATTTCAGTTTACCATGTATGGCAACAACAAAGTATTGATCACTCAAAAAAAAAGGGAAAACATGTCGAGTCTTCCCACAATCAGAACGGCATTTCCGAAGCCCCTTGTTCCGCTTGAATAAAATGACTGTGTACGCTGGTGCTTTTCTGTTGTCATTGTTCCGTTTATACATTATAAAAACACGTTGTTTACTAAACATGATTCTAGAAGTGAAATAAAAAACAACTCATGGGATTAACTGAAATTCCGTGTCTATCAATACTATTTAAAAATTCTATTTAAAAAAAAGATTTCTGACTTTCGAACGAATGCTTTATGCAAATTCTGATATGATTTCCAATATTCGATTTCATCGCATGACTACTTGTTGGCTATTTGCCGGCCAATACAGTGAGAATATGTCACGAACGCACAGCATTCTGTATAAAGCTGTAAACTACCTGTTTTTGCACTTTGGTTTGTCGAAGGAAGGAACGAGAGATAGGGAAAAATTGAGAAAATGAAGGAAAGAATTATTAAACGAAGAAACGAACGAATAACCAAACAAACAATTCAAATCTGAAAGGAATGAACAAATGAATGAAAGAACAAATGAAAAAATGAACGAACGAATGAGCAAATGGACGAACGAACAAACGAAACAAAGAACAAATTACTTTATTAGACTAGACTAATGAACGAACAAATGAACGAGTGAGTAAATGAACAAACAAAAGAATGGACGAATATACGAACAAATGAATGAAGAAATAATGGATCAATGGATGAAAGCAGTCACGGTGAAGAAG
This sequence comes from Dendrophyllia cribrosa, assembly GCA_024195265.1. Classification (NCBI taxonomy): domain Eukaryota; kingdom Metazoa; phylum Cnidaria; class Anthozoa; order Scleractinia; family Dendrophylliidae; genus Dendrophyllia; species Dendrophyllia cribrosa. Next base: position 1,253,021 of record JAJLRJ010000013.1, on the reverse strand, counting down.
CGGGCAAATGGACGAATTGACGACGAACGCATGAACTATAACTGAAATAATAGAATCGCGAATAGCTCATTTACATTTGTGTGTAAATATAGTGATCTTACTTCTACTAAGGGTTTGAAACAAAGCTCTTAACTGAAATTGGCTTTTTCTAATGCTAGCTACCGTAAAGTTCCGAAACTGATAATGATCCCCAATGGTAACGAACCCCCGATAGAAACAATCTTAAAGGTAAATTGAAGCTCTGGGAAAAACAAAAGCGGAAAGATCGCAGGAGCGCTCCCAACAATTTGCGCATACGGTTCACAATACAACTAAGAGTGCTCGCCAAACAACCCTTTACAGATGTCTTTTATAACGTGTATAATAGATAAAGTAGTTTATAAGACTGCAAAGGACAGACTTTCTGTTCGAAAATAAAATTCTGTTCTTGTTTTTACATTTGTCTGGATTTTGCAAAGGTGAATCAATCCATATACCGTAAATCCTGGTGCTTATTGATTTCAAGTGCTTTTTTTTTTGGGGGGGGGGGGGGGGTGCTTATCACAATTTATCGAAACACAAGCAGTTCACCACTCATTGATTACCGTAATAATCGATCATTTTTTATTATTAATAGTAGAACCACCTGTTATATTTTCCCCAAAGCTCGCGAGTACTGTGTATATGAATTCGTGCGCGGATTGGAGCGCTACAAATGTACCGGTTATACAGTCAGCCGTTTTATTTTTGATTGTCTGGGTTGTGAAGGAAAAAAAGGGGGAGGGGCTTAATGAATTTGTTGCTCCAAAAAGGGGGGGCGGGGCTAATTGGAGAGGGGGCTTATTTGAGATGGGGGGCTTAATTGAGGGTTTACGGTATAGTACACTTTTTTGCCACCAGAAAGTAACAACCCTTCGAAAGTAACGACTTCCCGAAAGTAGCGCAAGTCAGTAAAAGGCTGCTAAGTCCGAAAGTGACGAGTGTCGTTACTTTGGAACTTTACCGTAGTTAATCAACATAATCACGTACGGAAAGTAGGAAGTTTTGTATGAAAACACAGGCAATTCTAGGATTGGTTCCACTCATAGGCTAGGAAACCAAGCATGCATATCATGTGTAAAATAGAGGTTATTTCTTTGTCACTTTCTAGCTGTACCCACATGGCCAGCAGGGACTTATGGGTTGCCGAAAGCGAAGAATGGTTGCCCTCTGTCCCCAAAGACTAGCTGGACCACAGGATGGCGGTTTGAAGACACTGAAGATTCAAATCCTGCAAACAACAAATCGTCCAGTTTTCATTTGGACACAGTAGTGGGAACGGATATTAACAGGACGTTCTGCATGAAGGTCAAGAATGAAGAAACAGCTGAATGGCCACAGGGTAGGCAACAATACCGTTAATTCCCAAAAAAAGACCTTCCTTTTTTGGTTCTTGTGATGAAAACAAATTGTGGCCCCGTTGGCGCTTTCCGCTATAATTCCCTCAAAGGAGAGGTATGTCCAGAAATGCAGGCTAATGAGATTCATGCTCTTTATGATAGACATCATGAAGTGTTCCCTAATCCTAATTCTCACCTAAACGCAAGCAATTCTGTCAAACATGAAGTCATATGGAAATTACAAATAATTGTGTGTAATATGAAGTACCCAAGGTCCGAGTTACCTGCATTTCTGGACATAAGTGGATTTTTTACTTAACCTTAGCAGTTTCATTAAAACAACCGCAACTTTTTAACTGCTGGTAAAGACGTCTACCAGCAAACACAAGATGAGCCAAGGGCAGCTATTACAGCAGGCAAATCACCGCGACCTTGTGCTTCTACTCAGCGAATTTGTTTTGTGTTTCAGAGGAGAGGCGGGAGGGGTGGGGTGGGGGGGGGGGGGGGGGGGGGGGGCGTTATTTAATAACGAACAGCGGCTGGTAATCGAGCCAATTGAAATTACCGTCGATAATTTCTGATGAGTTTTTTGGTCGAATGAAAGGCGCTCAAGTGTTTATTTATTTATTTATTTATTTATTCTATTTATCCAGGCAAGTATTGCATATTAAAGAAAGGTGACTGCCCGAAAGGACTCCAAGAGGGAGATATATTTTGGGATGACGAGAATCACAAGAACATCAACAAAAAAGGAGGGACACTTCCTGACGGTGTATACAACGTAGATACATTGATTGACTACTGCTGTAGAACAGATGGTGACAAACTAGCGCCTGTCTCCCTCCCTGTTATAAGTCCTTTTTACCTCAAGGCTTTCAATACGTCAGAATGCCAACGGGTGACAGGCGCAATTGCTACTGAAGAGTACATACGGTTTGATAATGAGGACAAGGAGAATAAAGACAGACAGAACGGGAGTTATCCTTACGGAGCTGGAATATCAAATCATCTTATTTATTACTGTTATTATGAAAGTAGGTTAAAGAGCTTTTTTTAGAGCGAACGCCGCAAAATCAAAACCAAAGTGGCCAATCATCCAACAGGCGCAGAGAATCCAATGAGCCAATTAGAACTCGAAGCAAATGCCTGTAACTGGCGCCAAGCGCGGGAAAACGTGTGCAGGCAAGTCACGATTGGTTTTGGTTTTACTTCTGGCCCCGGTTGTTCAAAAGATAGATAGCGCTATCCACCGGATAAATCACTATCCAGTGGATAACACAATTGGTTTTGTTAATACTTATCCACTGGATAGTGATTTATCCGATGGATAGCGTTATCCACCTTTTGAACAATCGGGGCCAGATTGGTTGAGAAAGTGGCGCGAGATTTTTTAGCCAATCACAAAGCGTAGCAATGCAAAACCAAGGTAACTGCGGAATTAGTTTCGACACTCAATTGAAAATCGCTGTATCCCGCGTTTTTTGTTGTTGTTGTTGTTGTTCTTTTTAATCAGAATATGATTGGTTCAATCCCCTGTGATTTTCACCGCGACAATTTTTAAACGTTTAGCCGAGGCTTTATAATCTTGATTTTTCTTTCATAGGTTGTCGATACACGTACAGCTTGAATAGCGGCGAACAAATGGAATTCACTTCTCCCAAGTTTTTCAGTGAAGGATACCCCCTTGCGCAGAAATGTACTTGGCGATTTGTTGCCCCGAAGAAGAAAATGGTCCATGTAGTTTTTCTTGAGGTGGACATTGAAAAAGGCGATTTTATTTCGCTTCACATTGGATGGGATACTGGCGCAGCGACATGGAAAATTGACAAAGAAACGATTCCGGATCCTGAAAGATATAAAGCTGTAACATTTCTTTACATGGAGTTTAACTCGAGACCCTCTGGCCCGTCAAGGAAGCGATCTAAAGGTTTTCGGGCCATTTTCAAAGTCCACGATAGCAAAGGTAAGATTGATGTGAAGTCTTAGCATAAATTAGTCAATCGTCCAGTTCGTTGTCTATTTCCTGCACGGACTTTTCCGGGCTTTCAAGCTCGATTCATTTCCGGACGGCCGCTTGCACCACGTGGGGAAACTAATCAAACCTAAGAACGGGGCCAGTCTCAGTTAGGAAATATCTTAATAAACTCCATTTATTCTTATACTATATGGACCAAGGAAGCTGTCCGTTTTAAGCTTTTTAGGATCAATCCATTATAGTATTACATTTAGGATAGCATTTGCTATTCATCTCTACAAAGACCACCATCGTCTTTCACGGCACCTTTGACCGTCGCGAGAAATCTAACCCTCTGCGACAATCCCTTAGGGCCGGTTCCCACTAGCGACGTAATCGGAAGCGGAGTCGGAGTCGGAGTCGGAGTCGGAAGCGTAAGAAGCCTTAAGTTCTAGTGGAAATTAAAAAACGGAGTCGCAATCGGAATCGGAAGCTCGACGGAATCGGAATCGGAAGGATAAGAAGGTTTCCTTTTTCTTCCGATTCCGCTTCTGCTTCCGTCGCTTACTATCCGCTTCCGTCGTTTTGATTTCCACCAGATCTTAAGGTTCTTACGATTCCGATTCCGCTTACGATTCCGCTTACGTCACTTACGTCGCTAGTGGGAACCAAGCTTTACTAGCTTCTCTGTGTTTTAACATTGTAGAGTCGCCTACACCTTCACCTTCACCTTCGCCTGCTGCTCCCGAGTGGCCATCCGGGACATACGGACTTCCTCGTCCCAGGCTCGAGTGTCCTCGCTCGGGTAATGTCACGTGGTCCACAGGCTGGAGATTTCAGGACACAGAAGACGATGCTCCGAACAACTATAATTCGTCGAGTTTTCACATGGATGCGTCAATTACGAAGAACGACCTTAACAGAAGTTTCTGCATTGCTACAAAGAACCCGCAACGGGTAGGGGCGTGGCCGAAAGGTGAGTCGAGTGTTAATCACTGAGAACCTTTCACTTCGAATTAGAGTGGTTTTCAATTGAGTTTCAGTTCGAAAGTAATTTCACAACCGCTTTGCTTTTTCCTTGCTACGCTCTGTGAATGGCTAAAAATATTAGTGCATTTTCTCGACGAATCAGAAGTAAAACCAAAACCAATCGTGACTTGCTCGCACGCGTTTTCCCGCGCTTGGCGCCGGCTACATTATTTTCTTCACGTTCTGATTGCTTCATCGGATTGTTTGCGTTTGTTGTGATTGGTCAGAGTGATTACTTTGAATTTGGTTTCGCGAGACTCAATTAGAGCGGTTTTCAATTGAGTGTCGTAAAACCAAAACCAAAGTAATTACTCTGACCAATCACAGAACTCGCAGACAATCTGATGAACCAATCAGAACTCGAAGCAAATACATGTAGCCGGCGCCAAGCGCGGGAAAACGCGTGCGAGTAAGTTACGATTGGTTTTGGTTTTACTTCTGATTGGTTAATAAAGTGGCGCGAGATTTTTTAGCCAATCGCAAAGCGTAGCAATTTAAAACCAAAGCAATTGTGAGATTACTTTCGACACTCAATTGAAAAGCGCTCTAAAATCTTCTCTTATGAAAAATGAACAGCATGACAGGAAAGTAAGGCTCAGTTAACTTTCATTTGAATGGTGGCACTTAAGGATTTAACCTAGAAGTTTGTTTTAATTTTTAAGTTTGTGGTTAAAGTCCTACAGTTTTACCATTCAAATGAAAGCTCTTTAGTAGCGCTTTCCTATGCTATTAATTGTTTTTCATTTTTTAACAAAATGGAACTTGATATTTTTCTAGAATTTCGAGGGTTTAAGGGTTAACTACAATTTATGTTTTTTAAATTGGTTTTGTATGACTTTATTTTAGGTCAATATTGCATCTACAAGAAAGGCACATGTCCCAAAGGACTCACCAAGGGGTACATATTCTTCGATGACGAAAATGACAAAAATCAAAACAAAATGGGAGGGGTGCTACCGGACGGGGTGTACGATCATCATACAAAGATATTCTACTGCTGTAGGACGGATGGTGACAAATTAGAGCCTATCTCCCTCCCTGTTAGTAGTCCTTTTTACCTCATGGCATACAACAGTTCTGAGTGTCAGCAAGTGAAAGGAGCGATTGCTACCAAGGAGTATATACGATATGATAACGAGGACAGCAATAACAAGGATACAATGAATGGCTCGTATCCATACCAACAAGGAAAAAGCTTAACTATCGCGTATTGTTACTATGAAGGTTGGTAACCTAAAACGGGTGAGAAATGAGATACACGGACATATAAAATTGCTCTTGGAGTGTTTAAGAAATTTCCCGAAGATTTCCGAAGATTTTCGAAAATTTTCCGAATTATATCCGAAGATTTTACAACGTTTCCAATCATTTCCGAAGATGCGCTGCGCTCGGTCCGTAAGCCATGACCTCGAGCCAAATATTTTCCTATCCGACCCTCCCACTCAGTCAATAAGTTTATTGTATTGTTCATTGTATGAAGTTTTTATAAGTGTTGATCATCGTATCCAAATGTCATAAAAATAAGTTGAGATCACATTGTTTAAGAGCGGTTGTCAAATGAGTGTCGAAAGTCATTGCTTGCTTTGGTTTCGCTTTGCTACGCTTTGTGAGTAGCTAAAAAATCTCGCGCGACTTTCTCAACCAATCAGAAGTAAAACCAAAACCAATCGTGACTTGCTCGCACGCGTTTTCCCGCGCTTGGCGACGGCTACATGTATTTTCTTCGAGTTCTGATTGGTTCATTGGATTGTCTACATGTATTGTGATTGGCCAGAGTGATTACGACACTCAGCTGAAAACCACTCTGATGAAAACCGTGAACGGAGAAACGGGAAAACTAGTTCTGGTAAGGAAATAGGAAAACGGGAGATGATCCGTTCCGGACAACACTTCTCCATGTCCTCTATTTTGGAGGCGTGGTGGTGACGTGGATTGCGCATGCTCTATGAGTAATAATAAGTGTCTTGGGCTGCAGATAACCAATTTTTTTTTAAGTTTTTCACCTTGTGTTTTGGAAAACTCGCTAAAACTCAGTTTATGGTAGATTCTCTCTTTGAACATTCACGTGATATCTTCCTCTTAGTGATCTATAAGCGTTTCGTGTACGACAAAGGTGCTTAGTTTTAACCCTTTCACTCCCAGAGTCAATTCGGGAGACATGTAGTGTAGTTCTAACTTTTGAGTCTGTGGATGAAATCCTATGATGTGACCATTCGAATGAAACCCCTTCGGCGGTACTTTTGCATGGTACCATTTGTTTTTCAATATTTTACAAAATGAATTTTTGAATTTTTATTGAATTTTGATGTTTGACACTCTTGGGAGTGAAAGGGTTAAATAATACTAGAGACTTCTATTGCTCACATATTGCATGTCTCATGGCGCTTCACATACACTTATGAGAATGAGATCGGACGTCAGCTTAAGAAGGCACCTCAGGCAGCGCTATCGGTCCATTGTTGATCTCATCTCCCCCACCCCACCCATGAACAATGTATGGCGCTGAGAGTGGTCACAGCCAGTGTTTTGTTACGTCCTCAGTGGTTCTTTTACGTCCCCATCGGAGACGGGACCGCCATTTCTACGTAGTCATCCGAGCCATGTGAAGGTCTAACCATTTTGCAGATGTCATAGCAAAGGCAGCACCTTCGTCCTCAGTTATTTTAAGACCCTCATGACATAACTCCTTATGATTTATCCAAATCGCTTGTTTCCTTAGACAAGAAATTATGGCCTTATACAGCGTCTCTTTTTAGCCTGGTGTAAAAATGGGTACCAGTAACCTTTCAAAATGTTGGAGGTAATCCTGTAATCGAAACGCATATTTTTCTAGGGGTAAGTAGCAATGCTTCTCGTTTCTTCAAGCTACAGAAACCTGGTTAACCTGCGAAAGTATGGGTGTCCTGTGACTCGTGTTCCACCGTACTCATACATTTACTTGGGCTGCGTTTTTTTGGGAGAATCCGAAATTGGATTTGTGATCTCAGATCATATGGATTTTTCATGACCAAAAAAACGAAAAATCCTAAAACGGTTCATTTAACGTAAAAAAAAACATTGGTATGCAAATGCAACTATTTTGACTCGCTTGTTTTCTCAGTCAGCTCGACAAATAGTTTTCAAAATGTACGCAATAATATCTTACCTAAGTTGTCTATGATATGAAATCGTGAAAGAAACGAAACAGCGAACGAAACGAGTAAATTTGCACGAAAGACCGCTTGTCAGATGTACTTTTTTCGAATCCATTCCCCAAAAAAACGCTCCGATCACGAATCTAAAAATGCGGATTGAGATTTGCTCTGAAGAATCTCACCGAAGTATGGATTCAACGGATTCATGATCCGTTTTTGTATTTTGTGAAACCAGAAACCCATAAGTGGGTTGAAACGTGCAACTGTGTCTTGCACGCTTCAAAACAAGCTTCCGATTATTCAATTTGCTAAGAAGCTGTTACCGCCATATGTGGAAAATCAAGATAAAAATATTAACCAATCAATTTGCTAGAACAACTTGCTTCCAATCTCGAGGGACCGAGGGGTTTCCAAATATGGTACTAAGAAAAACATGAATATTCGGAAGCTGTGAATGCGCGTTACACGTTTCAACCCACTTATGGGTTTCTGGTGAAACGCAAAATCCTTTTTTGGATTCAAGAATTCGGATTCAGATTTTCCCAAAAAAACGCAGCCTTAGTCTCCGATTTCTTTTAAACTCGCAGCTTGTCGTTTCACCATCAGTGAAAACTCTCAGGAGTTCATGTCGCCGAGGTACCTCGATGGCGGCTACCCTAAATCCCAACTCTGCACATGGCGTTTCCTGGTGCAGACGAAACCTCCTAAAAAAGAACAGGTTTTAATCAAGTTCCCGGAGTTTCATCTTCAAAAAGGTGGGGATGGCGATGTGGTAAGGATATACAGCGGATGGGATGAAAAGGCCCCTTTACTTGCGGAGTTCAATGGAGACAAGCCTCCCTCTGCTAAGGGCGTGGCTTCTAGCTCCCCTGTCGTCTACCTGGTATTTACATCTGATAACCGTGGAAAATCAAGAGGCTTTCGGGGACTTTTTGTCAATCAGCGTAAGTGCAAAGCTATTTATCTTTCGTTACACAATCTTCATTCTTCGTAAGCGTTACATGGCTTATGTTTTATGCCTCCACTCTTTGACTGGACATCAATATCGCCGATGATCATTTAGTGATTACCATTTGGTGTTCATCGACGATCAAAAGAAAATGACCAGCCACGTAAAGAGACATTATCCCGTCAGAATATCGAAATTTCGCTAAATATTGCCACTTATTGCCACATATATTGCCACATATTGCCGCCTATTGCCACTTATTGCCACATATTGCCAAATATTTACTATTCAATTCCCAGTGCCATTGTTCTCTCTCTGCACTAAATCACTGATTGCAGGCGCCCCTTCTGCTTTGTTCCTGAACGCACAAAAGAATATAATTAGCACTTGTTGATCAGCTCAATTGGGAATTGGTGACTGAGACGCCTTGCGGTGGCGTTTGAAGATTTGATTGTGTTTTGTGTATGTGTGTTGTGGTTTTGAATATTGTTCAACAAGTAGGTCTCTGAATCACTGCAAAACAATGTGCAGTGTGAGAAATGTGGTCCGTTTCTCACTAATCTTAGTTTTTAATATAGACGCCTTTGTTTTAATAGTTGATTTGTGTTTTGTGTCGTTTGTTTTTGAGCATGTGATGTTTTCCAACTAGCGGCTTGCTGAACAATTTTAAAACAATGTGCAGTGTGAGAAATGCGGTTCGTTTGGTACTAATGATAATTTGAATAGATCTCTTTGTTTTCCGGCGAACCACGCGGAAACAATGGATAATGAGATATACCGGAGTATTTGCATATGCAGTGAAACTTTTTCCTTCAGTTGTTACCAGACATGGAAGAAGTGTACAACAATAGCTCTACATCAGACGAGGATGAAGGAGCAATTTTTATAACACAACAAAACGGAACTCTAAATACTGGCGAAGATTCACCTAAAGCTGGTGGTTTGGCGGAGAACGAGGGTAAGTTTTATCCGCCCGTTTAATTTTTCTGCTTTTAAGACAATTTAATTGAATCGCCCCATGGCATTTTTATTAGTGACTAATGTATGGTGTTTAATTTTGTTTCAGATGAGCGCTTTAGGAAGCCTGTTACGACAACCGAGTTGGAAGAATTTGGAAGAAGCTGGGCCGCTGATAACAGTCGGAGGAAATGGTGCTGGGTCCAAGAATTTTCATACGTATAATTTAAGAACTGCGTGAAATAAAAAAAAGAATTGAAAATTGCTGTTTGGTGTCCTTGATATTCTGAGACTGCTTTTTAGGCTGCAATATGTATTAGATAGTTACTGAGGCCGGCAGCAATATGTGATATATTGCAGTCAGCTGAGGGCGTAGCCCGAAGCTGACTGCAATATATCACATATTGCTGCCGGCCTCAGTAACTATCTAATACATATTGCCACTTATTACCACTTATTGCCACATATTGACAAATATTGCCACATTTTGCCACATATTATTGCCATATATTGCCAAATATTGCCACATGCCAGCAAATATACAACTGAATTGGATAAAACGATTCTATAGAGTAAAACAGAAGCAGTTGTTTAAAGATAAAGTGCGGGACTACAAGGATGGAAGTGGATTACAGTTCATCAAATTTGATTTCGTTACAGGTGATCAAGAAATCCAATTGCCATTCTGTAGAAAATCTGAGGGGTTTTATCCGTTACTTTGTCTTTTTAGTTGATATTTCTTTGCTTTCATCACTTAATTTTTAGCGATTTTTTTCTTCCTATTTCAAGATAATATAATATGTTTAGAGCAAATTTCTGGGAATACTCAAAAGACACGAGATATCAACCAGGACACTGTCTCTTTGACTTACGCTTCAAACCCTTTTGTCAGTGTGTGGCCACGTTCGTTTGTCTACTTAAGGCCCGTTTACACATGCGATTTTTGATGCGATTTTTGTCGCGCTCTCCAATGCGACTTCTGTCGCAAGTGTAAACAAGCGGCGATTTCCTGTGCGATTCGGGTGCGACGTTTGCTTTGATTTGCTGTGATTTCCCAAAAATCGCCGCCAAGTTGCATCAGGTTGCGAACATGTTCGAAACCTCTGCGACATCGCGCGACAAATCGCGCCCAAATCGCACTGAAATCGATGCAACTTGCGCGCGACAAAAAAATTGCATCGAGAAGAGCGAAAAAAATTGCACAAAAAAAATCGCCTGTGTTAACGAGGCTTTATGTTGTGTTCACACTAGGGCGAATGAAACAAGGCGGTACATTGCGCGAATCATGCTCGAAACATGTTTATTCTGAGCATGATTGAAACTACTTCACGAGGTAGTTTCGATCTTAGCCAGACGAAACACGTTAGCGCAAATGTCGTCTCCTTGTTGAACGCTGCAATGCCCTTCGTTCCCGAAGAACTTGAGAAGTGAAACTAAAGCCTGGTTTCCATATAATCGCAACGATCGCAGCGATCGTTACGATCGACGATCGCTGCGATTCTTGCGACCCTTGCGATTATATGGAAACCAAAACGTTGCGATCGTTGCGATTGATCGCAACGTTTTGGTTTCCATATGATCGCAAGGGTCGCAAGAATCGCAGCGATCGTCGATCGTAACGAAATCGCTGCGATCGTTGCGATTATATGGAAACCAGGCTTAAACGACAGTTCATGCAACAGCGAGTTTAATGTTAAGCGTTTTTTTAGGCTGTATTTTGAATACTTTTAGTTAGGCATTTTAAAATACTTTTGTTCTATTTATCTATGTTATAGTTAAATCTATTGTAAATTATATGTTAGACAGGACTCTATTCAAACTAGCAATTACGCTAAATGAGATATTCCTGTATAAATATTCGGTAAAATAAATAATAAATAAATTTCGGTTCATGTGTATTTATCAAGATTTTATGCGAGCTTTATTATAATATACTTGTTTTGTAAAACAGCATAAATTATTGAAGCAGGCGTGAAACGTTTTGAAATTAACAACTAATGTGAACAATGAAATTGCAAACATGTTTACGGGAAACGTGTTTCGTAGAATCATGTTTACACTAAACATGATTCGGTGCTGATGCGAACACAGCATTACTCAAAAAGGGACAATTTGCGTTTCAGTTGCATTATTTGTATGAGTTCATAGTTGATCGATGTTTGCATTTCTTTTCGCAGCGTATAGTGTAAGCGATGTCCCTGAACAACCGATAACTCTTCCAATAAAAACGACAACAAAACCAGGTGAGAACTTTTTCAACCTTCATTTCTTTTTAAGTCTGAAGTATTTTTTAAACATGATTTGCAGGGTAACAGGACGAAAAAACGGAAAGAATAGACACGAAGCAAAGGAGAAGCAGAGTTTACAGAGAGTTGTGCAAAAATCACTTTTCTTGAGAAATTAATTCTCAAAATAGCACCATTAAAAAAGTATTAACGACTTATATTAAGCTAAACCTAAAAGAGACAAAAAAATATATTTTAGGACACCCCACGTATTTCTAGTCGGATTTGTTATGTTCAGGGAAGTTCCCCCCTCCCCCTTCACCTCCCCCAATTCCCCAATATCCGCACCCGAGCCCGAAAACTTGCTTACAGGCTATGTTCAGGGAGTCTATTTTGCCTTAAAACGTTACTGAATAAAAATTCTTGGTTACTTTTCGACATCATAGATGTATACCTAATTCAGTAGAGCAGTTTGTATTTTTTTTTCTCAAGTAAGACAACTATAAAATCATTTACGCTGTATCTTTATTTATATTTCCTTTTCTACCTAGCTAATCAGTCACTAAACGTTTCAACGTCGCCTGCTACAAACAAAATTGGTAAGTTTTTTTTTCTTTTTAGGAAAGTCTAGCTTGCACATCAGAGTAAAATGCAGAAATATTCTCCTCATTTCAATTTATTATCCAACCTCGTTCCCAGGGTTTCTCTTCTTCCTGTCCTCTCTCGCTCCAGGGGACGGGAAGAAGAGAGACCCTGGGTACGAGGTTGTTTATTATCATGCTATAATGCGCTAAACTGTTTACTAAGCAATTTCCAATTTAAACCTCGGCACTCTAACAATACTGGCGGGAGTGAAGTGCTCTTATTGCCACACAAACCCTGCGTGTTGCACAAACTCTCTTTTGTTCTTTTTAGTGGCTCCCTCATCCGCAGGAAAGCAGACTGGTTCCCCCTCCGCTCCTGTTAACGTGATAATTCCAGTTGTGATTGCACTTATTCTCGTAGCGGCCCTGGTCACTGTTTACTGCATCAGGCGCAAAAGAATGGAAAGAAGAGTGCAAAAACGATTAGCACAGAGTGAAACTGAGTTAGTAAACAATGGCGATTCTTCTTATCACGACCTCAACTCACAGGAATACGATTCCACTGACGAACTACAAGAAATTTTCCCCGTCGGTTAAAGCTTTTTTTACAACTCTTAGAAACCAAGTTTCATATTAACGACAGACAGTGCATAGCACCATTGTTCTAATTTAGAACAGCAATTAAATTGGACTGAATTTAGCCCCGTTAAGTTCCAAGAGTGCCAATCGGCACATGATGTCATAACTTGGCCAATATTTGGTAGATTTGTATGAATTTTTGCCACCAAAGTTCTCTTGTAAAGATCTGCTTATTGAAAGCATAAAATTATGCCCCTCCTATTTATGATGTCGTTGACCACCCCTATAACTTTTGTATTTTTGTTTAGTATCAGATATCCATAGTCTTTGACATGTGCCACATTAATCTGTGCACTAAGAGCTCCGAAATAAGCTACGGTTTAAGAGCATACCTAACCTATAAAAACATTACGGCATTATATAACTTTTTGTGTGTATGTGTGTGTTTTAAACCGATTTCTATGAAAGCCAACAGTAACTTCCTTCATAAATAAATGCTGATATGGTTTATGAAATACCCTGATGAATAGCTTTCAAATGGTATGTCATACATGGGGGCAGAGTTTTTATTTATCAATTTTGCCTAAGGGGTTAAACTAACCAATTTGGGTTACAGCCGAGCCATTCTTGTCCACAAAGCTTCACAAAGCAACGATCTTTTTGGTCACGTCACGGCTTATCTTGTACCCAGATCTCCCACTCACATTTCAGTACAGTACAAGCACAAGGGAGATCTGGGTACGATATTACGTCACGGCGCTTATGATCAGACTTTGGATGCAAAGGAGCGCGGGTCTGGATGAGAAATCAATCAAGCCACCTTGGCGGTCAACCTTGGCGGAACCCAACCTCGGTTCCAGGGTCCTCTCTCGATTATGACGTAGCTGAAGAGAGAGGACTCTGGAAACGAGGTTGGACGGAAGGTAGCCAGCGTGCAGTCGTCTCCTAGTATCTCCTTCCCTTTCTCCGCGTGAAGCAAAGGAAATAGAGCGTTTTCACTGACGTCATATCAAAATTCAGAAGCAGTTTTCGATTCTAAAATGTTTATGGAATTGTAGAGAGTTGAAAACTACACATCTGGGCCAAATTTTGAAGCGCAAGAGCATTTCATTCAAGAGTTATAGGCGAATGAGTATAGACATTTTTAGTAAGAAATGTATGGAGCGGCCATCTTGGTGTCCCACTTAGGGACACCAACATGGCGGCCAAAAATTTAAAGACTTTAAAGTCTTAATAACATCGAAAATCTTATCACAAAATATTGTATTATGCACTATAAGAGGCATGAAATCGGCTTATAAGCATCTATAATTCATTAATAACTTTCAACTAGTTCAATTTTGTTTATTTTCACAGCTTATCTGAAATAGCGTGACGAATTGCGTGACACATTTACAACCTTTATAAATCGAAAACGAAACATCGTTTTAACAAAAAGTTAACAAAAAGTTTCAGGTTTTTTAAAACCTGAAAGTTTTTGTAAAAGATTATAACACTGGTATCCACATACCATGCTAGAAACAGCTTTGTAGGATGTATACTTTAGGATTTTTTAATTTTTATGACGTCATGTGAAACACTCTATACGAGACGTTTGCACGCAGGCTATACCGAAAGTTGTTTTCAAAGTTTCTGTTAAATTAAATTGTCCAATGTCGTACAGTGTCGTGCAATCTCGATTGTTAACAAAAGACGTTTAATATTTTTAATACCGACAGTATCTAAAGAGTAAATTACTATGTTTTATAAAAGGTAAGCGCGTTAACTTGTAAATTAAAAGGGTAAATAAAGACAGTAAAGTATTATTAACATGTTCCAATGTGCTTAGTCGTCAAAAGTATCGAATCCAAAGGATCAAATTCATGCTGGGCAAATCAGAGAGGAGTACGACTGAGGTTGAAGGAAATCGAAACAGTTTCGCCTGCTGTCAAGGCAGTACCGCTTTTATATTTGCGGCAAAAAATCACATACCGCTAAAAAGATCCACTTTTCAACTTGGCGTCATTCTTTTATGTCAGCATTTTTTTTTTATCGCACTCTTAACCACGCGGACTACATTAACATATGAAAGAGGCTAACTGAATTTCCATTTGCTTTGTAAATGATCTGGAGAGCGAATAAATCAAAACTGCATTACTTTCCTTGTGCCGACAAAACGGTTTATGATCTGGCTCACCATCAAGTGATGTTGCGATATAACGTTGGAAAAAAGAAGCGAGTTCATGCGGTATTTAGGTAAGGTGAGTTTCGCAGAGTCATCATAAGACAGCCATAAAGGGAGATAAAGACAAATAAACTTGCATCAATAGAAAGTGAACTGTTTGCCTAAATCCACGGTCCTAACGAGAATGCGAGTCGACGAGTACGAAAGTTTGACGCTAAACGAAGCAAACTCGTGTAGTTTCTAACTTTGAAGTTCTCCGAAAATACAAGAGTCAACGAAAGTGCATGAGAACTTGGCAACTCTTGATTTGGTCACTAAGTAATTCATTTAAAGACAACGATAGTGAGAAAGAATCGAGCTAACTACTGCCAGGCTTTCGAAGTCGTTGTTAAAGAAATGAGCTCAAAGAGATTGCACGCCGCTAAAAGCTAGGAACGACGCACAAGTACGATTAAAGACTAAACAAGTTTTCAACCACTTCTTTACGTAAAACGGTACATTGGTTTTGCCTTTCATGAGATTTGGTGGCTCCTAAAGGAGCCGTTTGTCTTGTGTAGGCAACGTAATCCATGGCTGTCACACATTTTTTCCCTTGGCGTGCTCCGTGTACGTCACAGCATCACAGATCACGTCAGTCAAGGAAAACTTTGAGAACACCACAAGTGTCTCTTCATAGATCAGGTCAGAGATTCGCTTGACACCACCACAGCGAGCAAGACGACGTATGGCTGGCTTGGTGATTCCTTGGATGTTATCACGAAGAATCTTTCGGTGGCGCTTGGCGACTCCTTTTCCAGACATATTGATTGCTACTCGTGTAATTGACTCAGCGCGGTTTGTGCTTTATAGGCAGAAAAACGACCTCTTAGGAAACGTAAAAACATGGCTATTGGTTGAATTAAGACAAAACACGAACAGCATGAATATTACATTGCCTACTTTTGTTATGATTTGCGCAACACGTGGTCGGCGCTCTCCAATCCGGGTACTCCCATAACTTGCTCTAAGAAAAATTTGTAGCAGATACAAGTGAAATGGAACTAAACTTCGTGCTTTGCCTTGAATTGGCATTGCCTTATACTCATGTTTTACGTCAGATCAAAATGAGAATACGAAATGTGCGTCTTAAAATTGTTCAGCCAATCAAATCACTCTTTGCTGCCAATCAACTTTAAGCCTGCCAGGTATTAAATGTTTTAATGAGCTTACAATAACATTTCGATTAATAGTTTCTTGTTCCTGATCTTTAAAATGGCCGGTACAAAGCAAACTGCTCGTAAATCAACTGGTGGAAAAACTCCACGCAAACAGCTCGCGCCTGCCACCGGTGGAGTCAAGAAGCATCATAGTTAAAGGCCTGATACAGTCGCTCTTCGTGAGATTCGTCGTTACCAGAAATCCACTGAGCTGCTGATCCGCAAGCTGCCCTTCTAGCGTCTTGTGCAAGAAATCGCTAAGGATTTCAAGACCGACCTCCGTTTTCAGAGCTCCGCTGTGATGGCTCTTCAAGAGGATAGTGAAGCTTACCTTGTTGACAGACCAACTTGTGCGCCAAGCGCGTCACCATCATGCCCAAGGACATTCAGTTGGCCCGCCGAATCCGCGGAGAGCGAGCATAAGTGGATTACATCTCTTTCAAAACAAACGGCTCCTTTAGGAGCCACCCACCGCATTAATAAAAGCAATGATCAAACCAAGTTCAGAAATCTATTTGTTTAATTTTGATGTTCTTCCTGCTTGAATTTATTAACGCAGAAAATTTGTTAGCGCGTCGAGCTTTTTTCTGAACTTTATGGACATTGGACAGTTAGAACCGTTCGAGTGCATGCATTTTTTTTTATGGCGAAATGGTCAGAAAAGACGAGATTATAAACTACCATTTTTGTGTTTTGTTTCAGTTTGTGATCAGAACCATTCAAGCGCGTGCATTTTCAATGTCGTCCCCAGTCCCTCCTCAGTCAGAGGGTGGTCGCCTAGCAACCAGACGTTTCGGTTACGACAAAGGAAAAAAACGTCTATTAAATATTGTTTTTATTAAAAGATTCGTGTACAACTCTATTTCTCC
Organism: Dendrophyllia cribrosa; assembly: GCA_024195265.1. Lineage (NCBI taxonomy): Eukaryota > Metazoa > Cnidaria > Anthozoa > Scleractinia > Dendrophylliidae > Dendrophyllia > Dendrophyllia cribrosa. The sequence continues at coordinate 1,236,023 of JAJLRJ010000013.1, read as the reverse complement.
TCAAAGTTATTTCATTCTCCAAAATTTTCTTGGAACAAAATTGTACATTATTGATGCAAATTCTAGGCGAAGAAGGAGCCTTGGTAAATCCGAGAAAAACGTCTCTAAATGTTGGCCTCTTGGCCTATGAATCAGTTTGTATATTTATAGCTAATTTTAAAAAGCGACTGAAAACCGGGAAGACATAAATTTGGTTTTATTTTGGCGAGTTCACACTTGCAACTAAAATCAAAAGGACATTAAAAACAGCAAAAACAAAACTCTAGGCAACTCGACAACAACTTGAGGTTGTGAAACATTTTGTTTTTATTTAAGATATGACAGCTGAAAACAGGGGGATGGAAGATATAACAAACGAAACCAAGGAGATAAAGGAAATTTGAAATAACTGGATTTCACCTTCAACCTTAGATTTATTTTTCTTTGCTCAATGGGGAACTCTGACAGCTGAAAACGAAAGGGGGACACAAAACAGATTGAAAAAGATGGCTTTGCGAGCGAAAACAAACTTGAGACCACTCAATCGATTACAGGCTTGAGGAATCATTTCCTTATTATGTAATGAAGAGCTTTGGAAGGCTAAAACAAACCCTTGGCAATTTACTTCAGGCTGCGAATCAATTTGGTTTTATTAAAGTTCATGCGAGCTCTAAGAGCAGCTGGAAACAGAGGGGAAGGAAAATTTAACCGGCGAAAACAATGGAACAAAACCGAAACAACATAACTACATTTTCAAGTCGCAGTTAGAATTATTTGGAAAGCTCTGTCAGCTGAAAGCCGAGGAAGGAAACAAAACAGACGAGACCAAGGCTAAAATAAACTTGAGACAACTTGGAGACATCTTCAGGCAGTATATCAATTTGTATACTCTGAAAACTGAAGGTGGAGACAAAGTGGACGAAAACAAGGCGATCGGTTAGCGCCATCTTGTCAGTGCAGTTATCAACAATCTGAACTTCGCATCCTCGGTTTTATTCATCCATTGAATGAAAAGAAAACAAAAAAGAGCGGAGATAAAAACAGCGTAACTAATTGCTTCACAGCAATTTTAGGGTGAAATTATAAAATAACAATAAAGCACATTACAAGACTGTATGAATAAAAGATCAACCTTTCCCCAAGCTGAAACACACCTTTTGATCTAAACTGCGATGCTATTTTGGGGGAGTATAAACGTGTATGTTCCTTTTCCTTTTTTTAAGTAACCGACTTTCTTTTGTGATTTGAAAGAGTTACTTATATGAATTCTACAGGAAATTTTCGCGCTTGTTTTTTAATTGTGAAAATTTGTTGTCACGAAAAAAAAGTGAAAAAAAAAACGTTATGCAAATTACCCAAATTTGCAGTAGATTGCTGCGAAACATCGCCGTTCAATACAGAACACACGAAATTATTGCAGTTGTCGCGACAATTTCTTTCACTTAAGTAATATTGCCTGCGAATGAGCGTCAAATGTATCCTCTTCTCGGGGGAGTGTCGCGGTGTGTTTGTATATCTCTGTGTGTTTCAGGGAAGGGGAGAAGGAAGAGGAGAACGCTCGAAATTTTCCCGGGTGGCCTGTATATGCATGGCACCCAAATAGCAAGCCTCAACCCTATTTCAGACCGGACTGTCCAAAAACAGCAATTCTCGTTCCCTACTTTTTAATCCAAAAGGGAAAACTGTAAACATCTTTTTACAACTAGTTAGCGTTGATATGGTGGTGGAGATTCGATGAAAAAGTTGCGAGCGGAGAAAAAAGCGAAGAAACTGAGAACTGAGAGGGAGAAAGAACACCTGGAAACATGATTCTGGTATCGAGTCTCTGATTGGTTTGTTTTGACACTTCCTGTCAACACTCAAACATTCTCGATGCTTATGAGAAATGCGATATGGCTGGCGCGACATGGAGTCGTCATATAATTGATCGATTCACGCAGAGTTTGAAACTCAGTGACTGCTGGTAGATAGTCTAGCTTACCGGTTGTTTACCATTTACCCAAAAAAATCCGGAAATTTCGGTTGGAATGTAAATGGAAAGGCTAATTTGGTCTTCCCAAACGAAAAATTTCCAGAGAAAACGGGATTTCTTCAAAGGTAGTCCAAAATTTCTAACCGGAATTTCCGAACGGAAATGTGTGTACCATTTGCTTTTATCTACCAGTTCCAGGCCCTGCGCCAGTTTTGATGCGTAAGCGTGGTTACTTAGCTCGTTTCTGGTGTCAATGGTAAATGGTACACGCCAATCTCAAACGGAATTTCACTTTCTGGAGTTTTGCTTACCATTTACACAAACCGTGGACCAACCGGTTTTCCCATGTAAATGGTAAACACTCACCGTGTGGTATGAAATTTTCGCGGGAGTTTAATTTCGCGGAAAACATTTTTCGCGAATTCGGATTTCGGACTTTACCGATGGGAACATATTTTTGCGGATCTCCGAGTCGGTTTTTCACGTGCGGTACTTGTATATAACAACAAGGAAATATTATGTACTTATTGACTAAAGGAGGGCCAGATGGGAAAATATTTGGTTCGAGGTCATGGCGTACGGACCGAGCGCAGCGAAGTCCGTGCGCCATGACCGAGGGCCAAATATTTTCCCATCCGGCTCGACCCAACTTAGTCAATAGATGGTTTTCACTCACGTGACCTTCAGTCCTGTGGGACTCAAATGACAAAGGCCATGGCGGCCATGTTGGAGCACATAACAAAAGAGGTTCATTAAAATTCTTTTGTAGGTGTGCTCCAACATGGCCGCCATGACGTAACGTGCAAACCACCTATAAGTATTGTATCATATGACCAATTTGGAGACAAAATTACTTGAAATTTTAACGCGCGAGGCCGTCCGCTTTTGTAGTAGGGCCGTACGTCTTTTTCCGGCCCCGCTCGCGCAAATGCGTACGGCCCTCATTCGGGCTTTTCATCAATGGTTTTGCAAAGAAAAGGTTCGCAGGGCCGTACGGGTCATGATAAAATGTTATCTTATTTATTTTACTTTAAATTTTCTATACTCGTGTCACGAGTCTTCGATTACAATTTAACGGCTACGGTAAGGTGTGAAGTTCGTCTGCCATCGCGGATTAATGTTTCGCTGCAGTTTTTTTTCGTGGGATCTTATTTTCGCGGATCGTTGGAAAACCCGCGAAATTCTCGAAAATTAGAACCCGCCAAAAATTTCATTCCACACGGTAATTTTTTATTAAAAACCCGGAAAGGGTGGGGATACCGAAAATTGCCGATAATAAGACCCCGCGCTCATAAGTTCGGCCCCCGCTTGTAGGCCTATCTACCCCCTGAACAAAAGCGCGAAATTTAGGTTATAAGCCCACCTCTACTTTTCCTTGTTTCCTTAATATAAAGACTTTCACAGAACACTGTACAACTTCAAATAGAACTATGATTAGGAACGTTTAAGGCGCGTAGGGTGCGGAACAATAAGTTTAATTACAGCTTTATTGCTATCTCATCAAATATTAACGTAACTATTTAATGTTTTTCTGCAGTATTGATGAGTGTACAACTGTTATTAGAAGCGGGCATGCAAGGCAACTATTCAAAAGGCTTCAACAAAGACCAGTTATGGAAAACATATTTTTTATAATACTGTATGTTATTCTCAGCTTATTTCTTACCAGCCCATTCCGAAACGGTTTTAAATGCGCTTATAGAACGGTTTTCAATTGAGTATCGAAAGTAATTTCGCAATTGCTTTGGTTTTGCATTGCTTCGCTTTGTGATTAGCTAAAAATTCTCGCGCCACTTTCTTGACCAATCAGAAGTAAAACCAAAACCAATCGTGGCTTGCCTGCACGCGTTTTCCCGCGCTTGGCTGCTACATGTATTTGCTTCGAGCTCTGATTTGTTTACGACTGTTGTGATTGGTCAGAGTAATTACTTGGTTTTTGGCTTTACGACACTCAAATGAAAACTGCTCTCAGAACCTCGTATATAGAAAAACTGAGCATTTTAAGGCCCTCGCTTAGCATGACCGCACATCAGCCATTGCTGACCATGTCAACACCACTGGACACAACATCAAGTGGGATCATTTTGATATCTTAGCGTCGGGCAAAACTAATTTCCACAGTAAAATCAAAGAAACATTGTTTATACAAGAACTGAAGCCAGCTTTTAATTCAAACGTCAGTAGCGAGAAGCTGATGCTTTATTAATTAGCTGTTTCTTTTTATAGATCAACTGTTAAGTTTTGTACTTAATCTCGGTCCCAGTCCCTTTTCACTACAGTATATAAGTATAGTTTTCAACACATCATCAAGCTACGATGGCCCAAGAACAAAAGTCTTCTCGTATATCAGGCCCCAAACTTGAAGCCCACGACCAAAAATCTCTTACGAAATTGTGAAACCCAGGGTTTGTAAGTCTTATAACCGGTGTTTTACGGTAGTCCCCCCTTGGCTCGTTCACCTAGGTAAAAAAGGTAAAGTCCCACACAATCAATCAATCAATCATCTTTATTTAAACACCTTTTAGAGCCACACTCTATAGAACTTATATAGGGGAGTTCCTTACAGGGTAGATAACACCCCCTCCACCCCCCCCCCCCCCCCCCCCCCCCCCCCCCCCCCCCCCCCCCCCCCCCCCCCCCCCCCCCCCCCCCCCCCCCCCCCCCCCCCCCCCCCCCCCCCCCCCCCCCCCCCCCCCCCCCCCCCCCCCCCCCCCCCCCCCACCCCCCCCCCCCCCCCCCCCCCCCCCCCCCCCCCCCCCCCCCCCCCCCCCCCCCCCCCCCCCCCCCCCCCCCCCCCCCCCCCCCCCCCCCCCCCCCCCCTCCTGGTATTCGCGGCAAATAATGACAAAACAATCTTCACTTTGCATTTGCTCTTTTAAAAGTAATCGCTTTCTTTGATAACTGCCAAAACGTGAATGGATTGATGATCAAGCCAACGTTTAGGAGTTTAGTATTTCAGAACTACACCTGGAGTTACATTGTTTTGTAGACAGCTGTGTGCGGATATTGTGAAAAATGCTTCACTTAAAAAAAAACTTTTATCCATCGCTTTGCAAAAAGAGCGATAAGGAAAATTTGAAACCTATTCTACGGTTTGCGATCGATGATACAACATTGCATTTTTAGACGTTCATTTACATTTGGCAAACAACACGCGTGCTGAGAAAGCATTGTTAAAGTCTTCCACACCCTAATTTAGAAACTGGGAGATTGATCAATAATTGATTTGTCTATTGTTTTGCATTTAAGGCAAACAACCATTCAGAACACGCGAAAGAATGAGGGGAATTACCTTGACTTTAACTCATAAAAAATACATACGATACTCAATCTGTACATAAATGCAGCTGCCATAGGCACGTGTTTCCAACAATTGTGCGTGCTGATATCGGCATTTATTAACGGTAGATAAGGGTTTCTTAACGTGGTTTACTGAGAAGCGTTTCACAGAAAGCGTGCTGATAACTTGATGGGAATTTATTAACGGCAGATACTACCGACCGACAGAGGTTTCACGTGCTCATATGGGCATTAATTTACAGTAGATACGAGTTTCTGAACGTGGTATTGACCGAGAAGGCTTTCACGCCAGAAAGCGTACCTCATCGCAGGATGATTTTCACGCATATTTTTCGTTATTTGGACGACAAAGATGCTGAAGAGTTACGTCGTTCAAGCACCGATAATTCGAGTTCACCAGGTATAAACTCGCGCTTTCAAGACTCTGTTCCCTCGTGGGAGCATCGTGATGTGAGATTTAACCAAATTTCGGTGAAAGCGCCTTCAGTGAATAGATCTGTAGGAAGAGTGTTACAAACACCGCGCAAAGATGCCTTGGCTGCAGGTTACACGAGTTTTCGCGCGGCAAGTGCACGCGCTAGCTCACGTCCAAGAGTTTTACCGCCGATTCACGGATCGCAAATAACAGGAGGAGAAAAACAGTTAACGGTGAATGATATAAACTCGGCCAAACTACCACCAATTGAGCCGTTTGCAAGTCAAGCGCAGCCCAGAGCAAAAGCGGAAAAGAAGTCGCGATCGAGGAGAAATAAGGAAGTTATGTTCAATAGCGACGCTTGCGTGCAAAACCTGCGCCAAGATCACGAGGAACTGAAGGATTCTCATAAGAAAGTAATGGAAGAGGAAAATAATGCTGAAGACAGGTTGACAGATCATTTGCAAATAGAGGAAAAGGTTACAGAACATAAAACTGCAAGTTTTCATGATATGTCTGTAGCAAGAGCCGGTGTAAAGAAAGATTATCATAAATTTTTTCCGCAAACTGCGAAACAGCACGAGTTTGAAACTAGGACAGAGTTAGGATCAGATATAAACAATGCGATCACCGCAGATGAAAGCTGCACGCTGAGATGCTGCTCAGTTAGCGAGCAATGGAGTGGTAAAATCGAGTGGGCAAGAACACAGGAACACACGAATACGAAAATAGAAGATGACGATTTTTATAAATGTGTAGGACCTAGTCAACTTAATAAGACGGAGCATTCGAGTTTTTCCGCCAAACGTAACCAGGAAAATGGAAAATTAAGTGATACTGCTCGGAACACGCAAAATACGAATAATTTACATATGAAATCGACGCAAACTGTGTTGCGGGAAGATGGTTTCCTAGCAACAGCGAACGTCGAGAAGATATGTCACTTCGCGTTAGTTGCGTGCGAAAGAGGAAGACGAAACGCAATTTGTGAAGTCCTAGAAAAGAGCACAGAGCCTCAGTTTGGTTCAAGTTTGTACGAAATGCGACAAAACTTAATTCAACTGTCATGAGAGTGGTTTTCAACGAAGTAATGTAATCAAACAGTGATAACACAAATTAAGCATAGAACAGGTGATTTCGCCTTTTTGACATTTTTAAGTTCCGTTTTCTCAATTTATGATTTCTCTTAGCAAATCAATATTCTTATAAAAACCTCCGCGACCCCCTGAACCTGAGAAAAAACTGCGCTCGAGGGAAGTTTTATAGCTCAAGGGAGAAAAAAACCGTAATTTTAAAGACAATGGTACTAGCTTCAATTTTATTTTCTGCCGCCCTCAATGTTTTCGGAGGAAATTGTCAGAAGAAACCGATAAGAGATTCCATGGCTATGCATGGCAGCGTTATTAAAAACATGAAATTATTCATTTGCTTTTATCAACTTTGAGAAGATTTTGGCTGTATATCCGGCCATAAGAGAGCATAAAATGTATTCCTTGAATTTGATCTATTGGCAAATAATATGAATGCAGAATAAATTACCTATCATTTTTGGCATTTATAAATGATGTTGATAAAATTAAGACCCGACTTTTTCGGTTTCCTTGCAGAAATAAGAACCGTTTTTAAATTTAGATGAGAGTTGCCCAGCAAGTGTAAATAAGTTTGGGTTATAGTACTGTGGGAAATTAGCTTTACGCTGTAAAAATGAATACAATATCCCCAAGTTGGCAAATAAAGGTTTTAAAACAATCGCCAACAGTCTTTTTTATCAGACAAGCCGGAAGATTGTGGGGAGTTAAAGGAGACTAAAATGTTTATCCATCGAAAAGTGATAAAATATCAACCTACGCAAGTACTTTTTGACGAATTCTAGATTGTATTAAACTGAGTGGGTGATTCGTCTAACAGGTGCAACTAAAAGTTAATACCTTACGATATTCAGATTTAACAATACCATCGAAAATAAAGTCACTATGAACAGCGAACCGTGCAAAAGGAGAGTAGAGCTCGGACGCTTTCACTTAATTGGTCACATTTAAGGATTTCATTCGCAGCTTCAAAATTTAGAACCACCACGACAGCATAATAAACAGTACCACAGGAAAGTACTGCTCAGTAGCTTTCATTTGAATGGTCACACTCAGTTTAGGATTTCGATCATCCACAGACTTGTACAGTATAGTAAACAGCACCACAGGAAAGTAGCTTGCCAAATTTTATCCACAGAATCAAGCGAACACGCGAAAAAAGAAACGATTCGTGACCAATCGACTGCTATCTACAGCACCTTTGTTTATGATCGCGCTAAAGAAAGGTGTAGATGTATACAGCAATCTCAGCCAATTTTAGCAGTTGTTGTCTGAAAAAAGGTATTTTTTTGTTATTCTTGATTTGAGATCATAGGGTCTTTTGTTTTGTCTTGCCTTGCAAAAGGGAATGGATTTCCCCGGGCCATTTTTGTCTAAAAAAGGATAAAGATATTGTCGGTTTGAACTGAAAAACGAAATGTTTTATTAGTTTGTAAGAAGCGTAGACGCCTTAGTCGAATAATCAGTTAGATGTTCAGGTCTGAAAATAGCCGTGCCCGCCAAACAAAACCTATTTATGGAAAAAAAAAAAGTACATTTAGGGATTAGGGCGGTGTTACAATGGGTAATTTCTCAACAATTGCGGTAACGCGAATGCTTTTTTAGCTCCCCTGTCCCCAGGTTTTTTTTTTTTTTGGGGGGGGGGGGGGGGGGGGGGGGGGGGGGCAGGGGAGCGGTGGAGGCACTCCCGCATAAAAATGACGGGGGTGTTTTGTAGGTGTGGCTCAAATTCATTTTCATCCATTCACCAATTCTAAAACAACACATGTCATATTCTACCTCATTTTTTTAGCTCAATACCCTCAAAGGTATACCAAAACCTCGTTTGGTGGGTGTGGCACAAATTCAATTCATTTTCATCCCTAAATACCATAATACTCTTTAAAGTACAGGTTTGGTGGTGCTTGATATAAGCCTGATTTTTCTAATTTCTTTTGTTTTCAGCACGAACTGCACGTGTCAACTTCTTGGCAATTTGCATACGGTGCACATTTGTATACGAATACACAATTCTACATCCAAGCGTTCCTACATGTACCGGCTGAATTCCATTGTGCCATTCTAACAAATGAGACTTGAATAATTACACCCCAGTGAGGCTGAGCCTGCACATAAAAGATTATTATGGTATTTTTCGAGATGGGCTATTCTAAAACATCACAGGTCATCTTCTGCCACATTTTTCGGCTCAATACCCTTAAACTGAAGGTACCGCGATAATCCTAACGGTAGTCATTTTAGATTTTGGTACCCAAGTGGTACCAATCCACAAAATGCCTCCTAAATGGTACGTCGATTATCCCCGTTCCCCCAGCCCCGGTTTTTTCAAGCGAGCATTCAAATGAAGATATTTGTCAGTAACCTTTGAAACGTGCTTAATAAAACAGCGATTGCCGGATCTGTTACAGATCTGGTGCATTAAAATTACTTTACTCCAGACGACAAAAATTTAATAGGTAAAACGGAATATACGGTATAAAATGAACTTATTTTATCAGATTTACGAGTCAAAGAGCGCCGCAATGATTTTATCAGCAGTAGATGAAATTCGGGCTTGGACAGCATTCGAATCCACAAACCGATACAACCCTATAATCCACCGATCTATCAAAGGAGAGCTGGTCATAAATCCGTGATTCATTTAACAGTAAACTTATCCCTAGATAAACAGTAGACAACAAACGGTAGATAAATACTTATATTTGGTTGTCTGCCTTCGGGTGAAGATAAATTTGTCTGTGTATAATTTGTGTTTGCTGCGTGTTAATTTTTTCATTTAATAAAAAACCTAGCACGCACGCAACTATACCAAAATATTTCTTTTTACTTTGACGTGTTTGTTTTACACATTTCAGATATGTGATGTTGATATAAAGAATTAGTACTTACAAATATTTATCATATACACGTGTACATGAACATGAAACAATTTGATAGAGACCGTCGCATGATCTGTGGTGACAAATAAGCCAATGTAGAAAGGTCCATTTATCTTCTACTTAAGAATTAGTTTTAATTACTTTTTATCATTTTAATAAAGTTTGGTTCTAATGTTCACAAAAGATAACCTTTTTTAACTGAACAACAAACAGAAGGAATGAAATACGTGACTTGCAGAACAGCTCATAAGCTACAAAAACACAAAGGAAAACTAACTACAACGTTTCGCATTAAAAAGTTATTTGCACTTTTATTTACAATATGCTGTTATTCTGATATAAAAACAACTACAATTGGCATTTTGCAGAAATAATTTGTGGCACACATTTATGATAAACCTAACATAGTCTTTTTAGTTTTCAAAACCACAAATATCCATCAGTTCACATTGACGACGTTTTCAAAGACGACGCTTCAAACGCGCCTGCAATCCCTTAAACTTGGCCAGCGTGTCCTGCACTGTGGGGTCACGTGAGCACATGGATTCCAATTCCACAAGATACGTCGCGCATGCGTCGTACAATGAGGTAGTAAACGAAGGTCTGTCATGGTTAAAACAACATCAACAACAAGTTAGTAGGAAGTTAAGTATTACACTGACCCCACCCTCCCCTCCCTCCAATTTCGTCCTCATGGGTAAGGCAGGTGACCATTGCATATTGCGGGCTGATTTTCACGACAGTGCAAACCTTTCCCAACCAATAAAATCAAATAAGATATTTTTTTAACCAACCAGAAAAGAAATCAAAACACATCGTGTTACATCGGTTGAAGGTTTTCCCGTCTTTGGTTCGATTATACATTTTTTCGCGCTTGGCACCGCGACGTGGGTGCTCGTCCGTACCTTTTAGGGGTCAAAATGTGCAGATTGGTACCGCTCAGGGTACTAAAATCTAAAATGACCACCGTTAGAATTATCGCGGTACCTTTTGGGTATTGAGCTGAAAAAATATGACAGAATATGACATGTGTGAATAGACCAATTCCGATATATTAAAATTCATACTTGGCTCCGAGGCTTAGGGGAATAAAACAAAAGAAATCACATCGAGGTTCAGGTATAAATAATTTATTTCTTTTGTTTTATTCCCCTAAGCCAAAGAGCCAAGTATGAATTTTAATATATCGGAATTGGTCTATTGGTACCTCTTAGGGGTAAAACTTCTTTTGAGCCACGCCCATCAAACAAGATTGTGGTACCTTTTAGGGTGTTTTTCAAAAATTTCCGACGAGCACCCCCGTCATTTTCATATGGGAGTCCCCCCCCCCCGGGTAGCTTGTTGTTTGGCGACAGTTACATATTTTTTGCGCGCTTAGCACTGGCTGAATATTTTCCTGCGTTGACAACAGCTGCATGGTTCTGTTTCTATTTGTAATAGGTTCTTAGTCTCTCTTTCTAAGCGAAGCGGTCACAGGTGACAGCAAACAGAAATAATTAGACGACCGTTCTATCTATCTTACCTCTCGTATGGCGGAGAAAGAGAAGGCGTACTGACAAACTTCATTAATAAGTGATAAATAACTTCAAGGATATGACGTGGTCTGTTAAGCGCTTGCCAGCAAGGGTCCTAAAAACAAGTACGAAATTCACATTTGAGAATTTCATCCACTGAACCACCTTTAATGGTATAATAAACAGTACTACAAGAAAGTACTGTTCAGTAGCTTTCATTTGAATGGTCACACTTTAGGATTTCATCCACAGACTCAAAAGTTAGAATCACCTTGTACAGCATAATAAACAGTACCACAGAAAAGTACTGCTCAGTAGCTTTCATTTGAATGGTCACACATTAGGATTTCATTCACAGACCCAAAAGTTAGAAACACCTTGTACAGCATAATAAACAGCACCACAGGAAAGTACTGCTCAGTAGCTTTCATTTGAATGGTCACACTTTAGGATTTCATCCACAGACTCAAAAGTTAGAATCACCTTGTACAGCATAATAAACAGTACCACAGAAAAGTACTGCTCAGTAGCTTTCATTTGAATGGTCATACATTAGGATTTCATTCACAGACCCAAAAGTTAGAAACACCTTGTACAGCATAATAAACAGCACCACAGGAAAGTACTGCTCAATAGCTTTCATTTGAATGGTCACACTTTAGGATTTCATCCACAGACTCAAAAGTTAGAATCACCTTGTACAGCATAATAAACAGCACCACAGGAAAGTACTGCTCAGTAGCTTTCATTTGAATGGTCACACTTTAGGATTTCATCCACAGACTCAAAAGTTAGAATCACCTTGTACAGCATAATAAACAGCACCACAGGAAAGTACTGCTCAGTAGCTTTCATTTGAATGGTCACACTTTAGGATTTCATCCACAGACTCAAAAGTTAGAATCACCTTGTACAGCATAATAAACAGTACCACAGAAAGTACTGCTCAGTAGCTTTCATTTTAATGGTCACACATTAGGATTTCATCCACAGACTCAAAAGTTAGAATCACCTTGTACAGCATAATAAACAGCACCACAGGAAAGTACTGCTCAGTAGCTTTCATTTTAATGGTCACACTTTAGGATTTCATCCACAGACTCAAAAGTTAGAATCACCTTGTACAGCATAATTAACAGCACCACAGGAAAGTACTGCTCAGTAGCTTTCATTTTAATGGTCACACTTTAGGATTTCATCCACAGACTCAAAAGTTAGAATCACCTTGTACAGCATAATAAACAGCACCACAGGAAAGTACTGCTCAGTAGCTTTCATTTGAATGGTCACACTTTAGGATTTCATCCACAGACTCAAAAGTTAGAATCACCTTGTACAGCATAATAAACAGCACCACAGGAAAGTACTGCTCAGTAGCTTTCATTTGAATGGTCACACTTTAGGATTTCATCCACAGACTCAAAAGTTAGAATCACCTTGTACAGCATAATAAACAGTACCACAGAAAAGTACTGCTCAGTAGCTTTCATTTGAATGGTCACACTTAGGATTTCATCACAGACCAAAAGTTAGAATCACCTTGTACAGCATAATAAACAGCACCACAGGAAAGTACTGCTCAGTAGCTTTCATTTGAATGGTCACACTTTAGGATTTCATCCACAGACTCAAAAGTTAGAATCACCTTGTACAGCATAATAAACAGTACCACAGAAAAGTACTGCTCAGTAGCTTTCATTTGAATGGTCACATTAGGATTTCATTCACAGACCCAAAAGTTAGAAACACCTTGTACAGCATAATAAACAGCACCACAGGAAAGTACTGCTCAATAGCTTTCATTGAATGGTCACACTTTAGGATTTCATCCACAGACTCAAAAGTTAGAATCACCTTGTACAGCATAATAAACAGCACCACGGAAAGTACTGCTCAGTAGCTTTCATTTGAATGGTCACACTTTAGGATTTCATCCACAGACTCAAAAGTTAGAATCACCTTGTACAGCATAATAAACAGCACCACAGGAAAGTACTGCTCAGTAGCTTTCATTTGAATGGTCACACTTTAGGATTTCATCCACAGACTCAAAAGTTAGAATCACCTTGTACAGCATAATAAACAGTACCACAGAAAAGTACTGCTCAGTAGCTTTCATTTTAATGGTCACACATTAGGATTTCATCCACAGACTCAAAAGTTAGAATCACCTTGTACAGCATAATAAACAGCACCACAGGAAAGTACTGCTCAGTAGCTTTCATTTTAATGGTCACACTTTAGGATTTCATCCACAGACTCAAAAGTTAGAATCACCTTGTACAGCATAATAAACAGCACCACAGGAAAGTACTGCTCAGTAGCTTTCATTTTAATGGTCACACTTTAGGATTTCATCCACAGACTCAAAAGTTAGAATCACCTTGTACAGCATAATTAACAGCACCACAGGAAAGTACTGCTCAGTAGCTTTCATTTGAATGGTCACACTTTAGGATTTCATCCACAGACTCAAAAGTTAGAACCACCTTGTGTAGCGTAATAAACAGTACCACAGGAAAGTACTGCTCAGTAGCTTTCATTTTAATGGTCACACTTTAGGATTTCATCCACAGACTCAAAAGTTAGAATCACCTTGTACAGCATAATTAACAGCACCACAGGAAAGTACTGCTCAGTAGCTTTCATTTTAATGGTCACACTTTAGGATTTCATCCACAGACTCAAAAGTTAGAATCACCTTGTACAGCATAATAAACAGCACCACAGGAAAGTACTGCTCAGTAGCTTTCATTTGAATGGTCACACTTTAGGATTTCATCCACAGACTCAAAAGTTAGAATCACCTTGTACAGCATAATAAACAGCACCACAGGAAAGTACTGCTCAGTAGCTTTCATTTGAATGGTCACACTTTAGGATTTCATCCACAGACTCAAAAGTTAGAATCACCTTGTACAGCATAATAAACAGTACCACAGAAAAGTACTGCTCAGTAGCTTTCATTTGAATGGTCACACATTAGGATTTCATTCACAGACCCAAAAGTTAGAAACACCTTGTACAGCATAATAAACAGCACCACAGGAAAGTACTGCTCAGTAGCTTTCATTTGAATGGTCACACTTTAGGATTTCATCCACAGACTCAAAAGTTAGAATCACCTTGTACAGCATAATTAACAGCGCCACAGGAAAGTACTGCTCAGTAGCTTTCATTTGAATGGTCACACTTTAGGATTTCATCCACAGACTCAAAAGTTAGAACCACCTTGTACAGCATAATAAACAGTACCACAGGAAAGTACTGCTCAGTAGCTTTCATTTGAATGGTCACACTTTAGGATTTCATCCACAGACTCAAAAGTTAGAATCACCTTGTACAGCATAATAAACAGCACCACAGGAAAGTACTGCTCAGTAGCTTTCATTTGAATGGTCACACTTTAGGATTTCATCCACAGACTCAAAAGTTAGAACCACCTTGTGTAGCGTAATAAACAGTACCACAGGAAAGTACTGCTCAGTAGCTTTCATTTGAATGGTCACACTTTAGGATTTCATCCACAGACTCAAAAGTTAGAATCACCTTGTACAGCATAATAAACAGCACCACAGGAAAGTACTGCTCAGTAGCTTTCATTTGAATGGTCACACTTTAGGATTTCATCCACAGACTCAAAAGTTAGAACCACCTTGTACAGCATAATAAACAGTACCACAGGAAAGTACTGCTCAGTAGCTTTCATTTGAATGGTCACACTTTAGGATTTCATCCACAGACTCAAAAGCTAGAACCACCTTTTACAGCATAATAAACAGCATCACAGGAAAGTACTGCTCAGTAGCTTTCATTTGAATGGTCACACTTTAGGATTTCATCCACAGACTCAAAAGCTAGAACCACCTTGTACAGCATAATAAACACTACCACAGGAAAGTACTGCTCAGTAGCTTTCATTTGAATGGTCACACATTAGGATTTCATCCACAGACTCAAAAGTTAGAATCACCTTGTACAGCATAATAAACAGTACCACAGGAAAGTACTGCTCGGTAGCTTTCATTTGAATGGTCACACTTTAGGATTTCATCCACAGACTCAAAAGTTAGAACCACCTTGTACAGTATAATAAACAGTACCACAGGAAAGTACTGCTCAATAGCTTTCATTTGAATGGTCACACTTTAGGATTTCATCCACAGACTCAAAAGTTAGAATCACCTTGTACAGCATAATAAACAGTAGCACAGGAAAGTACTGCTCAATAGCTTTCATTTGAATGGTCACACTTTAGGATTTCATTCACAGACTCAAAAGTTAGAATCACCTTGTACAGCATAATAAACAGTACCACAGGAAAGTACTGCTCAGTAGCTTTCATTTGAATGGTCACACTTTAGGATTTCATCCACAGACTCAAAAGTTAGAATCACCTTGTACAGCATAATAAACAGTACCACAGGAAAGTACTGCTCAATAGCTTTCATTTGAATGGTCACACTTTAGGATTTCATCCACAGACTCAAAAGTTAGAATCACCTTGTACAGCATAATAAACAGTACCACAGCAAAGCACTGCTCAATAGTGTGTGTGCGGATGACGTCACAAACTTACCGGCGGCCATGTTGGAGGACTGACGTAATCAAAATGGTGACTGAAACAACATATAAACTTGAGCCTCCGATGCTGTCAAATATGTTAAAATCTCGAAGGCCTCATTCAGAAACCTCCTGTGAGTATTCTATCTTTGTTTGGAAATGCCAAGCGCTTTGAAAAACTATTTTGGTTTTGTAGTTGACGAATTCTCCGAGCTTGTGCATACTATAAAATCGCTATGTTCTCGACACTCAGATTTTCTAAGTGTCGAGAACACAGCGATTTTATAGTATGCACAAACTCGGAGAATTCGTCAACTACAAAACCGAGATAATTTTTCGAAGCGCTTGGCATTTCTAAACAAAGATAGAATACTCTTAGGAGGTTTAAAAGCTTTTCGTGAAAATTCTGTGATAATTTCTGAGACATTTTTGAAGACAAGTTCGAAGACCGTGCCCGGCTGCCGGGCTCACGCTACTAATCGCTGAAGGTTTTCCACTAGTTCCAACCAAAATTCCCTGAAAATCTTCCGTACCTTTTGCTTTCCAAACGAAAATACCGGTTTTCTTAGCTAAATAGTCAGCACCTGGGGAACAAGTTCCCCACAGAAACCACTTCGAAACAAAATTTCGTTCAGACAAATTGCAGCGTGCAACCAAGGAACCGACAAACTAGCTAAAGAGACGCGCTACAAGATTGATTCTACGATTTGTCGCGACCATGAAAATGATTCCATTTAATAAGAAACATTGTTGACGTAAAACCGATTTTATAAGAGTGGCTGGTTTTCTACTCTGTGGTAATGTTTTCCAGGTTTAAAAAAATCGGGCCGGCAAAACGGCAAATCGAATTGATCGAAACAAATACCGCCCTAATTATCGAAAGAAAAGGGTTTTTGGGATTTAAATTAGCACAAATGACAAAAAAGCACTGTACATTAGCTACCTTTTCGATTTTAATTCACAACGCTAAAGGGAACGCGAGCTATGATTTCTCAAAAGCGCTCGCACTGCCCGCTCTCCAGAAGGTAAACACAGGGAAAACCCATCAAAGTGGTCCTCCAACATGGCGGACGGTAATTCAAGGGTCACGTGAGCGCACACAATCTATAGCTTTCATTTGAATGGTCACACTTAGGATTTCATCCAGGCTCAAAAGTTAGAACCGGCCTTGTACAGCATAATTAACAGTACCATAGGAAAGTACATGTACCGCTGTGTTGTAAAGCGCATTTGAGTATCTTTCACATAGAAAGTGCACTATATAAATGTATCATCTTTTGCTCAATAGCTTTCATTTGAATGTTCACACTGCAGGATTTCATCCACAGTGGGTTAAAACTAACCTTCACGACTCGAACATTTTGCTGTTATATACATTTATTCTCACCTTGGCTTTAAACAGTCTGTCATAGATTCCGTGAAGGACTGGGAAGGGAATTCCAATCTCTAACAACGTCATGAACACCCAGGTTGGGTCCCAGGCCAGCTCGGCGCTCTTCTTTTCCAGCATCAAGATAATAGCGCCTGGAAGAAAATAAAATTATATGGTCACATTTTGGCCAATCACAGTAGCCGCAGTCAATCTAATGAACCAATCAGTACTCGAAGCAAATACATGTCGCCGGCACCAAGCGCGGGAAAACGCGTGCAAGCAAGTCGCGATTGGTTTTGGTTTTACAGCTCTGACCAATCACAACAGACACAGACAATCTAATGAACCAATCAGAACTCAAAGCAAATACACGTAGCCGGCGCCAAGCGCGGGAAAACGCGTGCGAGCAAGTCACGATTGGGTTTGGTTTTACTTCTGATTGGTCGAGAAAGTGGCGCGAGATTTTTTAGCCAATCACAAAGCGTAGCAATACAAAACCAAAGCAACTGAGAAAATACGGGTTTACCTCGGTGTACGAACCTGTGACTTTTTCCTTTGTTTTTTACCTTTGTAGTATTGCATTCCCAGTTGACTTTATCAGGGTTCGACATCTGGTCAGCTGAGTCACTAGCCACCGGGCTAGTGATCTTTGAAATCTACTAGCCCGAAACACAACTTTGTAGCCCAGCTCAGGTTCCTTCTCAGGCTCTATTACGTCACCTAATTTATTATCCACTTTGCCCTCACAATATGAAAAGAAAGACCCTGGATTACAACGGTTACTGCTTTTGTTTTGTATTACTCAGTTAACATTGTCATTGTCATTAAAACATCAATGTCAGTTGTATGTGTCCTCTTCTTGGTCTCTCAACTTATCATCATTCTCCAACTCATCGTCAGTATAATAGTCAGATAGATCCCCATCATCAGCTGCAGCATCAATTTTCATTATCTTTGGCATCATCAGATGGACCAGAAACAGCTGCCTGTACTTCCTTTGCTTCATCAGGTGTATCTTGATCATCAGGAATTACTTCAGGTCCATCCTCTTCCTCTCTCCTAGACCTAGACCTCTTGACATTAAAGTACGGCATTCTCTTCTTTTGCAACCAAACATCAATTGCAGGTTGGGGTTTGAAGTCCTTCACCTCTGGAGAGTCAAGTTTGATGATCATCAGATCTGAAACACTGTCATCTGCAAGTCTGCTTCTCCAGTCAGTTTTGATGATTTTCATCAAGGAGAACCCTCTCTCTGCTTCTGCTGAACTTGCAGGTAGTGACAGCAGTAGATCGATCAAAGCAATAACAGATGGGCATTTATCTCTAAGATCATCATTGACCTGCGAACTGGAATGATCGTATTTCCTGCAAGCGCTACAGAACATCCTCCCCTCGTTGTTGATGACGTGATACTCTAGCCAGGCAAAACTTAATTTCCATGAAGGATTAAACCCTCTTTTGCGTTTCTCATTTTCGTGCATTTTACTTTTTTCCGCTTCGTTTTCCGCCTTCGCCTTTTTGCTTGGCGGTAGTTTGTAGTTAGAGAGAAAACGCTCCATCTTCTCTACAATCGCTACAAGTGCAAGGCGTTTCAACACGCGTAAGGAAAGGACTGGGTCCCAGTGGTATTTACGATCGACACGCAAGAGCCAAGAAGGACGCCATAGAATGGTAGTTTTATACTTTATTATTATTATTATTATCCTTATAACTTTAGGTTTTTTGTCCTCGTAGATAATTATGGACTTGAAAGAATCAAATTAAATATTAATTCTTTGAATTTTCTACTAGCCCGCGGGCTAGTAAACGGGAAATTTTACTAGCCCGAGCAAATTTTCACTAGCATCGGGCTACCGGGCTAGCGGAGATGTCGAACCCTGTCTATTGTATTATGCCTTTTGTTTCCTTGTTTTACGTCACTCATGAGTTTCACAGGTTCTTACACCGAGGATGAGCCGAAATTACTTTCGACACTCAATTGAAAACCGCTCTAACATCACGTAACGAATTGTACTTACTCAGTGGGAAGTAACGTTCAGAGTGAACATACATCTTTCCCAGGGAGGCGATCTTTTTACTGACAATCGCCATTCGATCACTGGGAGAATTCTGCAGTGATTCGTGGAGTTCTGTTGAAAAGAAGAAACGATGAAATTTAGGCCCCGTCCACACGTTACGTTTATGTTCGTAAACGCATAAGTTTTTATGCGTTCAGGCATCCCGTCCACATGTAAACGATGAAAACGGACACTCTAAACGGATATTTTCGAAAACGCTGTTTACCCGTTTAAGTGTGGACAGCGTAAACGGATATTTTCGTAAACGTTGATTTAGATACTACTTATCTACACATGCTCAATGCAGATTTTTAGCGTTTTACGTGTGGACGGGAGGTCTAAACGCATAAAAACTTATGAGTTTACGAACGTAAACGTATACGTGTAGACGGGGCCTAAATGGAAAAAATGAAGTACTTCAACCACATGTAAACTCACTCAGAGAGAGGTGACATATGGCATGTAACAAATTGATTCGCGGAAGCATTTCACTTGACCTTGAAAAACAATCCTTTTTTCTGACTTATCCCTGATCGTCGGAACACCGAATGAAGTTTCTTACTCTAACTACAGTTATGGTTCCATGGGCAAATATCAACAGTACAGCCAACTCTCGCTACATCGGACAATAAAGATACCATACCTTTCTCAATGATATCTCTCCAAAGAGTTTCTATGAGCGTAGGGTCGTAATGCCCAGCACAGTGAACTATGGCGAGTTTACACTCAGCCAGTGCAAAAACATCAGCAAAATCACCATACAGCTATGAACAAAAAATATATAAATAAAATGAAGTGAACAGAAGGGCACAGCCAAGCCAAGCTTAAGACTGCTTGGGTATTTTTTTTAGTACATAAATCTACAACTTCGTCCAGATCAATGTCTTTAAAAGGACACTGTAGCGCCGAAATTACTAACATTATTTCGCTAACATTATTTCCATGGTATACTATGAATGCTGCAAAATATACAACTTGATCAGATAAAAAGATTCCATAGAGCAAAACAGAAGCAGTGGTTTGGAGGTAAAGTGCAGGATTGCAAGGATGGAAGTGGATTACAGTTCATCAAATTTGATTTCGTGATAGGTCACGGAGCCAATAGGTGGTTTTCACGTTATGTCACGGCGGCCATGTTGGTGCACACCTGCAAAAGAATTTTAATGAACTTCTTTTGTTATGTGCACCAACATAGCCGCCATGGCCTTTGTCATTTGAGTCCCACAAGACTGAATGTCACGTTAGTGAAAACCATCTATTAGGCATGCTGTTCAATGTTATCAAAACGATTTGGAGGCAAGCGGTTTAATTTCCCGTCGAACATTAAATAAAATTGCTGCACTTACGGTAGTGATATCCATAAGGCGGGAGTTCAAGACAGCCAGAGCTTGAACAAGATGCCTGGAAGGAGTAGCAGTATTTATTCTCACAAGAGCTTCATAGACTTGCATCTGAATGCGCGCTACTTCAAGCTTCTCTTCCAGTTCATGTAGAAACTCTCCTTCACCGCTGGCGGCAGTTCTTAGGTTGCAGCTCTTTGCACTCATAATTGCACGAGAGAGGTACTCCAGTCTGAGCTGTAATGTCACATCAGGGCTAAAGTACAAAGATAAAAACATGACTGCGTTTGATTGGTTTTATTCCGGGATAAAATTACTATGCATCCATTGCAGCAGTTTTCACCTGAGTGTCGAGAGTTTTTGTAATTGCTTTGTTTTTGCATTGATACGCTTTGTGATCGGCTAAAAAAACTCGCGCCACTTTCTCAACCAATCAGAAGTAAAACCAAAACCAATCGTGACTTGCTCTTGCTTTGACTTGCTCGCACGCGTTTTCCCGCGCTTAGTCCCGGCGACATGTATTTGCTTCGCGTTCTGATTGGTTCATTAAATTGCGTGCGTCTGTTGTGATTGATCAGTGTAATTACTTTGGTTTTAGTTTTACGACACTCATTTGAAAACCACTCCAAGCGACTAACTAATAAAAGTAGAGTTCATTAGATGTTAGAGAAGTTCACCTTTCTTTTTCAGACAGTTTGGAGAGTACTCTAGCAGCTGCGGAGTAGTTCTTAGTCTTCTCGTAGTATCGCCACAGCAAGTTTAAGATCTTTAATTCATTAGGAGGTTGTTGTGCAGATGATCGCTTGAGAAATGACTCCAGGTGCAGCGACTTGATCTGTCAACAGAACAAACAGTCAAGTTAGAAATGGATATGACGCTAATGTAAGTATTTTACTGTACTTCCTCTTAGGTGGTGGAGTTGCGGTGGTTTTATAGTAGTTAGCGAGTCACACTTTCAACCTGAAGGTCTCTGGTTCAAGCCTGGTCTATGCCTTCGTGTTGTTTCCTTAGACAACAAACTTTACTCCACTCTGTCTCTCTCCACCCAGGTGAATAAATGGGTACCAGTGACATATTGCTTGGGGTAACCTTGCGATGGACTAGCATCCCATCCAGGGGGGAGTAGTGATACTCTTAGCTTCATGCTACAGAAACCGGGTTGTGGGAGGTTTATCAGGTGGGATACTTGTCGCACCCACACAAGGCCAGGCTTGAAGCATGACCTTCAGGATGAAAAGGTCCGACAAGTTACCCACAGGACTATCTTGCCTCACCTGACCGAGACATAAGACAACAGTAACACAGATCTTACCTCTAGTAACCTGTCGGTGAGTGCATTGTCAATTAACCACTGATACAGCACAACGTGCCATAACTCATCTCCATAAGTTAAGGAATATGACAACACTTCTTCCATCTAGAATCAATAAAATAAAATAACAACAATAAATCAATAAATGTAGCACAGTCAAAGTGTTCTTCTTGGCCTGCTCTTCAGTTACAGTAGCTTGATTGGCTTAAATAGATAGAGCTCCACCGCGGTCAAATGAGAGAAATTTGCAAAAGCTACTCAAAGTACTTCAAAGTTAAGGTTGTCATTTTCACTGTTTAAAGTTTAATACATTACCAATACACTGTCAATTCACTAAACGCTTTGAAAGTTTACTAAAAAAGTTCTTAGCGTTTAAAAGATATGAACTGCAGAATTGTCAGTCCCATTTGTCAACACAATCCATATATATATATATGATTATTTCATATACTCACATATTTCACAGCTAAACCTGACAGAAATAACAGTGTGATTTTGGGAAGGAAAAATGCAACAAATCATTTGGAAATTGATTTTGAACTTACATGCTTCTCTGCCTCATGTGAAGTGAGAGCATTGGGGTCTGGGGCAGGTGGTGGACCTGGCCGGGTTGGTCTTCCAGGAGACTGGGAAGGAGCTGTTTTCATGACCAGAAGTCGTTGAAGACTTTCCAGAATACATTTGTAGCACTGTTGCCTGGAAAAGAAAAATCTCAAAATTAGTGTCTCTTTCAATAACACCTTGGCTTAACTGACCAATCAGGTCTTAATCAGAGACTTTCAAATAATGATACACTGCAATGGAAAAACTACTGAGGATACACCATTGGAGATAACTATTTTGTGGAAGTTTAAGGTTGTACCTGGCTATAAATGCCTCTTCTCCCTGGACGTCACCATGAGGTTCACCATTCCTGTAAAAGTGCAAAGCCAGTCCCTGGGGATCACGCTTGAGTGCTGCGTATAAAGACAGCTCCACCGCGCCTTCATAGAAACGTACTGTAAAACAAAACAGCATTGTGGTTATAAGGTTGCGGGGCAATCAGTGGCTGACGTTTTGTACTGAAAATTTGCTGAAGCTCATCTTAAACTGTATCAAAGGCTCCTAAGAGCCAACTCGTGAATAAGAAATGCTAACATGTAACGCAATATTGCATTAAAGACTCCAAATGCGAAACATCTTTAAGCTTATTGTTGTTTGTATTCGTTTACAACAAATTAGTTATTGTTATCGCTGGATTCAGGCTGTTCTTGTTACAAAACGCATTCGTAACAAAGCATTACGTCACTAAGTTTACAGCTGATGGAAGGAGTGAGTGAGCGAGTGCTCATTTGCATATCTGTCTCCGTTACCAATAACCTGTTCATTACGCATGCGCGTATTCATGGGTTAAAAGTGAGTTTGTAAGGTAATGATATGGTCTAAATTTTCAGTCACTTGATGCGACTTTTATCAGTGTTTGTGTTTGTATAATTGTGGGAACTATCTGTGACGAGTTATTGTATTTGTGACCCCCCCGCCATCCCCACCCCCACTCCCTGGCTCTACTATCTTTGAAACTGTGCTGCAAACTTTCTAGAGATCAAACCATAGGATCAAACTAACAACAAACACCAATTCTACGTAAATATTCCTCTGACCTGATTCAAAATGGGAACATATCGCCTCCAGGTTAATTTGATGGGTGACTTGTCGATAACACTGAAAAAAACAACAACAACAACAACAACATAAGAAACATTTAAGCTAACACCTTCTGTCCAGTTTGAGAGGGAAAAACAACTTTTTTGCTGTCTAAAACAAAACCTACCTGAAGCGAATCCCTGAGAATTCTTTCTTGTTCTGTTTTGTCTCTACTTCGTTTGGCCAACATTAGAAGCTCACCAGCCTGATAAGAAAATGACAGGTTAGCAAAGAGAAAATATAATTAAACTACTATAAAACCTGGCTGAAGATAAACCACAGTATGGGTTTGGAGGCTCAATTTGGGGGGACAAAATCAAAAGTTGAATCTAGGCAAAGTTCATGTGACATAATTTATTGTATATTCCACATATTCACACAAAATTTTGCCAAAAATTATGCGATTTTTTTTTGTCACTGAAATCTTCTGTAAACTGAAGGAAATATGAAATTTTGAATTTCACAATTTCTGCAGGAATATGTATGGCAGGCAGGCAGGCAGAAACACACTGCCCACCTGCCACACATCTCAAGACTATCAAGATAAAAGCTAAATCATGCAAAATTAGTTGGATATTTTAGGAATTTGGTTGGAGAATGTCTGATGGTAAACTATCCTGACTGACTGTATGTCTTTACCTTAGTGCATAAAGCATCGTCATTGCTGAATAAATTCGGACAAAGATCACGCAATCTCTCACTGATGGCATCTGTTGAAGCACTATCATCTAGATAGCATTTGATT
This sequence comes from Dendrophyllia cribrosa, assembly GCA_024195265.1. Classification (NCBI taxonomy): domain Eukaryota; kingdom Metazoa; phylum Cnidaria; class Anthozoa; order Scleractinia; family Dendrophylliidae; genus Dendrophyllia; species Dendrophyllia cribrosa. The sequence goes on along the minus strand of JAJLRJ010000013.1, from coordinate 1,211,804 downwards.
AACGAGTTGATAAGAGCACTGCAAATCTGCAGAGAAACAAAAAGATATTTTGAAACATTAGAACTCTAGACTCAAACATGTAAATTTGGCAACTTACAAAAGAAGGGAGTTTCTTGGTGTTGGAGATGTTGCGATCACCAAGTGACATAAAATAAAAGATTCAAAAGACAATGAACAATACCCAGACACCACAACACAAAAGCTACAGTGTATTGAACAATGGCTTCCACAACACCAGAAAATACCCTATGTGTGTACGTGAATTGGATGTATAAGAATTTAAACAAGTCACTTACCTCACGTCCGGTAGTTATCAGATCTCTAAATTTAATGTACTTCAGGCGTTCCTTTAATACCTGCAAAATAATTAGAATATTTAGTACTGTGCATTAATTCTTTATATCCAAGGAATCAACAAATAGTTTTTAAACACCTAATGACACATGCCTTTTATGTTATAATAATTCCTCCAATAATGTAGCTCCTCCTTTCAACATAAAACCCCCACAAAAATCTTAATCTGCTGAATCCCATGATTCACTCTCTCACAAGGGGATAACACTCAAGACTGAAGTTTTTGAATGTCCTTTTGATGGCCAATTTGCTTAATCAACTCAGTTTAGATATATACAGTACTAAAGTTTAGCTTCGGATTTTTTTTTCTTGATGTGCTGGGGAGGGGGGGGGGGGGGGGGGGGGGGGTGAACTCAGACAACAAGATTTGTTTTACTGTTTTACTTAGTTCTAACATTTGAGTCTGGACGAAATACTATGGTGTGACCATTCAAATGAAATCTCTTTGACAGTACTTTTGCGTAGTACCATTTGTTTTTCAATATTTTACAAAATGAAATTTGGGATTTTTCTTGAACCAGTTAATATCACTATACCATTGCAGCCATGAAATTCATGTCAGTATACATTGTAGAAACAGCAAAACATTTGACGCATATCTTACAGGCTCAAGGTGAAGAATGACATCCTCAAAGTTGTGTTCGTTAAGGACTTGCCATAAGTACAGTGTCTCAATGGATTGGTCCACCAGCGATTTGAAATTGATCAAAAAGTTCTTCTCTGCAACAAAAGCTTCTGCTGATGCTAAGGAAAGAAAATTTAAGCAACTTAGAACTGTACATAGTGAAAGGAAAACCAACATAAGCATTGTAAGCACATAGTTTGGATGTGACTAAATATAATAGAGATAATGCTGGCCAGCGCTGTCCCGCATCGTGGCTTGGCTTGGTCATGTGGTGGCCCTGTTGGTTTCAGGGGCTATGGTTTTTCCCAGGATCCCTTTGGACTCGGTCCTTTTTGCCTATTACTCCATTTATGGGTTGTTCATTGATGGGGTGGGGGAGATAAGATCAACAATGGAACAATAGTGTCTGCCAGAGGTGCCTTCATATGCTGATGTCCGATCTCATTCTCATAACTGTATGTAAAGAGCCATGAGACATGTGATATGTGTGCTATATAAGTCTCTTCTTTTTTTATGTTGCCTACTACTGTAATACATTTCAGTGAGAGGGCTCCATGGAGATACTAACCTTGATGTGTTTGCTGTAGAAGTGACTGTCCACCAGCCATTGTTACTCTGGCGAAACTAAAAGGAAAAATAAGAAAACAGCTTTTTCAACACTCCATACAACCTTTGCTCATTTGACTTTATCCTCTTCACCCCATGTGGGGAGGGGTGGGGTATACAGTGAGGTATCTACTGCTTTAGCTCTCGACTGAGGACTTTGCAAAAATATTGAAATTTTCAAGTCCCAGAATGATTTAGTTTTAGAAAAAAAATAAAAAGATTAATGATATAATTATTTTCACCTTCCTTCCAAATGTGGCAGCATAAACTGCATATTTTGATCCATCCATGTTTGGAGCTGTCGCAATCTTTCTAAAATCCATCCCAGCTGGACTACATTAAACATGCTCCTTAACACTGGAGTTGGCTAAAATAAGAAAAAAAATCCAAATGAACTATCCTGCCAGAACATTTGGTGTTCTTTTTGCACTCTCGGTCATCAGGGTTCATATGAGGCAAGGGATCAAAGCAATAGGATGAGGGATAACACGCCTGGCACATGGGGAACAGCAGTTTTTGTTGGGATCAGGGATCACATTATGCAATTATTTTGGGGTCAGGGATGAGAACTTCATCAACTTTTGGTAATAAAAAGAGATCAGTGATCAATGAAACAATATGCTCATTATGGCCTTCAGTATTACTTCCGGGCCAGTGCTTATCTCCAGTCTCAATAACATGAGGAAGTTATGAGTACTTTTTATCCCCTTTGAATGGGATGCTAGTCCATCGTGTGGCTAACCTTCCCTCGTACATTTTCGTCATTGTTATCCAGTAACAAACTTGGGCAGAGAGAGAATGTGAAGTAAAGGTAACAGACCAGGAAATAAGAAAAATCCAGAATTAAATAGAAACCAAGGGTAAGGGGTGGATACCACCTTTCAATGCACTCAGTATGGGGTGGGTATTTTAACCCTTAACTCCCAAGAATGCCAAAAATCAAAATTCAAGAAAAATCCCAAATTTCATTTTGGAAAATATTAACCCATTCGCTCCTACACCGGCCAAAACCGGCCGTACAATACTCCACTGCTTTAAAAAATTGCAACTTTCTCAATCGCGCGAACATTGCCCTAACTAGCAGTTCTGAGCATTGACTAGAAAGTCCCTCAAATTGAGATACCCAATAAACACAAAAAAGTCAGCGATTTTTGCAGAATATCAGCGTTTGAATTTGGACAATAACAAAAATGACCGTTTTTAACGTCACAGAAAAACAACAAAAATCACGTTTTTGCCTTTAGTTTTTTTTATTCAAATCATCATGGCAAACCCAAAAGTCAACATTCACAGCAAAATTCAGTCCTAGTCCTAGCTTAGCAGTGATTTTTTTTTGCTCTTATTCGTTGCTTGGGCCGAGCTTTAGCCTCTCGTTCTAATGCATACTGACCTTGACTCGATTTTCAATATCACCACCGCACTGCATGCTGGGAAAAAGCCAAAAATTTTGACAGCGCTCGATTCTTTCCGCACACATTTCATATTTATACTAAGTCCACAGCCACTCCGACCCACCGCCGAAATTTCGTGCTTGTTGTATTCTCCTGTGGTCGCAACTTCCAAAACATGCCGCGGTAGGTCGAGAAATTCATCCAGAGTCGAGTCCCAAAGCCACTTCGTTTCCAGGCGGCCATTTTTCCAGTTCAACGAGCAACGAGCCAAATTCGTAAACGAAGTACAACACCTAACTCGCTTCATTGAGAAGTGGACTCTGAACTACCTCCAAGCTTAATGATGCTCATCAGGCAGCTACTAAAGATGAAAAATGGCTGTGAGCTTACCAAAAATCGTAGATAATTCATATCGGACCCTTTATTGCAAATCAACCAAGCAAAATGAGATCACAATGAGATCACAGTAAACTCGAGCCTTCAGTGTTTTAGAACAGCAGCACTTTCAATGGTAACTTTAAATATGGAGTCACGAAATCCTATGGGGCGTGTGAATGCAGAAAATCGCTCAAAAACGTAAAAATTCTCAGGAGTGAATGGGTTAAAAAACAAATGATACCATGTGAAAATACTGCTGAAGAGGTTTCATTTGAATGGTCACACCACAGGATTTCATCCACAGACTTCAAAGTTAGAACTACAATACATGTCTCCATAACCTGGGAGTGAAGAGGTTAAGCCATAGCAGGCACTGCCCCCCAAAAATGTTTTTGTTGGGATCAGGGATTAGACTGGCAACTATTTTGGGGTCAGGTATGGGAACTTCATCATCTTTGGGTAAAACACACATCCAAGACAGATGCATTTACAAAAAAAGGGGAGCAAGTTTTACTTGTTGTGATTCTGAAGGAAGTGGCACAAAGAAATCTTCAAACACAAGTCGTCCGTCCCAGATAGATCTGTTGGAAAAGAAAATTCAAAGAAAATGTTTGAGTTCAGAATGGTTTCATTGTTTTCAAATAAAAATGTACCACCTAAGGATAGAATGAACTTCTCTGTTGTAAGTAAGTCTAGAAAACAACAAGGTTTTTTGAAGACTCCAAAAATATTATGTACATCAACAAAATCAATCTGACTATTAGTTTGAGTCAGTCAGCCAGTCACTCATTCACTCAGTCTATCTGTCAATCAGTCAGTCAGTCAGTCAGTCTTTCAGTCAATCAGTCTGTCTGTCAGTCAGTCTGTCAATCAATCAGTGTCTGTCAGTCAGTCTTTTACTCAGCAAGTCAGTCAGCCTGTCATTCAGTCAGTCAGTCTGTCAGTCAGTCATTCAGTCTATTTGTCAGTCAGTCCGTTTGTCTGTCAGTCAGTCAGTGTCCCATTTCCCTAGTCATCAGTCAGTCTGGCTGTCCAACCATCTGTCTGTCTAACCATCAGTCAATCAGCTAGCTGGACAACCAACTTGTCTGTCAGTCAGCAGTCAGTTTGCCAGTCAATAAATTACAAATTACTTTGCTTGATTGGCAAGAAATTTCAAAGGTTTTGGTTTTAAGACAACCCATTCTATAAGTAAATACATACTCCAAGATTCTAGCAAAGTACAAGCACAGTCCATCATGCTTGCTAGACCTCATCAACTCAGGTCTCACCACAGCCTGTCCCATTCCACCATACTGAGGAGTCGATGTCACAAACCCAGGACTACCAAATCCCGGTCTAGTCCCTGGAGAAGCTATATAGCTGCCTGTTAGGCTCCCCCCTGGAGCAGGACTCCCTGGGCTTGTTACAAGGGCATTTACTCCTGTAGGGTTGCCTGGTGAAGGAAGGTGTGAATCTCCTCCATATTTGAAAAAAGCCCGTGTGGCCCACTCAGCAACCTAGAATCAGAATGTTGAATGTGTTGCGACCAATATTTTTTTTTATTATCAGATTTCAGTTTTAGTAGTTCTGAGACTGACGAAAGACATTTTCTTTTCTTTACAGGTCATTGCCATTACAAGATCTTGCATATTATTGGTTATTATTGGTACAACTAACATTCAAGTTATATTTTTGACATTCACAGTGTTTATGCAGGGTCTGGAAGGGGGGGTCTGGATCCCGAATCACGGGCTATTTTTTTTTTGTAAATTCAAAAAATTCACGTAGCTTGTTTTTGTCATTTCCCGAATCACGTAGTCTATGAAAATGTTTGCTACATATATCCTATTTCTGTCCTGTAGCGCCTTTATTTATTCGAAAGAAATCCACTACAGGATTTTCTTTAAGGCCTTTGCCTCAGGCGACTTCATAAATAGCTGTAAATTTGTAAAATGTAAATTTGTAAAATGGGTCTTGAAGATGTGGAAATCCTTGTGACTTTCTGCGCTGATAATTGGAACATCGATTTTTTTTGTGTGGATTGGCTAGATACTCACTGTACCAGATTTTGAAGTCAGAAAAAATGAGACCAGGATCTTTAAGGTCCGTTTACACATGTGATTTTTGATGCGATTTTTGTCGCGCTTTCCAATGCAACTTTGGTCGCAATGCAAGTGTAAACTAGCGGCGATTTCCTATGCGATTCGGGTGCGATACCCGGGGGACTCAGATATAAAAATGACATGGGTGCTCGTCATACCTTTTAGGGGCAAAACTTGTAGATTGGTACCGCTTAGGGTACTAAAATCTAAACTGATAACCACCGTTAGAATTATCGCGGTACCTTTTAGGGTATTGAGGCAAAAAATGGACAGAATAATTATGATATGTGTTGTTTTAGAATTGGTACCTCTTAGGGGTAAAAATTATTTTGAGCCACGCCAATCAAACGAGACTGGCTGGTACCTTTTAGGGCATTTTTCAAAAATTTCCGACAAACACCCCCATCATCAGCACCTCTGCGACATCGCGCAACAAATCACGCCCAAATCGCACTGAAATCGCCGCCCGTTTACACATGCGATTTGAAGATGCAACTTGCACGCAACAAAAATTGCATCGATAAGTGCAACAAAAATTGCACAAAAAATCGCTTGTGTAAACGGGCCTTAACTGTGGAACTGATCTCATTACTCGCCATAGCATAGAGATAAACAATAAACAAACAGCAAGTCGAAAACAGGACGATCAGGTCCAAGTACAGCAGCTTCCCACCCGTGGCCTTCCTGTAAATGGTTTTGTAGCCACGTATAAAATGACACATGATCACATGTGATAGGCTTAAACCGCCCGTTGTGACATGGTATGAGAGTTAAGAAGTTTTTGACATCGCTATAAAACACAACAAAATTGTGTGTGAATTGATACGGGATAAAATATTTGAATTTCACAGAATTTTGTCGGTGGAAATCACGAATCACGGACCACAGATAAAGCAAATCCCGCATCACAGCTAATATAGTATTCCCGAATCACGGCTGGATTTATTTTGTATTCCCGAATCACGCACTCAATTTCGGCTAAATCCCGGATCACGCAGAACCCCTTCCAGATCCTGTTTATGGTTGCACTGTCTAACAACATAATTTATATTAATATTATAAGTTAAGCAAATAAACCTTGCAGCCACAACTTAAACTACTGCGAAAAAAGACAGATTAGCCGCACATTTTTACTAAACATTTTTGAGTAAAATCGGGGGTGTAGCTTATCTGATTTGTTTTCAATATAGGATGATTAGATGGATAGAACCAAAATTTAGTTCATGCCGTAGAACTACATGTAATTCTCTGACTCAGTTTTTTTAAAAATTTTTTCCCCAAAATTTGATCTTCAAAACTCAGGGTGTGTTTTTTACAGTATCCCTGGATGGGATTCTTGTTCATCACAAGGTCTCTACCAGCATTTGTTAGCTTTTACCAACAGTGTTACTCACCTGCTGTTGGGATGCCTGTGCACCACAAGCCAAAACAAGACATGTTGCACATGCCTGGTCTTCCTGTATAAAATAGTAAAAAGAAGCTACATTTAAATGTTTCTTGTGGTTTTTACAAATTTAATTTTACATGAGCTTCATTAGTATAACAATACTGTAACAATGATCGAAATAAAGTATTTAATATTTAGTTTAATACATGTATCTTCTTCTCTTACCTTGTGAAGCTTGAAGAAAGATTGAACAGCATCAGAATCAAACCCTTGACTCAGCAACAACAGTTGACGCAGCTGTTCAACCGGGCGATAAGTTGTGAACAGGTAACTTCCCTGAGGATAAGAATCACATTGATCAGATACATGTATGGATGGTTCACATAACAACGCAAATGCAAATGCAAGTATCTCAGTAAGATATGCATGTACATTTGGATGAAGATGGCGAAGATCCCAAGATGGTGGATGCCATCTTGGTTTCAACTTCAACCGTGGAGGCATGGAACAAGAATTTTTTCACCTTGTGTTTGTGTTTGCGTTGACCAGGTTCACGTGTGTGAAGTGCAAGGAAATGCAAAAAATTGCATTTCTCGTATTGGTGCTTGTTTACTGACTGACTGACTGACTGACTGTCTGACAGACAGACTGACTGTCTTACAGACAGACCGTCTGACAGACTGATTGTCCATCTGACAGACTGACTGACAGACTGTCCCATCTTACCTGTGCACTAAGAGCCACAAAGGACCTCTGACTGGAAGCATGTTGTCTGACCACAGCTGGGGGGTCTGGCCATCTGTTGCTAAGTATGGGACACTCGCTCATCATATTGCCGCCAAATTCAGGCACCTCACTTAGGGACCATGTTCTTCCTTCCATTGGAACAGTGACCTAGTTGATAAATTGGTTCCTCCATAAGTGCACACCCTCAGGAAAATATTTGAAGGAGTGTAAAATGGTCTATTGAAAATGGTGCACCTTGGCAGATATTAGTGAAATCTTCGAGATTAACCCTTTAACTCCCAATAGTGCCAAACATCAAAATTCAAGACAATCCCAAATTTAATTTTGTAAAATATTAAAAAACAAATGGTACCATGCAAAAGTGCTGCTGAAGAGGTTTCATTTGAATGGTCACAGCATAGGATTTTGTTCACAGACTCAAAAGTTAGAACTACATTACATGTCTTCATAGTTGACTCTGGGAGTGAAAAGGGTTTAACAAAAGCATCTCATAATCTGAGCCCTTTTGGAGTCTCCAATTTTGAAAACTTGGAATTCTAGAGTCTTGCAAATCCTGTCCAGGTTTAGTCCAAAGTTCACGATTAAGTGCATCACTGGCTACTAATGAAAAAGTAATGAGTGACTAGTGACTGAGTTAAACATGTCTTTATAAATTAATGTAACATAACGTTTAGCCTCGTTAGTTAACAGGATCAGATTCTTGGAGCTAAGCAACTCAGCAGGTCTCTACATCTTTGATTTCCGAAACAACCAACAATCTTTTTTACCATACAATATTTTGGCAAGAACAAAACATTACCTGCATTTCTTTGAGTGAAGACTGGAAGGGAAATGGGTCAGGACTGACTCCCCAGAGAACATCAATCTCTTCTGTTTGAGATGATGCCAGCAGTGAGATACCTTACAGAGACAAAGACAATCAACAAAGTGAGGGAATTTGAAGAAAACAGAAAGGTGGAAGGTACAGTACATGTAACTAACAGACTCTTAATGAAATTAAAAATGAAATCTCCTCATGTTAACTGCAAGAGTAGAAACAAATGCTCTTACGAGCCAACAACCTTCAGACTCTCCCCTCTCCTACGCATTTTGCACCACCCCCCTTACCCTCTGCACCCAACTCCCCACCCTCCCCTCCCTCTAGCACTGTTACCATGGGTAGGGCAGGTGACCATTACTAATCACAGTTGGAATGGGCAAAATATATGTGCAAGCCTTATGCACTGGTTAGAGGAATTACTAAGAAAAGGTTTACAGTCTATAGATGGAAGGAAGGAAGGAAGGAAGGAAGGAAGGAAGGAAGGAAGGAAGGAAGGAAGGAAGGAAGGAAGGAAGGAAGGAAGGAAGGAAGGAAGGAAGGAAGGAAGGAAGGAAGGAAGGAAGGAAGGAAGGAAGGAAGAAGGAAGGAAGGAAGGAAGGAAGGAAGGAAGGAAGGAAGGAAGGAAGGAAGGAAGGAAGGAAGGAAGGAAGGAAGGAAGGAAGGAAGGAAGGAAGGAAGGAAGGAAGGAAGGAAGGAAGGAAGGAAGGAAGGAAGGAAGGAAGAAGTGAAAACTTGCACATTTGTCCCAGTCTGCTTTAACTATAAGACCAGTCCGCATGCAGGCTCTCCTGTTTGGACTTCACATGAGTGTTGTATGTGAGGGGTAAAGCTGTGAGTTTAACGCTATTCCCCATATTTAAGACACTCACACAAAACCAAAAAATAAGCAAGCCTGCTGGTCAGCTACTGAAAGATAAGATACACTTTCAAACCCTCAGCATCATTATTTTTCAAATACCTTGTCGGTAGAAAGCTGCATGTACTTGTGACGGTCTCTGTGAGGTTGCTGAAGGTGCAAACCCTGGCGGCAGTCTTGCGTGAACAAGCTGTAGCTTACTTGGTCTTTCTAATGGAGACCTAGCAGTTGTTGTGCTGAAGTAAAGTCGCACACCTGATGAGAAAAACACAACAGTTAACATTATAGTGTAGTTCTAACTTTTGAGTCTGTCGACGAAATCCTATGGTGTGACCATTCAAATGAAACCTCTTTGGCAGTACTTTTACATGGTATCATTTGTTTTTGAACTTTGGGAATTTTCTTGAATTTTGATTTTTGGCACTCTTGGGAGTTGAGTTAACCATTTCAGCCAGTAATGCTTAATACTTACCAGCCTGAGTGATGGCAACCAGATGAACAGTTTTGGATTCATTCCTTGGAATTGGAGCAATGTGAATAATAGGTCTGAAATTATTGGGATCAATTGTTCTGAAAACAACACAAATGCATAATTATTTTTGTTTGTGATAATACTAACAAATTTTAACATGTGTTTTGGGCAAAGATTTTTGCAAAGGGTCTAGTAAAGTATAATCTCTTGGAAGCGAACAAAATTAGGAACACTGGTAATAATGAATTGTCCAGTGATGGAAAGGTCTCCACTTTGTGGATGGGACCGTGATTGAGTATCTTGCTTGTGTAGTACTGTTTTAATGTTAAGAGGGGATGGGTAAGGGAAATAGAGTGCATTAGCAAAAGGAAAAGTGTGACCTCACACGGGAAAACGTACACTAACGCTTATCCGTTAAACGGCTAAAAGCAGTAGGTGTCCGTTAGACATCCGTTAGAAAATTTCCTGAAAACTGTTAAACGCTTTCACCAAACCGTTAGGCGTTAGTATTTAACCGTTAGCACGAATAGCGTATCCGTTAGGCGTTAGTATTCAACCGTTAGAACAGATATCGCATCCGTTAGGCGTTAGTTTCTAACCGTTAGATCGAATAGCATGTCCGTTAGGCGTTTGTATTGAACCGTTAGATCGAATACTGTAACCGTTAGCAAAGAATTAACATCCGTTAGCTAAAGTTTGACATCCGTTAGGACTACAGCCTGAACGTTAGAATTATCCCGGCACCCGTTCAATGGTAATCACAATGCGTTAAGACAGGTTAAGAGTGTTGGAAATGACTGTTCTAGAGGTGATAGCGCTTTTCGTTCGCTTAGCTTTTGGCATTCAGTGACGGCAACCTTCACTTACTGCTTGGTCAAATATTAATACCTAGCGGTCGAAGCAGCTTTGTGCGTGATTCTATCCTGAGTGAGGGACGCCACATATGACATGCCTTTTCCATCAGAGCCAAGGTCAAAAACCTGATAGAATTCAATAACATTTTATTTGTAAATAAATAATGCTAGAAATTGAAACAAATGAAGTATGTTTCAATCTGCAGTAACTTATGACGCTGCTTCAATAATGATGATGTGTGAAATGGCCATGCACTTATACACTCATTTTTACAGTTGATTTTTCCATCATTTTTTCATGTTTCTTGGGCTAGTCTGTACAATCTGTCAGGAATCAGTTGGATGTACTAAATTAAGAATACAGCCAGGGTTTTTGTTAGAGCTGGAACATTGGGACCTTAATTCGGCTATTTCAATTCTTGTCCTGGCTGTTTTTTTTTTTAGAAAAATGTGCTAATTATAAAATATTTGCATAAAAAAGTGCTAAAGTCGATAGGCTATTTGATCTTTATTACAAGTGAAATAAAACTGAATTGCAAATTTTTTCCGTTTCTGTTGGGTATTTATTTATCAATGCCATATTTTGTTACACATGTAGCTCATTTGAAGGTCGCAATCGTGCTAAATGTAGGTGCTATATGAAATAGCACAAATAAATGTATAAACACATTGCCTTTTTCATAGCAGTTAAAGCAAAGACCCAAATTGGTCAGAAATGGCCTAAAATGCACACTTTAGGCCTCCAAATTACAAAAGCTTTCTGGGGGAGGCCCCCCTCCCACACCCACCCTGAATTTCCACTGCATGCCAATAAATGGCGGTATAGCTGCCATTCAATAGTTGCTGTTATTTACAATTTGGTACCTGTTATTGCAAACACGACCCCACAAGCTGTACAGCTTTAACTACTTATCATGTTTAAATAAAGGTTTACAATAAAGGTTTACCTTATTAAAAACCCTGTAGCTCTGGTAATAATTGCTTTACTGGGCCAATAAATATTATTAAGCAGTGACTCAACAAGCACTGCTGCTGTCTTTCACAATCAGCTCTCTCAGACATTCATGTACACAGATGTAGCACACTGTAACATACCGGTATTTCTTTTATAGTTAGATCTGACACTGTCTGTAATTTACAGTGAGTGTGCAAGCTGTATCAATTTGTGTTAACATCTCTTTTAGTCTGCTGATAAATTTCATAATGAGCGTTCATATTAAGCACTAACTTTTGTTCACAAAATTTACCTGAATGGTTCCTTTTTCTGAACGAGTGTAGAGAATATTTCTTGTGTTGTCAACAGCTAGTTGGACAATGGCATCTGGCAAAAGAAAAACATCAAACACTTAGAAGAGCAGTGCTACTAGCATAATATGCTACTTTTACTAGCACAAACTACAAAAGCCTAACTGGGACTCTAAAAACTTTCTCTATACCATACCATATTCAGCTACATTTTGCCACCCCCTTCTAGACTACACACCAAAATCCCTACCCTATTCCAGACTTCCTTTTTTCCAAAAAAATGCAAGACTTAACTCTTCATACCACTGAGCAATTTCCTGGTACATGTACATGTAAACAATACCCTATTCTAGAGCATTTCTATACCCTATCCCAGACTAATCTGTTTGAGAACCATATCTTTCACAGCAGCACATGCCAAAAAAGCAAATATATGCGAGTACTGCACCCCTCCCCCCAAAGGGGCTCATACTCACCCTCCCCACTGAATGTAGCATTGAGGAATGACGGCACAAGGAAGGACAATGCTCCTGATGAGTGATTCACTTTGCGGCATTTTCTTTGAAACCAGCTGTCAGCTGCCTGTTAACATGTAAAAACAGTGAATGAACAATAAGTGCAACCAGTTTCTTTCTTTGTTACATTCAGTGTTCATGTACAAAGTAAAATAGTGCAGAAACTGGAGGAGGATATAAAATCCAGGAAGTACAGAGACATTCTACATCTGAAGCACACCTTGGTTACATAATGCAACCATTCAAATTTGAAGCTCATCAGAAGTATTATAGCATCTACTTTACACATTACCTGATAAACTATTTCATTAACACATCCATCTTTTCCTCCAAGGAAAATTCTCCCTAAATGGGTTCCCGTCATACATGTTAAGTAAACGTTATCAGATGCAATTGAAAACAGTGGGTCTGGTTGAAGATGCATCTCTGCAAATTCATCATGGTTAAGATTTCCTACAGAAATTTCAAACAAAATTACAATTCATGGCTATAATTTTCATGAGTTATTACAGTGTAATTTTGTCTCAATATCTACATGTAACATTAATTTTAGTCTGGTAGATGAGTGCTAAGAATAGAAGTAAGCCAACAACTATGTTGTTTTAGTAGCAAACTTTACCAACTATTAAACCTCAGCATACCTAACTTCTTTGGTGTAAATGTGACAGCCAGCAGCACAATATCGATTGGTGTGGTAAGGCATAAAATATACCTCACAGATTCTCTCAGGATTTCTAAAATGAGACAAAGTAATAGAGTTGACTGTAAATACAATACCGGTAATAATTATTATAATTTATCATTATTGCCAGCAACAACGATAATGAAAATTACAAACCAGTTTAATATAATTTTACTTTGTCTCAGCTTACCATGATCTAACACAAATGAAAATAAAAATTAAACTGGTTTGAATTTTCCAGACCAAAACAAAAATTTTAACCACAACAAAATGAAAAACATGAAATGTTAAAACTTATAAACAGGTCTTAGGAAAAACAGGTTATTAGAAGACAACCAGACTCTTGACACACTACATGTAATAATCACATCTTTATGTCACTTCATTTAGTTCATTCACTAGTTTTGAAAAAATGACAAGGAATGAACATATTAACGACAATGTTGTAACAAACCTGATTTAGGTTTAACTAATCCTACACAAAGAATAGTCTCACTCAAGCCATCAAAATATGCCAAGTCACTCCTGAAATTTAGAAAATAAAAATGTAAGTTTTGTCTGCTCTTCAGTGACTTTTACAAAACAAGTTAAGGAAGCGACAACTTACCCATCTTCGTAATTCCACACAAAGATGTCGCTATCAATAGTAAGCCACGCTCTTCTGATCTCAGGAAATAAACCCATCATACAGTTACACTGCATATCTGTAGCAAGAATGTTAAGGTATTATAACAACAAGCTTAAATATCACATTTCTGTACTAGAAGCCTGGTTTACATGTACAATACTAATGCAAATGGAAGAACAAATGCAAGCAATGTTCGCTATGACTGCCATTTAAAATGCAAAGGTGCAGCACAAGCCAAGCTCAAGAGAATGGAAGATGTTTCTTTTTAGAGCACTGCATAAATATTGCATCGTCAAGCTACAGGGAGCCTAGCAATGGAGTCATGGTTCATATGTGGTATCAGAAACCCATATATAAGTGGGTTGAAACGTGCAACTGTCTCTTGCATGTATGCTTCAAAACAAGCTTCCAATTATTCAATTTGCTAAGAAGTTGTTACAGCCATATTTGGAAAATCAAGATAAACATTATCAACCAATCAATTCGCTAGAACTTGCTTCCAATCTCGAGGGACCAAGGGGTTTTCAAATATGGTACTAAGCAAAAAATGAATATGCGGAAGCTGTGAACGCGCGTTACATGTTTCAACCCACTAATGGGTTTCTGGTGTTATATAATGTGGTTCATATGTATAAAACATCCTGTTAAACTGTTGCTTGACAGTGAATATCTTTCTATACTGTTAACTAATCAATGGTAGTATATAAATCATTGAACAGACAATTATTGAAACTATGGTAAAAAGATACGATCAAACTGCTCCACTAATTCTGCAGGAAGAGGAACCCTTTTGAGGAGGCTGACAAGTTCCATGCCAGACAAACCAACAGATGGCGAGGACAGAGAAGGGTAGTCATAATCATTTATTCCACTGAAAGTTGTTAAACCTAAAAATATGGGTGAAAACTAGTATTACTCTCAACATAAAGCTACAAAGAATTGGAAGGAGGGGGAGTGAATAGGGAGGAGGGAGATTGAATGGGAGGGAGGGGGAGTGAATAGGGAGGAGGGAGATTGAATGGGAGGGAGGGGGAGTGAATAGGGAGAAGGGAGATTGAATGGGAGGGAGGGGGGGGATGTGAATAGGGAGAAGGGAGATGAATGGGAGGGAGGGGTGGGGGAGGGAGATTGAATGGGAGGGAGGGGGAGTGAATGGAGGAATTGGAAGGAGGGGGAGGGGAGTGAATAGGGAGAAGGGAGATTGAATGGGAGGGGGGGGAGTGAATAGGGAGGAGGGAGATTGAATGGAAGGAGGGGGAGTGAATAGGGAGAGGGAGATTGAATGGGAGGGGGGGGGAGTGAATAGGAGAGAGGGAGATTGAATGAGGTGATGAGGAGGAGTGAAGAGAGGGAGGAGAGTGAATAGGGAGGAGGGAGATTGAATGGGAGGGAGGGGGAGTGAATAGGGAGGAGGGAGATTGAATGGGAGGGAGGGGGAGTGAATAGGGAGAAGGGAGATTGAATGGGAGGGAGGGGGAGTGAATAGGGAGAAGGGAGATTGAATGGGAGGGAGGGGGAGTGAATAGGGAGGAGGGAGATTGAATGGGAGGAAGGGGGAGTGAATAGGGAGGAGGGAGATTGAATGGAGGGAGGGGGAGTGAATAGGGAGGAGGGAGATTGAATGGGAGGGAGGGGGAGTGAATAGGGAGAAGGGAGATTGAATGGGAGGGAGGGGGAGTGAATAGGGAGGAGGGAGATTGAATGGGAGGGAGGGGGAGTGAATAGGGAGAAGGGAGATTGAATGGGAGGGAGGGGGAGTGAATAGGGAGGAGGGAGATTGAATGGGAGGGAGGGGGAGTGAATAGGGAGAAGGGAGATTGAATGGGAGGGAGGGGGAGTGAATAGGGAGGAGGGAGATTGAATGGGAGGGAGGGGGAGTGAATAGGGAGAAGGGAGATTGAATGGGAGGGAGAGGGAGTGAATAGGGAGGAGGGAGATTGAATGGGAGGGAGGGGGAGTGAATAGGGAGGAGGGAGATTGAATGGGAGGGAGGGGGAGTGAATAGGGAGGAGGGAGATTGAATGGGAGGGAGGGGGAGTGAATAGGGAGGAGGGATATTAAATGGGAGGGATAGGGAGTGAAAATGTTAGAGAATGAAAAGAATTTCAGATCCCTCATCTAGATCTGCCACTGATCCTTCAGCATGGGCTTCAAATAAAATGTCCCTTAAACCTCAGTCTGCAGTCTTTGTGGGTTATACCGAAGATCTTTGGCATGGGTTTCTAAAGGCTGTAGCATGCTAGCATACTATTGCCTCTATGGTGTATTCTGGTGCGTGGCCATTGATTGATTTATTCTTTAGGTTTTATTGAACTTTGGTGCTTGGTGTAGATTTGAAAGCCGTATTATTGGGGGGGTGGACAAAACACAGACCCCCAGTCCATGGACTACCCTGATGGACTACCCAAATGGACTACCCTAACCCTAGTACTAGTACTCATTCGAAATAGTATTTTTAAGGGTAGAGTTAGGGTTAGGGTTAGGGTAGTCCATCAGGGTAGTCCACGGACTGGAGGTCAGTGTTTTGTCCACCACCATGTCTTTGGGGTGGGATTTACACAAAATGCAGACTGGCTTGCATGTAGATCTCGCACATACTTATACCGGGTTAGGAAGTGGACTCTGATAAGTGCAGGATAGAGGGATGGCACAAAAAGGAATGTCAGGAAGTAGGAAAGATACACCCTTCCTGGAACCTCTAAAATATACCTTATTATAGGAATATAACAAAGCATGTTAATAACGCGAACAAAATTTATGCGTCATAAAATTAACGCGAATTTTCCAAAAGTTATGTTTACATACATTTAATTAACGCGAATTTCCGTGCGGTATGTTGCATAATTAAGATGTGAATTTAATATTTTTCGCACCCATTTCGTTAGAAAACAACAACGTCCAACAACAAAATTTACTCTTTATTTCCGGCAAAAAACATAAGATACTAAGGCATGAATGGATCCAGGGTTGGAATACGCCCCTTCCTGGCGCTTTCTACTGCCTCCGTTATTCCTGCAGCTTTCCATCCATTCAAGATGATTTTCCTCCCCTTCTTGCCTTGCAGGAATTCATATATACTCATAAGTAGCTTGGCGTGGATTGGCTTCAGTGTTGAAAGCTTCAGGTCCACCTCGATTGTGGTGACATCTCTTTGCGGGTCTTTCTCCAATGTTTCAGTGATAGTGGATGTAAAATAGTCACTGAAACCACGCTTCTCTATCTTCTTGACAGATGCGTTTGTTGTTAGATACAAAGGCTGCAACAGATGAGTCATGTTCTTTGGTACTGCGACAACGTTTATGTTCAGCCTTTCCAGCTCGCTCAAGACTTTATCTGTACTTTGTTCCTTGAACGCATCCCATACTAGCAATACCTTTTGAGTTTCAGGGAGGCCTAACTCTTCTTTGACTTTAGTGACATACGGGTAAATTATTTTATTTACATTGTTTCGGCTTCGTTACTCCAGTGCTTTTCATTGTAACTCAAACAGAACCCGGCTGGAAATTTGACATGCGGCAGTGAACAGCTTGTCTTACCAGTGTAAATGAGTTGGAATGGTAATATTTGTCCACTTAACGTTTCCGCCAAAGTAACAGTAATTCCACGTTTGTCATTACTCCCTTTTCTAGATACATGCTTTGAACTCTTCTCTGCCATTGTGACGTTATCCGTCGGTACGAACTTAGACGGTGTTTGGTCAACATTTAGAATAAGTTCATCGGGAATTTCATCTTCAACAATAGCGGACACTATATCATGTAGAAACGTTGCCTTTACTTCGAGCCAAGTTGCTTTGGTGATAGCAGGCCTTGACGTGGTTACAATTCTTCGAGTCAAGTTCATTCTCTGGTACAGGGACTGTAACCAACCGTTGGTAATCACAAAATTTAAATACTGACCATATCTTCCGAGATCACTCTTAATGAGACCTATCAAAATGCCATAAATAACATGCTTGTTGATAGTCCCTCCTGCAGTCCTTGTGCTGACAATGAACGCTCGGAGCTTTCTGTCAAGCTCATCAGGCAGCAGTAAGGGTCTCCCTCTTCTCTCAGAGATTTGAATACAGTCACTCGAACTCGTCTTTTTCGCTTCAAGTCGATACTTCGCCACCCAGGGTCGTAGAGTGCTTTCAGTCAGGTTTGGGAAGTCTTGTCTAAAATGTTTTATAGCGTTTACGGTCCCATGGCTATTGGCATATTTGGCAATTTTAATTTTCTCATCTTCGCGGTAGGTCTTTCTCTTTCTCTTGACTTGCAGCATAGACTGCACTTCTGTGACTATGCTGTCATATTCTGAATGAAAAACTCCAGATTCTTCTCTGCTAGGAAGAATAATGCCTTGTGTATTTGATCCCTCTCTTGTGAAATACCTTAGGATTGACATGTCTGGTGCGATTGCGTTTAAGAGAGAATTTTTCTGGAGACCGCGTGAGATCAGAAAAATGTGGCACATGCTTCGAAAATTCCCTACCATCATATTCAGTTCAGAGATACCCTATGGAAAGTCAGTAAATGTGGTGGGATTTTTTTGTGCAAATCTATTTTTGATTTCAAGAAAATTCTCAAAACCTGTAACGGACCCCCATCGCCATGAAATGGTTGAAATGAAAGCGATGAATATGAGTACAAGAACTGATCTCATTAAAGCGCACAGGGAAGCAAGGCTTTCCCAAATTTGAGCAATTGTGTAGGAGGCATTAACAAATGATTTGAGCTAATAACAGGTTTTGTACTTAAATTTTTGAATTAACGGTGAGTGTTTGAAAATCGCTCATATTTCATTATTTAAAAATTGTATTTTGGAGCAGTTTTTCAAGAAATATTTTCCCTATGCGGTATAACTCAGAATCGCTTTAAATTGCGGTTTTGGAAACGTGGATATAGTGCTCTTTTCAAGGAAACTAAAAAACGTTTGGGCCTCTTAACTACTGCAAAGAAAAAGCTCGTGTCATTTCGAGGAAATCACAACATCGACTTGTCAACAATCGCAAATAATCGAACAACGCTTGCTGTTATTGAAGCCAAAATTCCGACGAAAACTTATCGCTTTACACCATACTAGATCAGAGACATAGTATAACGAGCTTACCTTGCATAGCCAGTGGTTGAAGGTTGGTTTTCATCCCTATTTTCGTTTCAAATGGCCATCTTCGCTCGAGCAGGTTTATCAAATCACGCAATCAGTAAATGTTGCCGAAAGCACTTTCTCGGAAACATCGCATTTCTCGACAGTTCCAACCATATTTCGGAGTTCCATTCAGCTATTATATACATTGGACTTAATTGCAAAATAAAGCGTGATGATTTGAACGTTTGAAGTGTCTATAGTGGCAAGTGAGTTTAACAAAGTTGGCAGTTCAAAACGAAACAAGGAACTGATCATGAGCCGTTCATGTCACGCAACGAGACTGCGTACACAGCATGGTCACAGGACTCCCAGCAAAACTGGCATTTTTCGTATTTTTCTTTTCTTCCACCATTACATCTTCAGTTTTATGCTGCAGCTGTTTATTAAAGAATACGAATTTATTACCCCTTATGAACGAACTGTGAAAGAAATCGTCTATTGGCAACACTAAACTGACCCACAACGCTTTGAAAACTGTCTTGGTATAAAAACATACAAGTGAACACAAACCCCCTGAACCCCCGCTGTGCAGATTAATTTTTGGTATTCACCAGATATAAATGAAATAAATGAAGTTAAGTCCACTCTAAGTAAACGATGACAACATTTTTATCAGCTGTTTAACAAACCAATGGTTTATTAAATTTCGGAAATATATTCACTTGCGCAGTGGTTTATATAAGATACGATGATACCACAACTACTAACGCTATAACGGACTACAACAAGTTCGGAAATTCAAGCAGGGCTCTAACCTCTTTTAACTGGTTACGGAATATGTAACAAAATTGCACTCTGCGTGTTGCTTCTATACTGGCAGGATATGGACAACGCCCTAGTCGTCTTGTAGCCTTCCGGATTCTTCGGGGGAAGCTTTCAATATTCAGTTAATTATTCTTTATGGTGTGTTAGTAGCCTGTACCAGAGGGCTCGAATGCGGTGCAAAGTTCAAGGATTTGAATGGCAACCTTCCTCGGACGCCGCGTTCACACCAGCGGCACTTCCCAGGTACAGTGTCCACTCACGCACCAGAGGTAGGTCTATCTTGTTCCAGGTGCTCCGGATGGGTGCCCAGAATTGGGGAACAGCGCGAAAGTATAGGAGGCGAAATAACAGTGAGGGGACCGCGCCCCCTCTCATCGCGTCTGCTTTGCTCGCTATTTTTACACGCCATTCCCCTATTATGTGGGTCTTTCCCATTGTCTGAATTCCTGGAACAGGCTATATTGTAAGTCTGAACGCGAACTATTCGGAGACACGAAATGGCAGTAGTAACAGTACGTCTGAACATGTAAGTGAGGACGCTCCTAATGCGACAATCAATACAATACGCGCTCTTCGAAATCGCAGGCACTTGCAAATTGACGGGCACCGCGTCTCGCGCACTTCACGTACATTCCACTCGCACTTCACACGTTTCAACACCCGATTTTTATGCGCAGCCATGTTTTGAAGAGCGGATCATTGAATATGTATTCTAACACTCCTACCTTCTAGCAGTACGTGAACGGCAAGTCATGTCCTTACTCATAACCTGTAAGCGCGCATTGGACTTGAATGTTGAAACCTGCTCACTGGAACACGCGGAGTGACGCGAGTGCGTGTTCAAGCGCGTTAACAGTGGAACTTCAGTACTATCAGACAGTGCTGTATAATGCCGACACTTGACAGTTAACAAACATGAGCGTACTTCAATTTAATTGTCATTCGTCTTAGTGTAACGTCAGAGACAATTGCTCGGGTGACGCCGGATTGAAAACTTCACGACTTGCATGTTGCATGTACAACCAAGTCAAAACCGAGACTCATGAATCGTGCTTTCATGGCAACGATCTCCAACCCAAAAGCGTCTTAGTGAACATAACAGTGGCATACTGATTCTGCCGGTGCTTTTAGCGGTCAGTTAAGAGGTTAGTGAACCCATACACGGACCAAAGTTCGGCAACGTCGATCTTATATTAGTGCTGGCAGACGCAGCTGAGACAAAGTTCTTTTATCCTGTTCACATGGGGCTGTTTTTGATGCACGGATATGTCCGTGATATCAATGTTAAAATACATACAGATCTCTATTAGTACTGAAATTGAAAAGCTCTTCAACTTGCAGAGTCTTCGCTGCCATTTCACAGAGATTGTAAGAATCATAAATGATAGGGTGTTTAAGTGCCAGATGCTGCACAGCCACATTTGTAAGTTCTTCAATTCTCGCCTCATTAGCTGCGTTGTGCAAATCATCGTCAAACTGTTCGTCATCGTTGTCGTGAAGGACCTTTTTCGCAGAGAGGCGGGAAAAAAAGCTGGCAATTTGACTTGCAGTGAGAAACTCTTCACTTGTAAACAGGCGGTTTCCACTTTCATCTTTGGCACTCACCATCGCCCTTGCAACCGACGCAGGATCTGCTTTGTGACCTGATTGCTCCCCTAGTTTGAATTTCGCAATTAGATAAGTCTTTTGGCTGGACGTGAATCTGCTCCTTCGCGTGGCACCCGCCTTTAGTGCCCAGCCCATCGTCAGGTTTCTGTTTGTATCACCTGTAGAATCCGGTCGTGTGTTTACAGCAACCTCCGGTACTGAAGGGGTCTGCCCTTCCAGCCTCTCTGCTTAAGCCATTGCAGCTCTGTCCAATAACGTCTCGCGTTCTAGAGCTTTTTCATGTTTGCCGCAATCCAAGTGATGCTGCATTGAAGAATGCCGCAGGAATGTCCGCGTGTAACCCTCATCAGGACAAGCAAACAACGCCCCTTCTGCGTTTGCGAGGTTGTCTTCAGCGATGGGTGTATCCCGCTTCACTTGATCATCATCAACTTGTGGCAGCACTTGTTCGTCGTGGCTTGATTGCAGTAAAGGTGCTTGAATGTGGTTGATTGGTAGTGAGAATGGACAGCTCCGACGGAGATGGATACTGGATCTTTAATACTTTTCCAGGGCCAGTACCATACGGTCGCCTTCCACACCCGAATTCCGTCATCGTTGTACTCCACATTGTTTAGCTTACTGATACCCTCGACCTTCAAGGATGGCATATTGGGAGCTGCGATTGATTCACATAGACTAACGTTAACCGCCGACACTCCACCGGAGGAGAGAATTGCATCTTTCATCTAGGCGAATGTCTCGATGTCGTGGGCAGAGTTTAGATAAATTCTCATATGCGACTTGATCGTTGCGGCTTTTCGATCGCATGGCCCTTTTCCCCCTTGTGGGGTTGAACACGGCAATTCCGCTAATCCGCGAAATATAGCTCTAAACGTAACAGACTGCGGCCGAAAAAAGCGTGTAACATGTCGTTGCGTGACATGCAAATGAAACAACTCATTTGCATATCGATGTTAGTTGACGCGCCATCGTTGGGACATTCTCCTCGAATATGAAAGCTTTGATCGTCTGCCACTTAAACAGTAAAAACATCAAAAGTTTTTACTGTGAAAACAAGACTCTTGGATAACTAGCTGTATGGAAGCTGAAATATGGTTGGAACTGTCGAGAAATACGATGTTTCCAGAAAGTACTTTCGGCAACATTTACTGATTGCGTGATTTGATAAAGATGGCCATTTGAAACGAAAATAGGGATGAAAACCAACCTTTAACCACTGGCTATGCAAGGTAAGCTCGTTATACTATGTCTCTGATCTAGTATGGCGTAAAGCGATAAGTTTTCGTCGGAATTTTGGCTTCAATAACAGCAAGCGTAATTCGATTATTTGCGGTTGTTGACAAGTCGATGTTGTGATTTCCTCGAAATGACACGAGCTTTTTCTTTGCAGTAGTTAAGAGGCCCAAACGTTTTTTAGTTTCTTTAAAAGGAGCACTATATCCACGTTTCCAAAACCGCAATTTAAAGCAATTCTGAGTTATACCGCATAGGGAAAATGTTTCTTGAAAAACTGCTCCAAAATGCAATTTTTAAATAATGAAATATGAGCGATTTTCAAACACTCACCGTTAATTTAGAAATGTAACTACAAAACCTGTTATTAGCTCAAATCATTTGTTAATGCCTTCTACACAATTGTTCAAATTTGGGAAAGCCTTGCTTCCCTGTGCGCTTTTAATGAGAACCTGTATTGTGCTCATATTCGGCGCTCTTATTTCGGCTATTTCATGGCGATGGGGGACCGTTAGAGTTTTTGAGATTTTCTAAAAATGAAAAATAGATTTGAGCAAAAAAACACCACCACGTTTATTGACTCACCATGGGCTATCTTTGAGCTAAACATGAGGGTAGGGAAATTTTCCATCATGTGCCACGTCTCACGCGGTCCGGGAAAAAAGGCTCTCTTAAGAAATTTGCGGATTTCGCCGCTCATATAAAATTGAACACGAAGGATCGAAATCCACCAATCAAATCACATCTTGCACTTTAGTGGCTTTCCGTCTCGAAAATGGCATGTTTCCTCACAGGTTCGCAAATTCCAGTCTTCACGTGTTCCCCTCAGACCGGAAAACTGTTGACCATTGAAGATTAATGGCTATTGTACAAGCCTAAAGAGCTTGGTTCTTCATTTCAGTAGGCCAGTGAAATAATGAGTGGTACAAGTACAGATGAAGCCGTTCCCACATTGAAATTCAACACTGGTTTAAGAGGTTATCACGTGTATCGCACAAGCTGGAAACCATTTTTAAAGCAACAGCTCACGTTCAAGCAAGAGAAAGACAATAAACACGACCGGTTTGCAGTTGCTGGGCAAACAATATTGCCAGGAACCATATTTCCTTCTACTGTCGGACATATTCCAATAGAATTGAGCCGATATATTTGGCACACACTGCAGAGAGAAGCTGTCATAAAAGGAGAGGTCACAGCGATAAAATATAAGCCATCTCCACTTGTTCAAGGTGGATTAGAAATACCTATTGCGGTGACTGTGAAATGGGATGACAAAAATGCGATAGACATTTTGCGCAAGAAAGTTGAAGTGAGTTATCCCCTCGGAGAAGACGATCGCTACACTGATGAATCTAAGGACATTTTGAACTTAAAGTGCTACTGCGATCAAATTTTTGATTTTCATATTTTTACATCTTCGTGTACAATTAGACTTTCTTACTTATCTTGCCAAATTTCAATCCATTACGAACATCAGAAGTCATTTTATTTAAACATTTATGTCCGAGAATTTACGGCCGCCATTAATCAACCTTGTTCCAAGGCCTGGTTGCGAATAGGATAAAGTGACGTCAAAGGCTCAAACATACCTCACGGGTTTAAATTATAATAACAATGAGCATAGAAAATTGCACGAAGAACAAGTCCAATGTTTTTGTTGCGTTTTCGCGTGATTTTCAATACTTATTGTTATTATAATTTCAACCCGTGAGGTATGTTTGAGCCTTTGACTTCACTTTATCCCTTTCGCAACCAAGCATGGAACACGGTTGATTAATGGCGGCCGTAAATTCTCGAACATAAATGTTAAAATAAAATGACTTCTGATGTTCGTAATGGATTGAAATTTGGCAAGACGAGTAAGAAAGTATAATTGTACACGAAGATGTAAAAAAAGGAAATAAAAAATTTGATCGCAGTAGCACTTTAATATTAATGATGATGCATCAACCGACTCTGACGGAGACGTAGAGGAATTGTAACTTTGCTTATAATAAAGGTGTCTTTAAATAACGATGCTTTCAATTAACGTCATTTTAATTAACAATGAGGTAAATTAAGATACATAAAATTAACGTGAATTTTTGAAATTCGCGTTAATTACATGCATTGTTAATTTCCTATAATAAGGTAATCTCGTTCTTATTTTAGAGCCCAGGAAAAATTGATCCAAATTTTAAGGCCTTTGATCCAGTTTCCACTGCCCACTGGCTTTTCATGGCAGAACCTTCATTCATCAGTTTTAGTTCTATAATGCCTGTAGCTCAATATGAAACTGAGATAAACTACTTTTACGAAGCAAGACGAACAATCAGAGGAAGTACTTACCTTGGGACGTGTTAACGTTAATCTGTTCAGCAAGCTCAGGATACTGTCTGTCGGCAATAAGTTGTCGATCTACTTCCTTTGCAGCATTTTCCAGCGCTTCTGGAGTCACAAGCGAACTGAGAGAGCTTGTGCCTACTGCTACAGGCATGTTTGAGTTTTAATTTAATCTGAAGTACGTGAAAAACCCGGAATTTCTATCATTTTGTCAACTTACACATGGCGACCGCCATTTTCGAAGTAGGCGCGCGACAACAATGCGCACACTCGGAAATGACCCGAGCTCAAGAATTCCGAATATAGCCGATCCCTCAACGAAGATCGCAGCGCCGTGAATCGAAGCACGTGCGAAGTGGCCCGAAGTTTACGAAACTGAGTGTTTATTTTATGGGGTATTTTCTAGATTCATATGCACAGATCCAAGGTGTTGGCTTTTTAAAAGAAATTGTAAAGAAATAGTCTATTAAGAATAAAAAAAATCTAACTTTTGTCACACATTCAGAGGGGACAAACTTCAAATATTTATACGTGCCAATTCTTACCGGAAGGTTCCGACCTTTCCCGACGATTTCCGATTGTCAATAGACGTAAAATGACGTCACGTTACGACAGCATGACATTTGTTGTTTTGAGAATAATTTTCGTTCAGACAAACTACTGGCCGGCAGTGGAGTAAGTAAGTGTTCCCGTGTATAATCAGCCAAGAACGTCGACTTTGTTGAGCTTCAGTTCATCCCGACATGGGAAACTGCTTGAAAAGCTCTGGTCAGGACGATATTTCGCTTTTACACGACGAAGAAAGCGTCGATTCACCAACAACAGGCGAACCACCACCGCCATACCAGGTTAAAAAAAAAACTCACTCAATATGAACATTTACTTCTCCTTTGATTACTTTAGTGATGATTTGAAGTCACGTTTGATGTTTTTTATTGTAGGAGGAAGCGCCAATCTTTATTCAAAGCCAGCATGCCCCTCATTTACTCTCGGAAGAACAGCAGATTCGTTTAGCTCAGCGCCTTGGATTAATTCAACATCTTCCTGTCGGCAAATACGACGGTTCGAAAGGAAAAAAGAGAGAGTACGTATTGATTCGGCCTTGTGTGGTAAAATAATTTACGTCAAGGCTATATATTTTCTTTAGATACTGTGGATTCTATAAAGGAAAGGAAGAATTTAAAAAAATATTGTATTGCACAAAGTAACCAATTTACTGAAATGCGTTTAATATTTTATTCAAAAGGTTCGGAGTTATAAACCCTTGCTGTGGTTTTGAATAATATGGATTTTATCAAGTGTAACCTATTTGGATACACTGGAATGTTTCCGTGAATGTTCCTATGTTTTCATCCTCAGCGCTTACACAATAAGCATCATGTCTGATTTTTTATTATGCAATGATCAGTAAATGGTGGCGCTCTTTTTGTCTACATTGTAACATGCCTTCGTGAACAGATGTGCGTTTGTTATTCAAAAGACAAATGAAACACAATCTTTATTTCCACAACGCGTGTTTACTTTACGTGCAGCTCGGTGCTATTTTTTCGAGAAAAAAAAATGAAATTACAACTCGCGATTACAATGATGTTTTGTTTCCAAGCTCGTATTCTTATTTACCGCGACTTCCGGTGGAAGAAGTCTCTGTTTCCTTGTTAGAATGGGACCTTTTAGTCTGTTTGAATAAATCCCTGCAACCAGAAAAACCCAAGTCATTTATTTAACACGTTCTGTTGCATGTACAACAAAAGAATATGCGCTTGCAAAAAACGGATTCAGCTGAATTTCGGTCACATTTGTGAAACTTATACGGAATTCGAACACAACTAAATCTTGGACCACAACGAAGGGAAATTTATTCATATTTCTAAGTGAACTTTGCTAAGTGACTTGTTCGTTTTCTCCTGTTTATGTTAAATATTGGCATCATTTCACCCCAAGTTTGACGCAATTTGCATCATACTGTCATAATGTTTTGGATAAAAGTTGCACATTGGTGAATCACTCATTTGTTAGCATGAGAAAAACATGTTTTAGCTAATAAATTGTGATTATCATGTGTAAATGCACGCCTGTAAATTGAGACATCTATTGGATGCTACGTGACTTAAAATCATGCAAATATATATTGACAGAACATTGCGATCGTTGTTCAATATTCAATGTTTACCCCATTTCAAATTTACCAAAAATTGGGGAAAAATCCCTTTGCTTTCGTTGCAAAATATAAGGAGTAAAATTTGCTTTGCTAATCATATTCAAAATTTACTAACTACTTGTACCCTGTCAATATGTGATATTGAACATCAACACAATAATTATGGCGATTTAATAAGGGTTTAACGTTCAATAAAATGCTTATGTGCATACGGAATAAGTCACGTATGTGATCTGTGAGTGAAAAAAGCATGGAGCTTAACAAGTTACAAAAAAAAAACTGCTGAAGCCTCAGATAGTCTTTTGGGTTTCTGTGCAGAGCTTTGTTTTACTTCTTGAAATTCAAAAGAAAAAATCGACAAATTTGTTTTGAACTTAATTCACCTGTCATAAGTTAAAAAAATATGGGTGTCAGAATATGAAAATACAGTGTACAATCCAGTGGCTTTTTTTAATGTGGATTCTTACATGTAGGATTCCTGTCCACACTCACAACTGCATTATTTGAATCAATGTTGGATTGTTTGGTTCGAAATGGTGACGTCTGTACAGAACTTTGAAGGTCATTTTTGTTTTGAATGTTTTTTTTTTCAATGTTCAATATGCAATCTGCATAATATATCGTTTTTTGATGAAGAGCATACAAGCCTTGAGGCTACTTAAATCATATATTTTTCATTTGCTGATTTATTGCGCTGCTCTTTGTGTTAATAATTTTGGACGATCATGTCAATCATAATATTACATGTCCAGCCCTTGCTCGTCATCATTTTGTCTGCTCATCAAATGTTTATGTGGTGGTTCAAATTTTTTTTTGCTTCGAAAATTTTCAAACCAGTTTAATTTTTATTTTCAGTTGTTCAAGATTCATTAACATAATCGGAGACAAAGGATAATTGGTTTTAAATATTTAAACCAAAGAAAAATTTGAACCACACATTAATTTTATTACAATGAACAATACCATAGCTAACCAACAATAGTTTCCGCAACACAAAGGAATACCCCAATAATGGCAGGGCGCCAAGGGTTTTTCCCTGCTGTTATGTGTTTTAACCCCAACTACTTTGATAGCGATACAAAACATTGTCAATAACAGAAACCAATTTCCCCAGCTGCTTTCTTCACCTCCCAGCTATAAAAAGTTGGTGACAGTCCTGCCATTGACTCTGATAAATTACCAATAATGGCCAAATTTATTATGGCCAATAATAACCATCATGGCAAAGTTCAATTTTATAAAATGTTGTATATGTTGTGGTTCAATTTTATCCTTGGTTCAAATTTTATTTTCCTTTGTTTTTGGCTACGGTAATGTATGATAATGAGTTTTAAACAAAGGAAAATAAAATTTGAACCAAGGATAAAATTGAACCACAACATATACATAATATATCCAAATAGTTAATAATAATATGCACTTGTATAGCGCAAATTCTATATACATATTCAAATGCGCTTCACAATCAATCAGACCCACCCCACCCATGAACAAGTAACACTGAGGGTGGTCACAGCCAGGGTTTGTTACATCCTCAGTGGTTCTTTTATGTCCCCATGGGAGACGGGACCGCCATTTCTACGTGGTCATTCGAGCCATGTGAAGGTCTAACCATTAATTTGCTGATGTCATAGCAAAGGCAGCACCTTCATCCTCAGTTATTTAAAGACCCTGAGTGTTGGTCCGGCTGAGGTTCGAACCTGAGACCTCCTGCTCTACAGACCGGTGCTCTATCAAGTGAGCTAACCAGGAGGCGGTAAAAGCATGATAAGAAGGAATTGCAATGTTGGATCCCACCTCCATTGTTACAGGGGTTTGGATGGCATGACACACCACCATTTGATTCAACTCAACGTGTTTAATTCTTACTTCATGTAAGATACAATGAACTTAAGAGCACATGTGTAATGGTAAAGCAAACCATATAATGTAACAAAGACTGGGTGCAAATTATTTCAAATTGTAATATTACCAATATTCACTGCAATATTACATTGCATGTACTCTCATGCTCTCATAATATATGAAATTGTAGCAAAAATTGCCTGCTTCTTTGCAGTACTATTAGATACTCCTGACCAACACATCAAAATGCAGAAAACTTTGAACATGTTGATTGACCAGTCATGAAACTGCAATAAAGAAATTCAGCCTACTTCAAGGGCGCAAGTGAGAAGGATGGGGGGTGAGGGCAAGAAGATGGCTGACACTTCAGACTAGCTTGTCTTTACTTTCTACGCCACTTGTAACAACATCGATTTAAGGATAAGTGTTCACAGTTTTGGGGTTTGGACTGCAATAAAATTTATTATTTTGTAACTTCATTTTCCATCAGGTGTGTAATATGCATGACTGACTTTGCCATGGGTGATCCAATTCGTTTTCTTCCTTGTATGCACATATATCACAAAGACTGCATAGAAGATTGGCTTGTCAGATCATTCACCTGTCCTTCGTGTATGGAGCCTGTCGAGGCAGCACTCTTGTCTACATACTATGAAGCTTCGACAGAATAACATCAACAGATTGAATACAAGAACATCCAAGGTGATAGACGACAAATAATTAAAAACAGTTTTTATATTGGGAATCTTACAAGAGGAGGCTCGCAGTGGCTTTGAGTTTATGTCACATGCTGGTGTTGGCCAGGAAAGTCCCTCATAAACATTTAATAGTAAGATTCTAATTACTTGCTATTTATAAAGATAAGGAAATCTTTTGGGAATTTTAATCTTCCGTTAAGCAGATAGCAATTCAGACCTGACTCATATGTTTTAGTTCTGTTTAATTATTAACTGTTTTGTTGAGATGATAAATGAACTTGGCAAAGACTAATAATTTGGTTTGTCAACCTCAGACAATCCGATGTCAAGGTGAAAGTATTCTTAGAAAGACCACATTATTCTTCACTGGGGTTTTTACAACATTACTGTTACACAAGCAGAACTTGTCTTCAGAGTTGACTTAGGTTTTTCATCGGTTAATATTGATAGATTTGTGGGTTTTAACCTAAGTGTTCAGAGAAGTCATGTTTTTATTGTCAGTTAATGTTTTTAGTCCAATATCAATGGACAAAATTAATTCTCCTCACTTGTTTCTGTACATTTCTTATAGTCCTAGTTAGGAGTAGCTGTTTTTAATATCAAGGCAGTTCACTTTGTTCACTCATTAGTTGTATGTTTGATAGTGTATTGACATTGTAAGGACAAATTTTGGCAATCACAATATTCATCAATTTGTAGACTGGAATGTGTTTCTTTGCAAGTCAATTTAGTACATCTTGATTAGCTACTTCTAGAACACCGAATCAAATCAATCTTCCACATCTTGATCTCATCTTCAAATCGTACAAGAAACAATGAACACAGAGTTAGTTAATTAATAAAGAAGTTTGTAATTTATTTATAGATAATGTTTTGTTCAATTGATGAGGATTTTTACCAACATCTTCATCCATATATTTCTTAATCAAATTTCTACCAAATTAACTTAGTTTTCATTACTAATCAATCTCTTAGTGAGGGTTGCCTTCGACAACAGAATTCATTTCTCGCCTAATTACTTTTTTTGCTTCATAATCATACAATCCTAACTTTATGTTTTTGTACAAAATAGACAAACAGCATTTAGATTAATATTTAAAATGTGTAAAAAGTATTACCAGTAATATTATTTTTAATTTATATTATTATATCTAATGGTGCATCAGGAATGATGCATTTTAATGGTCACAGCCATATTCTTGGTGAAAAAATATTTCTGACTTGTTATTTACCAAACATCCCAGGGTTAGGCAAATGTTCTTATAAAATAACATGTGACAACATGATTGTTTACATCATCAATCAAATACTTTGTCTGAAAATTTATTTCTCTACAAGGATTCTTATACTTTTTTGAAAAGGTCAAGTCAGGACTATGAACTTTTGTGACACAGTTGTTTTAATTATAATTTTGTGAAATTAAAATGTGATCTAATATAACTGTTGTTAAAAATCAAATCAGGGTGTTCAACACAGAACAAGATTCTGGAACTGTTAGTCCAGTTGCTACTTATATTAATTAATACAACCAAAACCTGGAATTTTAACTGTTATTTGACTCCAAGACTGATTAATAGTTAACAATGACTATTCACCAAAGTGGAGGTGAATAGTAAACACTTAATGACTGGTTCCGAGGCAAACAGTTTCGTCTCGGGAAACATCGAGAATCTCGGGAAACAAAATTCACTGTTTCCCAAGGAATCAGTCATTAAGTGATTTGTTATATAGCAACACAAAAAAACACAGTTTGAAAAACGTGCCAAGCACTCGAGGTAAACATCAATCGCATCATAATCATGCCACCTTTTGTCACGGTCTGATCACGTGCGCTAGTGGGCAACAGTGCAATGTTACCCTCTGACGTCAAAATTGTTGCCTGCTTTGGACAATTGGAGGGAAACTGTTTGTTACATGTACATGTAGATATCATGTGACCATGAATCAACCAATCAGCGCACACATTGTATTGAGAAAAACTCTAGCTATATAACAATGTTGGATATTTGCAGAGCCACAAAGTGGCAAGGGAAATATCTACCACTCTTCACGGACATTGAGGTGAAGATATACCAAACCAGTGTATATCCAGCCAAAAATAGGTACTTGATTTCTGACAAATTGGGGAAACAACTTGAATGCAGAATCAAGAACAATGCCTGAAGGTGAATAGCAAATACTATCCCGAGTGAGTAGCCAATCAGAGGGTGCGAATAACACTATCCACTGGTTTGTTGTGTAGTAAATCATAGTAATGTTCTCCCTTGATACGGTTTTAAGCAATGGGATGATGAAAGTATATGTTTTCTTCTTGGACCTCCAAATTCTCAAAAGTAAAATGTACTAGGAAAAGAAATGAATGGACATGAAATTTATAGTAAGGTTTAGGAGAATTAATGTTTCAGTCTCGGGACTGAAAGGGTGCATTTATGTGACATAGTAATTCTAAAACAAACAAATCTTCTCACCTTTCTCATACTCTCCATGATCTTGGAGAAACTTTAGACCATTAAAAGCAACTGGATTAACCATTATAATAGGTAAATTGAGAACTGCATTCGTTGTGTTTCATTCACTATTTTTATTTAATAACAAGTTTATTACAATCTTTTTAAGGTTATTTTAAATAACTTAATAAATATCTTCAAATAATTCCTTTGGTGACATTTTCAGTTAAATCAAAGTAACATTTTTTGAGATTCGCTTATAACTTACAGCTTAACATGTACATGTACCGTTAATTTTATGAGTAAGATCTTTTTGTACATAGCCAACTTCTTGTAATAAGATAATATTTTAAAATGTAAAGTACAACTTCTAAACTTGTAAATAAATTTGAAATATTAAATAATTTGAAGTGGAGTTTGCTGGATTGTTTACTGTTATTTTACAGTCTTTATTAAAATGTTAAATCATCAAAAGTCATTAAATAATGACTGACATTGGGCTCATTCAGTTCTTTACATCACAACTAAATCCCATTTTACTCTTATTTTTTAATGCGCTTTACTGTGCCTTTCATTAACACACATCCAAAGGTTCAAAACTCAACAGATTACTATAATTTTTTCACTGCTGCAATTATCATCGTAGACATAACTCAACAGGGTTGTAAAGTCATTTCTGTGTTACCTTAATTTTAGCTTGTGATTGGTAAATTTTGAACAATTTTGACAGTTTCAGTTTTCAGGGTTACACATTCAACTATACAGTCAGTTCTTTGATAAAAAGAGCTAAATAGACACGACAATTTTAGTGTTTTTAAAACTATCAAAATTCTGAAGTACATGTACATTGTAGCTAGGCTACAAGCAGTCTAGCACATTTCTCTTAGGGGTATTCAAGCAGGTGATCAGGTGAGCATGTGTGAAAATCATCATAACAATAAGACTTTCACACCCAGAGTCAGTTTTTGAGACATGTAGTGTAGTTCTAATGTTTGAGTCTCAAACAAAATGCTATGGTGTGACCATTCAAATGAAACTTCTTCAGCAGTGCTTTTGCATGGCACCATTTGTTTTTCAATAATTTTGTTGTTTGGCACTCTTGGGAGTTAAAGGGTTGATGTGGAGGGCAGAGAACAAAAATGAGCTTTCTCCCCTCCCCCCCGAGTCAACTCCTTGTGTGAGCACCTGATCAACTATCCCTGAGAGAAATGAGGGTACAAGTTACATCAACTGTTAGAATGTTGGTTAGGATTCTATATTGTATACTCCCAGCTTGTTATGCCTTTTCCTGCATGCATGCTGGCATGTGTTGTAACCCTTTCACTTCCATACATCTTGATTTTCACTTTCAAGTTTAACACAAAAAATTATCACAATAAACCTTGTCAATCACAAGTGCGCATCTAAAGCCTCCAGGTACTTGGATGATATCAGTTTGGGGACCAGGAGATGCCTGAAAAAGGAAAACAATTCAATTCAAACATTGTTTACTTATGGTTAATTCATGCATAAAAACATTACTTTTGAAAAAGACATTTCAATTCATTGGTATAACCATGAAGGGTGTGGCTTAACAGGAGCCCAGTAGCCATGGATGCCCAATGAACTGATCTGGGGACCTAACTTTAATTGGCTGGGGCACCTAATGTTTCACAGCCTGGTGCTCCTAAATTCTCAACTTCAAGCCTCCTTGGAATTCAAGGCAACAGCCAAAAACTTTACTCCATATTGTCCAACCTGGTCCCCAGGGTCTCTCTTCATTTGAAGAGGAGAGACACTGGGGAAGTGGTTTCACATTGTCTTGTGGCTCAGATGACCAGGTAGAAATGGTGATAATGTTGAACGTACAAAGAACAGTGACTACCCACAGTGTGAGCACATGGTTGGCTTGGTGGCGTTTTCTTTGAAGGGCTTCTGCATGTATGAGACTTAAACTTGTACAACAAGAAGTCAATCATGAATGGCAAATTGCTGAATGCTGGCACAGTGGCAGAGACACCTTTTTGAGAGGGGGGGGGGGGGGGGGGGGGGGGGGGGGGGGGGGGGGGGGGGGGGGGGGGGGGGGGGGGGGGGGGGGGGGGGAGGGGAGAGGGGTCCAGAGTGAATAAGGGCAGGAGAGGGGGCCTGCAGTGAATAAGGGGGGAGGGGGGGCCCAGTGTGAACTAGGGGGAGAGGGCCTGGAGTGAATAAGGGGGGGGGAGGGGGCCCAGAGTCACTTTGGTCCTTATTTAGATCACCACTGTGGTGAACAGTTACATAGACATGGTTTGTTTTCTCACCTGATTGGCAAAATAAGCATGAGTAGAACGGGGAACACCATTTTTAGGTACGGCAATGGGGCAAATCCAAATCCACACAAGGCACCAAGCTGCAGGAACTGTAAAGCTGTGTATATGTGCATCTTCCTCTGAGGGACATGGCGGATGTAGTGGTTTGGAGGGTAGGCAGCCTGCAAGAAATGTTCAAAATAGTTGAACAAAAAAGTAAAAAAAACTGCATGGCACTTGTGACACAATAAATAATGGATGTTAATGTTGAAAAGTGCCAAAAATTTGAAAGTTTTAGAAACCTTGTCAATTATGCAAATGTATATAAATGGGTTGCCATGGATACCTCCCTTTACTACCTTATGCTTGGTGCTCTGAATCTTCTTTGACATTACCATTTTGACTAACAAACAACAAAACAACAACAATTTATTGACAGTAAGTGAAACATTCATTCAAACCTGTTCTGTGATTAACAACAATGCCCTCTCAAACATCTGGTTTCCATCTAAAGCTGTTATGGCCATGAACAGGAACAAGCCATCAAGCACTGATGTGGGAATCAGAGTGAGTGGAGTTGGCAGCATCAGCAGGGATAATGCAATCAGTAGGTTGGACAGTAAGCCAGACAGCCTTGTTTCTCTCACTTTCACAATGCTGAAAATGATTTCATGTAAGTACCATTCTGGAATACAGTCAAACCTTTATTGAGTGGTCACTTAACAAATCCCCAGAATTAAATCACTCCCCATATAATTTACTGCCAACTTGACCTCTTTTAAGCGGTCACCTCTATTAAGCAGTCAGTCAGTTGGCTATTCCCTGATAGAGGGTGACTGCTTAATAGAGGATTGACTGTATATAATTTTGGCCTAAGTCACACCCGTCTAACTGCCCATGTGTCTCCAAGAATGTAGAGAGGTTTGGTTTCAAAGACACATTAAGTCAGGCTAATTTCATGCTTTCACTACTTACATTTCAAACACATGTCCCCTGTCTACTCTCTCTTCCACATCAGCCAATGCCCTTACATGGAATGGTGAATGTGGAAGAGCGGCATGTACCCATGGCAAGCCAAACAGTGACAGAACTCCATTCACCAAAGCCACCACCAGTAAGTCCCAGTGGTATGCACTGCCTTTCTTCAATCTAAAGGGAAGACAATATTATTAATGTCAGTGGTCTGTATGACTTGTTACCAGCCAAGTGGCTTATTAGGTCAGCACTTTCTATGTAGCATTAAGAAACTAGGGGTACCCCAACTCCCCCTGAATGGGAGGCTAATCCATTGTAGCTATCCCCCAGTATTTGGGTCTGCAAAAAGTACAAATTTAAGACTTTGCTGGCTGGACAAATGCAATGTCTCAAGATATCTCAATGGTAGTCTCACAAATTTGAAATGCAAGGTTAGACAATGTTTGATGTATGATTGTTTTTTCTTGCTCTACAAAACAGCAACAGGATATCCCACCCTACACCCCCCCCCCCCCCCCCCCCCCACCCCAATTACCAACAGCAAACTTTGTCACGATGGATTACCTGTTTCCAGGATTGTTTACCATGGCACTTGAAATGTTCTGATCCATGAAAAACAGCAATGAAAGTGAAAAGCCCAGACCCATGCCGGCGAACACGGCACCCCAGGTGAGCTTGTGAAAAGGTGCAGCAACAAAGGAAAACGAACTGTTGGCTTGAAACTTGTAGCCTGTTTAAAAATCAACAACAGTGAAGTACGGAATAAGCAACAATATTGTTGAAACATTGTCATTGGAACCCCATTTTCTTCTAGACAATAGATATTTCAGCCCGCCACCTTCAATCCCAATCCTCAACCCCACACACAATTTTGTGTGTTGTTTTCTCAGGTCTGTGACTACAAATTATTGTACAACAGTGGATGGAGGAACGGGGGTTAATGTGCCCGAGTGCAGTGAAAAGAAAGAGATAAGTAATATATCAAACATGAGACACAGTGTTTCATCACAAGATCAAACACTGAGAAGAGAGTTGAAAATACGACGCGCAGCGGAGTATTTTTGACGAACTTCGAGGTGTTTGATCTTGTGATGAAATACTGTGTCGAATGTTTGATATTACTTCTCAAACAAAATGATTTTAGAAGGAGAAATTAAGGATGCAAAAATGAGGAGTGTTTCATCTGATTTCCAAACACTCATTAAACATTAATTTCCTTTGTATTTTCTTCATGAATTATTAATGAGTTTGAGAATGATAAATGAAGGGCCGAGAGCATGTCCAGCCTATATGACTTTTTAGGCCTTTTTTTATTTTTTCTCGCTCAGAATAGCTCAGAATAGCCTCATTTTATCGTACAACGAATAATATCACAAGCCCTTGTCGAATTTGCACTAACCCTAAGGAATTTGACCAATTTCACCTGAAAAAAGCAGAGTTTTGGCCCTCCAGTGCTTTGACGGTACATTCAGAGCGCAATTTCGAAGCCATTTGAAAGCAGTTTGGCCGTGAGAATGTGCGACTGCAATACTTCTGACCAGTGCCAACAACTAAACGAAAATACCGTTATTTACGCACGCCTGGCTCGCTTATCTATCGTGAGCTCACTACGGCAACACATCGCCTCTGTAGCGTGTGTGTAAGCCAACGTGTATGAGGCCCGTCCGGTGATTGTAAGACATCATTAAGTCCGGAAATCCTTGAGTCTCTAGCACTTCTCAAAGAAACGAGTCGTGTTTCTTGTCCTTCCTTGTGTCTGAGCGCCATTTAGCGCTCGAGGTGAAAAATGGACCTTGGTCGGGAAGACGAGCCGGCGGGAAAGTCTGGAATCACTTCGGATCCGAAAAGGGGCAGCGTTGAGAGTTGTGGGCCATTTCCCATCCCGTGCCGTGGTCGAAATGCCCGATATCCGAAGTGCTTTGAGACTTCTAGTATTTTGCAATAACTTTCGGGCGGGAACTCCATTTCGGTTTTGTTGTAGGATTTCCCGACATGCTTTGCGACAGTGGTAGATGGGTCCGCTGTGCGTGGTCGGGCACTTGAAATACAGCTTTGGGCGGCTCGAAGTGAGTTGTTGCTGGCCGGCGGGAAGACGTTTCGCATTTGGAGTCTTTAATGCAACATTAAATTCGATCTAAAAGGATTTTGAAATCGAGATACGCGTTTTGATGCGTATCAAGCTTTAAGTAATAAAACTTAGCCTGAACAGAGCATGTGTTCCTCGGTGGTCTAGTGCTTTGGTTGGGGATTTCCGCTCGGATGGCTCCAGGTTCGAATCACGCTCAGCATCTTTTTTTTTTTTTTTTTTTTTTTTTTCGAACTGGACATTATGAAAGTGATTTACTTTTTTTGCGTTCGTCAAAATTCCTTACGTTTAATTTAAAAAAAATATCGAACCGTGTCAGTGTGAAAACAGAAGCTTACCGCAATATTGCGTTGCAATAGGAGCCTTTGATTGATTGATTTTTTTTTTTTTTTGCATACGGTATTTCTCGAAAACGACGGGAAAAACAACAGAAAAAAATTCGGAACAATGTTTTGCAACTAATTTCTAGTTCACATGCCAAAATTGGACAAATCTGAGCAAGAAAAAATAAAAAAAGGCCTAAAAAGTCATATAGGCTGGACATGCTCTCGGCCCTTCAAATATGCCACAAAAACGGCTTTTCACATGCAGTGCATTAACTATTTTTGTTAAATAGCTGGAGTTTTTCTCAATACAAATTGGTGTTCATTGGTCGATTCATGGTCACATGAGATCTAACAAACAAACTGTTTCCCACCAAATGTCCATGAGCAGGCAACATTTGCGAAAATGTGTAACATTTTTTACGTCAGAAGGTAACAGTGCACTGTTGCCTGCTAGCGCACGTGATCAGACCGTGACAAAAGGTGGCATGATTATGATGTGATTGATGTTTACCTTGAGTGCTCGTGTGTTTATCAATCAAATCTATCAAATTGTCCCAGTCATACTTACTTTCAATTTCCCTTACAAAATATGAAGCAATAAAAGACATCACAAGAACAGCCACCACAAGTGCGTAATCAGCAAGAGCCTCCCGCTTGCTAGCATCAAGAAAAGGGCTGAAGAAAAGAAAAACAACAACAGGCTTTATGTTTGTTGTTTAT
The DNA here is from genome assembly GCA_024195265.1 of Dendrophyllia cribrosa. Lineage (NCBI taxonomy): Eukaryota > Metazoa > Cnidaria > Anthozoa > Scleractinia > Dendrophylliidae > Dendrophyllia > Dendrophyllia cribrosa. The sequence goes on along the minus strand of JAJLRJ010000013.1, from coordinate 1,173,577 downwards.
CATGGTTATAATCACTTTCTTTGTTTTTTGTCTCACTATATATATTCACTTTCATGGATCATGTTTTACAACTAACTGCTGTCATTCGTGATCGGTGGGGCGTTTTCAGAATTAACAAAAATTAAAAAACTTGAAAAAAAATCAGGCCAATTTTTTTTAAAGTTCTCCCCTGGTGGCTTAGAAAAATTGTTTAAAAAGGTTATGGTTTGCTCATCCTTTAAAAAGTCACTTAATATTTTCATCTCAATTTGTAGAAGCACTTTGTGTATATTAAGCAAAGGTGCTTAGTAGATTATCCAATAGTTATGCCCAAAAACCAGCAAAATCACTGACATGACCCCTTTAATTAACACATCAAGCACTAACCTCTTACGGAAATTGTAGAGTGCTAGACCAATCCAAACTGTTCCTAAGCTTACGACAGCATAAGACAGACCTCCTTCTCTGTTACACAGTGAATTATCAGTTAACTGAGTACAATTACTAGCTAACTGGTCAATGGCACAGGTTGTGGAATTCCAGCAATTGTTTGAACAGTGAAGGTTTGAGTATTCTAAAAATCAAATTGATAGGCAGCATTTTATCATTTGGACATACATAAGAAAATTTTAAATCTTTTTATTTTTATTTTTAAGGAGGGGCCTGAATCACTACAAGGTAAATACAAGGTAAAAAGTATGATTTATTTCATACTAATATTGAGATTTTCTATTAAAATTTGGCGTGTGAAAACCCTGTTCAGGGTTCACAACCAATCAGAATGGCGAAACGACTTTCTCACATGTGAAAAAAGCGTTTCTTCCAATCACAAATGTATAAAATAAACAAATTACCAAGGGCGTAGCTACCTGTACGCACATGCGTACCTGAAAAAGTCAAAAAAAAAGAAAGATTTGGGACTTGAGGGTGGGGGGAAGAGGTAGGGGGAGTGTTTGAAAACAGTGATTGTGCGTACCTCTGAAAACGTCCTGGCTACGCCCCTTTACAGCATGGGCAGTGCTTTGTACGGTATTTACGCACTCATCGGTTTGTATCGGAAATCTCACTCGTTCGCAAAGCCTCGCTCGTTCGATTTCTGATATGAACCAACTCGTGCGTAAAAACTGTATGCCCGCACTGCCCATGAAGTAATCTATATATTCATCACTGCTACAAGTTGCATGTATATGTATATAAGTTCGCCACAAAATTAAAAGCAGCAATAGCTTTCAAAGTCCTACTAACTGAGCTGTTACATGTATTTGAGTTCATTGGGTAAATTGGCCAACATAAAGAGATTCAAACGCTGATGTTTTGAGTGCTAGCCTTTTGTCAGCTCAAAATATTAGTTTATGGATCTTTTAACAGTGGCCAATTCACCTTATTATCATGTTTGATCGCTCCCACACTGACACAGCACCACAGTTATTTCAGAAACTAACTGTTTATTACACAAAAATCTGCACAAAATACCTTTGATTATATTACTGACTGCATCAACTGTAAATGCCAGAGAGATGAACAAGGCAAAGATTTCTTCTGTTGACCTAAACAAATGATTGAAATAATAGCCAGTCATTTAAACTTGTTTTATAGTAAAGGTGAAACACATCATGTAATGTAATCAATGCTTTCATAATCATAACAATATGAACCATCAAACAATTCAAGGAGCAACAGAGAATGGGGTGAGGATGCAATTAAAATTTAAACATGTTTTTGTTTGGTGTATTAATAATGGTAACTTTTTGTGATTAATTTTACTTGATCCCACAGCAAGCAACTGTAATGTTATGTGTCACGCAATCACTCCTACATTACCTGATTGCAAGAGCCAATGAGGATACCTTTATTCCATGTGCTCAAGGCTTGCTATTCTTGCGAGTTTGTAAGCCTTTGTCTCTGACTGCCGGGCCTTTGCCAATTAAAGTGATTTGTTTCAGTCTATACTGTTGTGAGTTTATTAATATTACTAGTTACCAGTGGGAATGCCGGTTTTGACTCTTTTGGGCTAATTGGATGCATTGAAGTTACATTAACATGATAAACTATTGTACCAAATAGACAAATTTGACTAACGCATTTTTGTACCCAATTCAAACCTTTTGGGATTAGAATTCTTTGTTCGTCATATTTCCATATCAATGAAGCACTGACATTGAAATTATATGGAAATATTGTGAACAAAGAATCTTATTCACAGAAGAATTGGGTACAACAATGCGTTAGCCGAATTTGTCTATGAATATAAGATTTTCAGTAAAAAAGGCCAAATAAGTCCTAGGATATTTTTGCCACAAATCCATTGTGTATGAAAAACTATTGAAATGGTCATCAGAAGAATACTTATTATTTACCTTGTAGACCATTTCATTATCTGGGAAAGCCCAAATGTGGAATAAATAAAGAGGAAGAAAGCATTCCACAAGCCAGTGCAAGCATATAATGCAAAGAAATCCAAATCAAAGTCGGATGAGATGTTATGGATTACTAAAACAAAAGGAAGAAAACAGTCCACTTTGTCAATTACAATGTAACTATTATAAATGAATTGATCGGAGGTCAAGATGGTAACTTATTAATACATACTTGTAATACCTGTAAGTGTTACATTGTGTATTGCAAAAACAAAGTGCGACAATGTTGCATGGCACAGGCATTAAATGTGATCAAAGGGTTTGCAGTACTTTTGACTTTACTTTTGACCCAATTGTGATGCACGTCAAAAATACTGCATGTCACAGGAAAATAAAAGGTACATGTACCTTTTGTACAAGTCAAAGCAACATTTCACATGTAACCTTTACTATACAGTACCATTGATAAGCATAAAAAATGCACTACCTTTGACTTAAATCAAAGACGGCCTTTGCCACCTCTGATACCTGTATCAAAGATTTGGGAAAGACAGCTAGCCTTTAACACCTTAACATAATATGTCAAAGATGTGTGGGAAAGGCAATTTTTTGTGCAGTGTGGGTTGCTGTTAGACAGCCAGTGTTCAAGGTAGAGAGTCTTCTATAATCTCAATTTATATTTAAAAACACAAAAAGTAGCAGCAAAGCTGAAAAAAATGCATCTGTATGATTTATCTCTTAAACAACCAAATAAATAAACACATAAGCAGTACAGTAAGAGTATATTTTTTGTACCTTTTATATAAAGTGCCAATGGGGCTGTAGTAAGCAAGACAATTAACGGCTGTCCACCAAAAAGAGCAAATAACATTCCCCCAATAGACTGTGATATGATGACTTTCTGCACATCTAGAAAAATGTAACCACAATGGTAAACAGTTATTAGACGGGGACAATTATTTTTATAGTCAAGGGTGTGTTTGATTTGAACACTGTATTCCAGAATAAGAAAAGTCTCTGAGACATTGTTTGTTTAAGCAAACTTGCAGTATAAATCTAGCAAACCATGTTTATAATATGATAATACCAGATGTTTAGTTTTCCAGTGGCTCCCAAATCCCTGAAAACATGTCAGTTTTTTTGTGACCATTCTGCATATTCTTATTCTGGAAAACATTCATTCAAAAGCACCCTTGCTTGATGTCTTTAATTTTTTACTTAGAAAGTTATATTAAGCAAAATGTTGCTGCCTCTAGTGATGACTTGTGTGGCAAAAACAGCAGGCTAATGTTGAATATGCTTTGTAGAAAATCTGTTAATGATTCATACCGCAATTTCAGTCTGTATTTTTGTGCAAGTCTGGAAAGCTGGAAAGCTGAAAAGATATGGAGCATGAGGATCAATGCTCTGTGCCTCTCCTTGCTTGTATCGGTGTTTTGATGCTCTGCCCCTTAAACCTTAGAGGGAAAATCTGATTGGTTTGCATTCTAGTTTCATACTAACCAATCTGTCCTTTTGTGTTGCGGCTGTTAAGCACACCAAAAGCAATTGATGGCAGAAGACAGGCAAAGTACAAAAACAGTGTTGTGGAAACCATCTTGGGAATGGTGTGACGACCTCTTATTCCTGTTGTGAAAAAAAGTAAAAACTTTCTTGTGAATACAAAATGGAGCAGCTACACTTACAAGCTCTCTACTACACTACTTTGGAAAAATAATATGCATGAGTCCTTGATAATTCTGAAAAAGAGATTGAAACCTGTGTATTTTTAAATCTTATATTTCTGTAACAAAGTGTAACCCTTTGTTAAAAGTTTTTTTTTCTCAACTCACCATCTTTAAAATCTGATACATAATGTGGCCATCTTCTTCGGAAGTCTCTTAAGAGCCCCCTTCCAAATGCACACAGTTCTGATTTCTATGAAATAATGAAGAAGAACATTAATTTGGGGCCTTGACTCAAAATGTAATAAGCTTTATAGTTTGATTACCTTTCGATCTTCTTTTTGATGAATAAAAGAGGATCTTGGGTGAAGTGTGGACTGTTTCTTAGCAGGCTGTTTCTTAACTCTCTGCTGGTGTGTCTTAGAGGAGAGCCGCTCTGTACGATCAATCAATATTTTCTGTGGACAAATTAAACACTTGTAAATAGAATTTTAACATACAACAGACTTATGAGGAATGACGGACCATATAATATTTTTTCTCGAGGAGGAGGAGGGGGGGGGTTGTGTGTGCAATTTTTTGTTGTCGGGATTATGAATTTTCTTCGCAACTGAATGTTATGCAAGAATTGTCTTTCACTAGTTTGAAATAATTATTTGTTGTTGTTTCACCATGCACGTACATGTATCTATATTAGGGACCTTAATTAAGCAACAAGAAAGTTGACACCCCAGATCCTATTACATTTCTCCTACTATATATTGGGCACTAAATTATATTCCACTTTTATTTTATTTTATTTTGCTTTTGTTTCTGTTTTTCAGCTGTAAGGATAACTTTTCCATTTCTTTTGTTGCGCTCCTTATCAAGACTGGAAAGAGGCCTTTCAGTTTAATGCCTGTTGCTTGATTTTACGAGGTGAAAACATTTAACATTTAATCCCAGATTACCATATTACGTGACTTTAATGAACAACTTTAGACCCAGGGCATTATACCTTAAACTGTTCCTCTGTCTCCACTTCAATTAGTAGCTGTCTTGTTTCTATATCACAAAGCAATGTTGCAAAGGTTCTTCCTGTCTCAAGTGAGCTCTTGGTTTTTTTCTACAGGACAAAAAGAAAGTAATGGTCTTAAAATTTCTCTCACATATAATTATGTAATCTATGTGCAATGAGCTGTAGTGTTGTAGGTTTAGTTTAATTGAACTATCTACTGTATCAGGTTAAATTCAATTTAACCCTTTCCCTCCCAGAGTCAATAATTATTATGGAGACATGTAATGCAGTTCTTACTTTTGAGTCTGTCCATAAAATCCTATGGTGTGACCATTCAAATGAAACCTCTTCCGTAGTACTTTTGCATGGCACCATTTGTTTTTCATCATTTTACAAAATGAATTTTGGGATTTTTCTTGAATTTTGATTTTTGTATTCTTGGGAGTTAAAGGGTTAAAATAAATCTATTCTCTCTTCGGACTAAAGAAGTAAAGTATGTTAACCTGGAGTAGGACTGTCACCTCAGAATTCAAGCTTAAGAATCTGGCGTGGATACAAGTTACAGGACAAGCTTGCAAAAGAAAAAAATGGAAGGATGTAGTTTCCACCTGATGTCCCTGGGCAAGAAGGCACTCAATGATCATTACGAGAATACAAATTTACTTACAGTTTTAATTGGTGCAAGAACAAGCACCACCAGATGAGTTTCCTCCAGTGTCCTTCCCAGGTTGACAGGATGCCGCAACTGAGCTATAGCAACATGACTCTGCTGTACTGATGGCAGCTCTCCTCTATATAAATAAATATATATATATAACACTTCGACGCTAGAAAGTCGGGGACGCGGGTTCGAATCCCGATCAGGACAATTTTTAAGGTTTTCACTTTGTGTTTATTTATTCTTTATTTGACTGGTTTAAGTTCATTTGTGTTATTTATATTCGTCAAAAAGGCCTAGAAGCCTTCCAGTCAGCTCCTGTGAAAACACTGAAAATTGTTCGGGAGGCCCGTGAGCCATAAGGCCTTAAGTTCGGCTGCGTTATTGCGTGGTCGTCCTGGTGGTGTAGTGGTTAACACATCGACGCTAGAAAGTCGGGTTCAATTTTTTCTTTGGTTTCAAAATTTTCAATCCAGTTTTATTTTTGTCTTCCTTTGTCTCGGAATATGATAATGAATCTGAGACAAAGGAAAATAAAAATTGAACTGGTTTAAAAATTTTGAAAGCAAAGAAAAAATTGAACCACAACATATATATATATATAGCAAAAATAAATATATTTTTTACCAAAATATAATGTATTTCCCATGGGCATACGCATCATTACCATGCTTGGCATTCGCAGTTTTTGCCTATTTATACCACTCCTTGATTCGTGCTATTCACTTGACGCCAATCAGCCATCCTACAACTTTGCTCGGGGTAATGTTTTGCATACTACATGTATGTTTTTGTACCGCTATAAACAGCTATTTTCAACCTTTAAACTCCAGAGGTTAAGGTGGTTCTGCATTGGTTTGGAGAATACGTTTCCAGTTTTTTCTCCGAATTAGGAGTTTTTCCACTGGTTTTTCGCATCCGGCTTAATCACCGCTCTAACGTTAAGTAAATTTCAATTTTTCGTACCATTTACAATTAATACTGTCTTTAAAACAGACTTCCCTTACGGGGGCCATGGTTTGCGATGTGCTTACACAGACAGATATTGTAATAGTTTTACTTTACTGTTAATAAAATGGCTGGTCCAGATGGCTGGTCGGCTCCCTCCAATTGTCTGTAGTGTTTACATGGGAAATGTGTTCTATTCGGCTGAGCGCAGCGATAGAGAATAGAACTTACTAAAGGATGTTTCATTTGAAAAATCTGAATATGGTTTAAGACTACATATAAAATCAGACAGATTCCTGAGGAAAAAAGAAACACTGAATCCAAAACCCAATTTTTTCAAATCATGGCATTACCGGTAACAACAGCACACATGTGGAACAGAAGAGTGTTTCATCAGGTATCCAAACACTTCGAAGTCAGTTCCAACCCACTTCTTGGTGTTTGGATATTCTGATGAAACACTCTCCCTTGTGTTTGATCATACATGAAACACTCTTCCTTATGTCTGATAACACAAGAAACACTCTTCCTTGTGCTTTATACATTACTTACAATGCAATGAGCCAGTTCTGGGTCTCCTCCCATCCTCCTCCTTCAGACATCTCTGTTCCTTGGATTATTTGCGACAAGCAATGAACTACAGTACAAGGAGAAATTAAATTAGTCAATCTCAAGTGCATAAATGCCTTCCCAAACCAATGTATCCTTTCAGAGAATGTTACATGCCATAAAAAGCTATAAACCAATCAACAAAGTTTTTTTTATCCGAGTTGGGGACGGGGGGGGGGGGGGGGGCTTGAGATTCTTAAGATTCTTCCATCAGAAGTGCCCTACACCAGTGTTCTCCTCAGCCCTTTCAAACCAGGCGGCCCCCTGGCTTGATTTTTGAAAAATTGAAAGCCCCCAGGCTTAAAAAAGATACTACCATACTTGAAGATATTTCGGACCTCAGCAAAAGGCCATACTCACACGACCATTTGATGCAAGTCAGAATACCCCCTGGTGTTCCCAAAATCCTGGGGAGAACCCTATACACCCATTCCTGAGGCAGCATGAGGATGATAGAAATGTATGATAGATTCAAAGTCTATAAATTATAAAAAAATGAGGAAAAAACTGTTAAACCTTACCTGAATCATGGGTGAAGAATGCCATCCTGGCATCTTCAAAATTAATATCCTCCCCATCAGAATCAGTGATCATTTTCTTTAACATGGCATCAACAATCCCTTGTAAGCTTGTTTCATGGAGACCAAGAAGTAATGTTGGTCGTTCAAGGAAAGTTTCAATATCCTTGGCTGCTCGAATCTCCTCGCAAAAGTTTTTGGAGATAAGTTTCTAAAGTAATAACAGAGATAAAAATACATCATTATATACACTTAAACATGCTTCTAAGTTACATGAAACTTAAGAATTTTTTTATGCTAATTGTTTATGCACATCCTTATTGTGCAAGCAATTCATGTGGCAATGCCATGCTACGTTGTGCATGAGTGTGGGGGCAGAGAAGCACATAAGGTTTTTAACCTTTGCTTTAACTTTTCATAAATTTAACTTGCTTGGATGGTCAGTGACCCCTACTTTTTTGGAAAGATAATTATTTTTCTTTTGCGATTCTCGAAAGATTATGTAAAAAAAATAATGAAAAAAAAAACAATGCATCATTATATGTACACTTAAAGTGCCATTATGACGGAAATTTTTGTATTTCTTTTCCACTCTTTTTAACGCAAATGTATCTGTTTTTAATAGGTTTAGACAAATGCGAATTGCTATAAATTAGATTGATATATTCTTGCACAGCCAGAAATAGCTGGCAGAAAACCCACGAAAATCACGTAAAATCCGTCCGCCATTACTCCGTTCATAAATCTGAGCCCACACTCTACTGGTTTGCGATCTGATACATGTGACTTGATTCGTGACACCAATGACTCAATGCGGTTCCCTCCGGGTCACAGACAACAAAGCCAAAAGGCACATGTTGAGTCATTGACGTCACAAAATCTTTAGGCCAACTCGATCCAACTCTCAGGGTTCGGTCCCGGCCATTTTTGAAATGAGTAATGGCGGCAAGCCGAATTTGAAATGTAAAGTTAAGATAATGGCACTTCCCGTATGAGTTTTGACTTAAAACTTCACAAGGTAAGTAATGAGTACTTATATTTAATTCAAAATATGAAGAGAACAGAAAATGTATATAGTGGCACTTTAAACATGCTTCTTAGACAGGACTAAGACAAGTTGGGAGGGGGGTGTTACACTATGCAAATGCTTCAAAAAAATCATTGCAGTGTTGCGAGAATCGTTGAAGGAAGTAAAACAGACTTCTACTTCTTGCAACAATTACTGCAAAAAAAATTTTGAGAAAGGATCATTGCAGGGTATGTTACACAAGGTAATTGTTCATGCAACTCATTGTGTCACAGCAAAATGTGAGACAAATTGAAGAAAAAAAATTGCCTAGTGTAACACCACTTTAAACATCACTCACTTGGTGATTTGACAGCATGAGAGAAGTGTCAGGACCATCTTCTTCACTAAGTGAATCTGAAAAATAAACAAAATTTACATTCACTCAAAATTGTCATGCAAGAAATTTTTCCTCAAGTTGAATATTTTGTATCTTTTTAAAACAAATAAGTAATGTATGTAACTTTATATGATTATGCATTTCATGTACAGTGGAACCCCGCCTAACGGCCACTCTGTTAAATATACAGCCACCCCTTTATTATGGCCCAAAGAAAAGTTAGTTCATTTTAACAGACATGAGACTAATGCAGCCACCCTGTTGATATGGCAAAATTTTGGTGGTGCAGTGATGGTCAGATAAATGAGTTTCCACTGTAATTCAAACTGTTTCCTATGTCAACAGCAATTTTGAATAGAATTTGATCAGTAACCGGTCATTTAGCCCCCCTAGCAACGGAAATTTTATAGCCCCAAATAAAAGTGTGTTGCGCGAAAGGAATCAAGAGTTAATACATATTCCTTGTTCTAAAAGCGTGTTGTGCTAAATAACACTAGATAATATGTATATCCCTCGTTCTAAAAGCATGTTTTTAAATGTGTTACATTTGGAGGCAAAATGGCAAAAGGGGCAAATTAAAAAAGTCAGAAAATTGAATGCATAATTAGGTAGTGGCGTTCTCTCAGTTTCCGTGAAATCTTTGCAACAAGAGAAACAGAAACAATGTCTGGAGAAAATTTAATCTTAAAAAAAGGGTTAATAGAGAATTAAACAAACAAACCCTTAACCCTTCAGTGTTTACATGAAGTTACATTTCAAGAATGGGGAAAGACAAACACGTGTTCTGCCATGCTACAATCCTTAACTTAATTTATTTTCCTTTTTTTTTCAACTGATAGACCCTTTTCTAGGGCGGTTTGTTTTGAACGTTCCATTTTGTAGAGAGTTCACGGTATTAATTTAATTGAATGCGTTGAATAAACTTAGCTTAATCTTAAATTTGTTTGTCATTTGAAAACGGCAGGAATCGACATGTGGTAATCTGCGAGCCGAGTTGCTGACACTTAGAAAATTGCTCACACAGCACAAATAACTTTATGTGGCCATGCTCGGCTCTCAGTCAATTCAAGTAATGCATTTTATTCCGTCAAAGAGAAGAAAACCCTTACCTTGGACTAAATATGATGCGGTCGTTGCATCGTTGTCACACAGCGGTCCACTTTCCGGATGCAACGCGATAATTTCTAGATCCCTCTCTTCGCCGTTGGAAAAGTTATGCATTGGAATAGCCGTCAAGTCTGTTTCATTTCCATTTGAAGACGTTTCTTGAGTAAAATGTGATCTACCTCTTTCAGTAGTCCCTTTAACGACGGAACCATTGCTTTCTAAACATTCAGTGAAGGGTCTATCCATGTTTTCTTGCTAATATTTGAAACTTGCGGAAACGGATTTACGTCAAACGATTATAAGGACGAAAATAAATTCCTCGTCCAAATACATGACTTTTTATCTAAACGGGTATTCCACAATAGTTCAACGCTTTCTGCGGAGTATTTAGATGGCTAAGAACTGTTCTAGCAGCAAGTCAAGGCTTAAGAGCTTATTGTTGAATGTCTTTGCCGCCATGGTTAATCTTCACCGATCCCGAATTCTGATTGGCTGCTGTCGCCAATGAAAGCCAATCAAAATAATTTCAGGAGGGGGAATGGATGGGGATCTAATTTCTTAAATTTTCACTTTTCGTGTATAAAAATAAACTATATCTTCTGTTTTTTAGTATTTATATGCCCGTTGGCGTCACTCTAGAAAATACACTATTATGCTCTGCTACAGCTATTGTGCTCACAATTTAATTTTCCAGCAGGCAAAAACGGACGATGACATGAGCTACATTCTCTATTTTCGAATTGCTCATAATACACTTTGTTTGCCCCCAAAATTTTGCAAAAACTATTGTTTTTAAATGCTCTTGGGAGGACTGCACATTCCCAAGAGCATTTCAAAACAATAGTTTATGCAAAATTTGGAGGGCAAACAAAGTGTATTATGGGAAATTCGAAATAGAGAATATCATATATTAATGTGCGGGCCATTTGCGGCCAGAAATCCAGAATACCAAAATGGGTATGTTTCGTCTTCTAGTCTGAAATGGCATTTTTTTTTTCCTTTTGGTCAGATAAAGGGAAAATTTTATAGGGAGGTTTAGGTCTGTAAATGGTTGATAAAAATTCTCTGGAAACGGGTAACACGGTGACAATTATGGAGACATGTTCTTTGGGCCGGTGGACAAAATCCTATGGTGTGACCATTCAAATGAAACCTCTTTTGTAGTACTTTCGCATGGTACCGTTTGTTTTTTAATATTTTACAAATTGAAATTTGGGATTTTTGGCGCTCTTTGGAGTTAACACACGCTGGTTAACCAGTTAAAAATGTGGAGTGGCCCATCCCCATCACATGCATGAAAATTGCGTTCAAAACAACTTTGATCCGACGATTGTAGAATTACAACAGGTTTTTCTTTTTTTAAGAAAAAAAATTGAATAGTGGTGGTAGGATTATTCATGTTTTAAAATATCCCCTCCAACGCAATATTCGTACCATTTCTAATAATTTAAATTTAGCGAGAAACTCTTTGTGGGTTCCAAAGATAAATATCTAGGTAGTTTGTAAAAAACTCAAAGGTAATTGCAAGGTTTACGCTTTTGATACGAAAAATAAACGAATTCAAAAGTTCGCCTCCAAAACAAGTTCAAAGGATACTCCGTCCTCAAGTTTTTTCCATTATCGATGTTGTATTACACAAGAGCAAGCTTCACGAAGCTTAACCGAACCAAAGTTTAATAAGGCTCTTGACAAGGCCGATTTTAATTGGAGGGAGTTCTAGGCACGCTTGCATAACGGTAAAGCATTTAAGAAAACCAAATGCGAGACAATTGCTTAATTAGTTTATCTGCAACAAGTAAAAACGCAGTGTCACTTCAAATTCGACTTCCGTCCGATTTTTAATCAAAAGTTACGTTGATTTGATATCTGGGAGTCAATAAAACAACACATGTTTACTTATTCCTTCCCTGTTTTATTTCTCCCTAGTTGCAGAGACTAGGAAAATTTATTATTATTATCATCAATATAAGAGAATAAAAAGGGGCTTGGGTTTCGTAGGTTTTTGAAAACAGAATTCTACAGGAAACAAACTCGTGGCAAATATTAATGAAGTGAATCAATCTTGACAACCTTGTTACAAACTGACAACACGAAAACGACATAACTGACACATGCAAATGAGTTGCGATTAAATAACAAACTATGAAACAAAATAATAAAGGTATCACTTGACGAAAAAACACATTAAATTTAGGTGTCAAGCTTCTCATATTTGCCCAGCCAAGTGGGTTCTGTAAAATTGGATTTATTATTATTTTTAAACATTATGTAACAGTACATGTACAGGATAGAAAATCACAGATATAGATCGAATCTAGGATCTTAGATTGAAAGAAGTTTAATTTTAAGCAAATAAGGTCTATTGTTTTTTTTCCCTTCTATTTTTTCTGTCAGTAGGCTGCTAAACAGTCTATTTTTTTCCCCAAAAGACTGCCACCAGAAGATGGAGTAACACTCCAATGTCTTGCAGCCTAAGTAATGAGCAGCATATTATTACTTCTCATATCACTGTATGATCTAACATACAAGTTACGCGAATAGAGAAAATGTTCACCAAAGAAAAAATAAATCCATGTTAAAACAATTTCTCCCATCCAGTGCATAAAGAAAAGTGTGGCAACAAGAAATATTTGCATGTTGATATCGAGACTTTTAAGGTCTGTTTACACAGGTGATATTTTGTGCATTTTTTTGTTGCACTTTTCGATACACACAAGTCGCATGTGGAAACGTTGTTTATTAACTAGGATTAATTTTTTTGTGCACTGTCGCAGAGGTTTTGAACATGTTCAAAATCTGAAGCAACAAGACGTGGGAAATCACAGCAAATGTCGCACAGTTTCCTCTTGCAACAAAAATTGCTTTGAAGAGCGCATTAAACATCACAGGTGTAAACAGGCCTAGGGATTAACCTTTCATGCTTTTTCATGTTTTAACAATCTAGGATCCTAAAATGGTTGAAAAAGAAACAAATACCCTCGCTATACAACTAAGTAAGAAAATCAAAACCAGAGAAAAAAGCATTGCCACAGTTGCTAGAAACTTAGAGTGTTTCCAACGACAATATGTTTCACACTGCCTCCTTTTTGAAGCGACAACTCTCTTAAATTACCAAACTCCATACGCAACTCAAAAAAATTATACCACGGTGGGCAAACAGTACAATATTAAGTTATGTACCTCCGGCTTATCATGTGCAATTACTCACTGGCACTTGTTCATTTATTGAGAAATGTTGTCTCTTCGAAGTCCTCCGTAAATACAGAGGTACCGTACACGTAACTATTGAATGAGTCATGGAAAATTGTTTTCTTTATCTTTCAAAATGCTTGTAAAATTTTTCGCTGGTTCCTTGAATATATATGCGGCATTCAAGTCCTAAGGAACACAGATAGCTTGCTTTGCAGCACCAAACTTGTTACCCAAGGGTTGGGAATTCCTCAGTGTTTAAGGCAAAATTTGCACCACTTTTGTCCCCATCTTGACGTCCGCTGAATGCACCGCGACTTCTTCCACCTCTGCCTCGGCCTCCTCTCTCTCCCCTACCACTACCACGGCCACCACGGCCACCTCGCCGCGTATCAGAAGGGTGTTTGAAATCCATGGGGATCTCAACTACTTGCTTGACTCTGCCAGACGTCTTGATTTTTTCCTCAATGACCTTAAAAGGAATAAAGTAAAAAAACAAGGTTGAGTTGAGTTCAGACTGTATTTTGGAGTAACAATAAGGCACCTATGATGAGTATCAACATTATTAAGCCAGAGGCCTAGCAAATTATGGGGCTGTTGACATTTTTGACTCAAATATTTTTGTTTTAAATTGCCACTTGCCAAGAACATAGGCAAATCAGATCAATCCCCCCCCCCCCCCCCCCCCCCCCCCCCCACCCTTAGGCAAATTCCCAAAAGCCTGGGTTATAGCTTCAGGCACTATGATCTCTGGGATCGTTTGGGGGGATGACAAAAACATGACATGTAACAAACAATGCAAATGCAGGCACAATTTAGCATTGCAATGTACATATGCGTACATGAAACAACCTCTTCCCCAAGGCCTTTCAAAATGGCAGGGCAGGGGTAACAAGAACATGGCTGCCAAAATACTTCAAGAATCACAGAGTATATGGTCCTGAAGGTGAGAAAAATTAACTTGATAATTAACTTCTCCCAACTTGTTCCATAAGAACTCTATGGAGTACAGTAAGGAGATTTTGCTTGTTGACAACTCACTCTTCTGGCTGCATACTGTTCCTCCTCCTTTTCTGATCGTTTGAAGACCTTTGTGTCTTTCCACATGCCTTTCTTCTCGCCTTCACCTGCTTTGCGAAGCTCAAATGAAGCTTTGGCTCGCTCATGTTCCCGAGCCTGTTTCCATTCATCTAAAGTCATTTCTTTAGGTTGCTCCTCTTCCTTTGATTCTTCATTTTCTTTATCTTCTCCATGAGAACTGGAAAAAAGACATGAAAACTGCTATGATGCCTTCACATGACTAGCTAAAGTTAGTGCATGTAAATGTGGCATCAAACATGTTGGTGACAAATGGAAATTGCTTCTATTCTCATCGACTTTCCACTAACTGTTTTGAGTTGGAAAACTCACATTTGACATGTGAACATTTGTCAAACAAAGAAGGATCACTCTCAACCAAACAAAACCTTTGCACTCTTAACCCTTTAAGCCCTAATATCAAAATTTAAATTCTCATTTCTAGTCCTATACATTTCCTATAGAAGTAGTGGGGGGAAATTGTTTGGATATCAAGAACTCATCTTGTGTGATCATGTCCTTAATTCTTATGACCTTTTTGATTGATAAGGCATTAATATTACAAGGAGAAATTTGAGGCTGATCACTTTTAGGGCTTAAAGGTTGAAGGAGGGACCCTGAGAAGGCGATTGAGGTGTGTGGAAGTTTGTAGTTTGAAAACAGGAGATTGTCAATTATTTGGAGTTTGTCAACATGCATTTGCCAACGGTCTTTAGTTTGTCATGTGAAGGTGCCTTTATTATGACATTGATACATAATATGTTAGCTGTACAAAACAAAAAAGCCCTGGCCCCAGTTGTTCAAAAGGTAAATAGTGCCATCCACAGGACAAATCACTATCCAGTGGACAGGCATTAGCAAAACCAATTGTGTTATCCACTGGAAAGGGATTTATCCGGTGGATAGTGCTATCCACCTTTTGAACAGATGGACAAAAGCCTCTTATCCCTAAAATACCCTTCCTTCAGGTTTCATTTTCATAAAACACAATATTCATATCCTTGTGGCTGACTAAACAAGTTTGCAGTAGAGGCTCATATGGGAAAGTCTATTCAATTTTCAAGTGATGCTTTTTTCATTTTAATACTTCACATAAAGTTCTGCAATAAATTACTTACAGACCAATTATAACAATACTCTGTCAAACAGGGCTGTCATTAGTTGTCAGCAACTGGCTGTTATGGCCGGCAACTACAGTGATGATGAACGGCTATTCAATGTTTGAAAATGACTAAACGACAATAAGCATGGAAGACTTTCCTTGTTTTATAACTGGCTACTTTCCTTGTGGAGCCAGCTTCTTTACAACAGCCCTGGCCAAAGGAGAACTTATTACTGGGACAGTTTCATGGCTCAAATATTGTGTTTTTATGATTATGGCCAGGAGCTTGCTTTAAGCTTGCTTTATTATCTTTATTATATTAATCACTAAAGTAGAAGGTGGTAAAAGGTTTTTTCGCGATCCGTGAAAAGCCTTTTTTTCCCGCGAATTGTGAAATGGCTATTTCTTTTCTTGTGAAACATGATTTGGTTACATACCCGTAAACAGTGAATCAACTTTTTTTCATGAGCACTGCAAAATGACTGTTGTTTTTTCTCGTGAAATGCTACTGTAAACCGCGATTCTTTCTTCCTCCCAAACCGTGACTGATGGTCATTCTGGACCCCAGGTCACTCTTCAAGGTTAGGTAATTTTACACAACATCAGCAAAACAAAGAACTCGGCTTTCTTTTTACATCAGGAAGAATGAGGAGTGGACAGTCAGTGAAGACAACAAACAAAGCTGTACTTTGGATGTAATTTAATTAGCAAAAAGTAAGGAATGTTTTTTTTTTCGTGAAATGGCCATTTTATTCTCCGTAAAACATGAAATGACAATTTTATTTTTCATGAAACGTGATCCAGACCCCCCCCCCCCCCCTTTACCACCCTCAAAGTAATGAAAGCAAAGAAAGATGAACGAAAAGAGACAAAATAACGATTAAAAAAGTTTAAATCCACAAGAATTGCAATTTTGATTTCTAGACCACCTGTCATGAAATCAAATTTGATGAACTGTAATCCACTTCCATCCTTGTAATCCTGCACTTTATCTGCACACTTCTGCTTCTGTTTGCTCTATAGAATCTTTTTATCCAATTTTGTTGTATATTTGGTGATATAAGATGGAAATTAAGTAAGCAAAGAAGGAATCAAAAATCACTAAGACTACAAGTGCTACTTTACAAGACTTACTCATCATGGGATTCCTTGACGGCATCAGGATCAGGAGACGCTTCTGCCCAGTCTGTCACCTCTGGCTGAGGAAAAACTTCTGCATCCTCACTGAAATCACAAAAGGTCATCTATTTTAACGACTGTACTGTTAGACAGTACAACTTTAACGCATGTGACATGCTTATGATAAACCTACGATCAGGTAGGTTGTAAAAGTTGGCCATGCACAAACCACGACCACAGTTTTTATTTCAATAATATTTTAAACAATCAACATTACAAGCCAAAGAATTAAAGTTATATAGATTTAATTGTAAAACTTACCCTTCTGTAGGATTTCCCCAATTGTACTGCCCTCCACCATCACGCTTTTCTTGTGGCTTCACAGAACTACAAACAAATACAAATAAACACTGTGTAATTAGAAATGCAACACTACAGTTATTATCAAATCATTACTGAGACACAGATTTTGCAATCAGTAGAAACTGGCATTTCACATCTGCACATGATCTTGAAATAGTAGCTTTACTATTTATTTCCCTGTTCTGGAAGCAAATGTGACAAATGATTGTACAGCTAAGACTGTCTAGTAAAGCTTTCACCATGATCAAGCAACCTTACACAAACAGCTGTCACAAGAATTCTCTCTGGAAGCAGTTCAGCAGTTCAACAATATCAAAATTGATTTCCCTTATTCTAGTCTTCATGCACTTGTAAAATGATTTACACAAACAATGCAAGCTTTTAAGTGTTAAATAACGCATGGGAAAAATAAAAGATGTGATAAACAAATACTGTGAATTTATTTTAAGTTGTTTTCACATTACTTTGACAAGCAGGGTTGCGAGCTTCGTTGGGAAATACATGTAGTACTGGGGGTTATGCTGTGAAGTAGCAAACAAAATTGCAAACTTTGAAACATAGTTGCCAATTTGTTCCCTTGTTTTCACACATTGATGGAAACTTGCAAAATCTTGGACATTTCAAATAGCACAAAGGTCTTACTTACAAAGAAAAACTGTAGCAATTTCCCAATAAACTTCATAATGCTGCGCAGCAAATTAATGTGAAAACAACTATAACTTGATTAGTAACCACAATTCAGTTGTCAAATAAAACTTGTCAACCATTAATAAGCATTTATCAAAGTAAAAGGCAGTGTTTTAGTTAAGATTTAAGTACTTATTGTGATTAGCATAAAAGATATGATAAGAAATATCACTTTCTAACTTTCAAAAAAGAACTTGCAGGGCCAATATTGAATACTTTGTCTAGCATTAGCTGATTTGCACACCAGCTCAGCCAACTTATCAGGTTTAGGCCTATAAATTGATGGTATTTTTATTTCTTTGTAACAAGCAGTTTAGTTCACCTTAGGAAATAGACTTATCTTCCGCTAAAAAATTAGTTTCCTCCTCAAAGAGTTTATGTATAAATTGTTGAAGAATCTTTCACCATGCAAATTGATTTTAAACAAATGTCTGCATTAAATTATCAATAACTGCAAGCATTAATCATAAATGGTTAGCTTTTAAATGCATTACACATGCATGGTACACCTTGTTTTTACACATTCATGCCTTAGGTTTGGCTTCTAATAAGGTTTAATTTACATTCTTGCAAATGAGCTTGTGAAAAACATAAATTTCTGTTGAGAACAGAACAATGCTCAAGAAATGATGGTACACACAACACCAAGCAACTACAGTTTAAACAAAGTTATAATGAAAATGCTAGGAATTAATTTATATTTAAAAAGGAGCTAAGTTAAATGTTTGTCCAACCTTCTGTCCCCGCGACTTGAATTATTGTCCAGTCGGGGGCCCCTAGACCACAAGAAGAGGACACATTTCTTTTACAAAATAAAAAAGTTTCAGAAGAAAAAAGAAAGGAATAGCTAAAGAATGACTTGAGAGTGTTTAATAAGTCGGTGAAGTGAGGACATCCTCTTCTTCGGAATCACACAATTGTTTGATTACAGGCATGGGTACCCTCCAAGTTATTATGTGGGATGTTATTACTAGAGAAAAAACTTTGGGAACCTGATAGAAGTCAATATCATAACTGTCTGTACTAATGAAATTGCAATGGTGCGGGCCTACAAATGCTCTAGGTTTGCCTAGGAGAATTGACTTTTGCTAGCACAGTGCTTGAAATTAAATGTTTGTTTTCACTAGACAAATGCTTTGTTTTGCTCACACTTCTGTTGCTAATGGAAAACAAGCTTTATTATGGTGAACAAAAAAATCTGGAAAATGCTAGAGAATTCAAAGTGATGTTGCACTGTAACAACTGGTCACAAGTCAAACAACCTTTTTTTTATACTGTTGCCCTTAGCAGGGACTAACGTTAAAAGTAAACCTGGGCAAAAATGTTCCAACCATGTTTCTCTGAAAGGAAAGTAGCAAAACTTCATGGAGTACAAAATTATGGCTGATTTAATACAACATTTTGAGAAATACAAAGGAATCAGCCAAATAGTGGTTGATAAATACTAAAACTGTTATTTAAAAACAACTTTTGCAAATCTCCTGGTCAATGTACAGACTAACCTCATCCATAGGGATTTCTGTGTGTTCAAAATGGCAGCCAGAGAAATTGACAATACTGCCAAAATACTTCAAGAGTACTGGATAATTTTGCTGTGTAAAACATGATGAAATCTCTTTGTTTCATTTAAACATCAATTTCTGATTGCCAGAAAACAAACATGGCTACCAATTGCTGGAAATAACCCTAAAAGTGCAAGACAATACTTGACGATTCTTGGAGTATTTCGGCAGTCTTGTCCAGGAAGTTCTTCGTGCACCCCCCCCCCCCCCCCCCCCCCCCTAAACCCAGAGAAAGCCCCTGGAACACGATTGATGTATGACTTCAAGATTTAGCTGCATGATTACAAGTTATGGAGGTTAATAGGTCTGGAAAAAGTAAGGGTTTGACTTTCAATGCGAGGTCCCGAGTACCCATGCCTGTGATAATTAAACTGAATACCATTTACTCACATTTTTTCTGAGCTTAATATTTAACATGTATTTATCCTCTATCAATGCTAATTTTGTTAATGTGTTATCATAAATTCACGCATGTCAAATTAAAGCATATTAATTAAAAAACATCAAAACAAAACCGGACTGGTACTTCTCCAGATAAACAGCTGTATATTTGTGGACAGAACACAAGTTATTTTGCCCCATTGAAATGAAATTATCATGCACCCAACACCTTTGCATAGCCTGGCTAATTTAAACATTTTAAAACCAAATCTTACAGTGCAATAAAAATCACTACATGAAAAGGGACTGAAAATTAGTATAGTGTACAAGATTGTACAAATACTGTATTAATTAAGTTTAGAAGTGGCTTCAGAAATTCATGCGAGGAGTGAGATTAGTTTTAAAGGTATAAGAAATGAAATGATATCAGAGCTAGAGGTTTTAAGAGTGAAAGGTGAGTTAAGCTACAAAGGACTTACGATCGATCACTTCCGCTTCTTCTTTCAAATTCTCGCTTCCTACCGAAGCCACCACCGCCACCACCTCGCGGACCAAATCCCCCACGGCCACCTCGTCCTCCGCCACCTCGCGTCCCACGTCCTCTTCCCCTTTCAAATCCTCCTCTCTCTCTGTCAGCTCCCTCCTTATCTGGGGACTCCGGATCTCCCTGAGAACCCTCTCTCCTACGGTTGAAACCGCCACCAAATCCTCCGCCTCGCCTTTCCCTGGGCGCATTATCATCACGGTCTCGTCTCTCACTCGGACCGTTGGTTATACGAGTGTTTTTCTCGTTTTCTCTTCTAACATCGCTTTTTCCGCGGCCACCTCGTCTGCTGTCGGTTCTTTCTGCAAAGTATAAAAGCAATTGTTGCGCATTAAAGCCGTTCAATGGCGCGGAAAAGCTGGGAAAAGCCTATTGAATGCAAGCAAATCGAAAGTTTACAGCAGAATTATTTATAAACGTACAGGATCCAACACAAGCTATCACAACCATAAACACGTGCTGCAAACTGTTCATATCTCCACCGAGTAAGCGAATTTTATTTTTTCATAGCTGCCATTTAAAGGCATAATCGAGAACGTCGAGAAAGAACTCTGTTTGGGGTTTTAAATCACATTCATTTGGTCACCGTGGTAAATTTCGCAATTTACGCGCGGGCGTTGTGTGAAAACTGTTAGTTTATTTTCGTCGCTACATAGGATAACACAAATGACAGACACCTCTGAACAACTAAAATTCAGTAGATAAATACCTGACTAAAATGTTGAATGTATACAAGATATTCGAAACACGATGTAATGAGAATATAGCGCTGCAAAGTTCGAAAACACCTGAGTGAAAACGTCCACATGGGTCTGACAAGATGATGGCGTCACAGTACAACATGTACATTCGACGTAACAACGAGAACCCCTTTTTACAAACCTTCCCTCTTGGACTCCTCATTGACAGTGTCTTTCTTGTTCACCGCTGGTTTTGTGTCTTTAGGAGGTTGCTTTACAGCTTTCTTGTCTTGTTTCTTCGGCTTGTCTTTCTTGGCCGACTCCTCTTTCTTCTCCTGCTTTTGCAGAAATTCTTCTGGATCTTCGTCGTCCAAATTTAACGCACCGAAGCGATTATTCACTCCTATGCTGTATTCCACGTCCATTATGAATGGATGCAATGGAAAAAGCACAGATGATGGAAGATTGTGCTGCAAACACCTCTTGGCTCAGGACTCAGCAGATTTTACTACTCGAAGCTCCGCTCCACGCGCGATGCATGCTTGCAGGGAACTTGGCGGGTGAAGCTCGAATGGCATCATGGGTTGTTTTGACTTTTTCGCGTTTTATCTTCCGTTTTTTTTAGCTTCCTTTTTTCATTTTTCCACTTTTTATTTCCCCTTAATTCTTTTTCTCTGTTTCGTGCGTTCGTTGTTTCCGTGGGGATTGACAGTTTTTGATGAGGAATTTTGCGGCTTTCTGTGGCTGCGTGGAAAATACTTGAAAAAGTGCTGGCTAAACTCAAATCAAACTTAAAACTTAGAGTGCTAACAGTCCTTTTGATACTTTTTTAGTTGAGCAGGTGGTTTAATCGCAAACAGCACCGCATGAAATCACCGCTTAACAGTTTTCATTTGAATGGTCACACCTTTACAATACAGACACCAAAGGCCCAGTCCCAACCCCAGGGGGGTACTCAGGTATATTAGTGACGGGGAGGTGCGAAGACCTTTTTTGGGTTTGAAATTAGCGATCTGAGGACTTTTTTTGGGTTAGAAAAAAGTGTTGACTTTTTTTGGGTGAAAGATTTTGGTAAGGACTTTTTTTTTTTGGGGGGGGGGGGGGGGGGGGGGGTTGACTAAAAGCGAAGCCCAGGCTTCTCATTTTCATGTCACACAATTGTATCAGTTTCATGTACAAACGTAAACTACATGCAAATGACAAGGAGACTGCCTGTTTTAGCGGTTTATTCATAAGAGGTCACTTTACGACAGTTACATATGAAGAATGTAAATTTGATAACATATCGCATTACACTTTATTCTCTTGATGTGCATTTTTGTAACTTTTTTATGCAGAGAAAAAAAAATAGACTTTTTAGGTTACGTTCTGGACCATTGGTCTTTTTAGCCTGATAGGACTTTTTTGGGTCTAACAATTTGGCCTCATTCGCACCTCCCCGTCACTAATATACCTGAGTACCCCCCCCCCCCCCCCCCTGGGGTCCCAACTGTCCCATTATAGATGCGTCCGTATTATAGAGGTGTCCGCATTATAGAGGTGTCCGTATTATAGAGGTGTCCGTATTATAGAGGTGTCCGCATTAATTATAGAGGTGTCCCTATTATAGAGATGTCCACATTATAGAGGTGTGACACACCCAAGTGTCCACAGTTATAGAGGTGTCTGTATTATAGATGTTTCCATATTATAGAGGTGTCTGTATTATAGGTGTCCATATTATAAAGGTGTCCGTATTATAGAGGTGTCCGTATTATAGAGGTGTCCGCATTATAGAGGTGTCCGTATTATAGAGGTGTCCGCATTATAGGTGTCCGTATTATATAGATGTCCACATTATAGAGGTGTGACACACCCAAGTGTCCACAGTTATAGAGGTGTCTGTATTGTAGAGGTTTCCATATTATAGAGGTGTCTGTATTATAGGTGTCCATATTATAAAGGTGTCCGTATTTTATAGGTGTCCGTATTATAGGGGTGTCCATATTAGAGGTGTCCATATTATAGAGGTGTCCGTATTATAGGTGTCTGTATTATAGAGGTGTCAAGATTATAGAGGACTCCATATTATAGAGGTGTCAGTATTATAGGTGTCCGTATTATAGAGGTGTCTGTATTATAGAGGTGTCTGTATTATAGAGGTGTCCATATCATGGAGGTGTCCGTATTATAGAGGTGTTCATATTATAGAAGTAGGGATTGTATGAATTTTCGTATCTTCGGCACCAAAAGAACTGTCCGTAATAGAGAAGTGAAGATTTAATTTGACTCGAAAATTTACTCAGCAAAATGAAAGCCAAAATATGCAACCGTGAACAGCTCTTTCAAATATGTGACGGGGTGATTGTTGGAAATTTTGTAAGGAACGCCCTTGAGGGTACCATAACCAACGAAAATGTTTACGTCCCGGAAATCACGAATAGCAACCGGAAGTTTAATGATTCCTTTTGTAAATGAATGGCTTGGTAGCAGCCTTTTACCCAGCCATACATTCTTTGTAAAATGTCGACACTTAAGGTTAATTTCACGAAAATTATTTACCATATCGCGCTCAAATTTCCGAGCATAATAAGTTTGCCAAGCTCGTTCGTTGATTTGTAGCAGGTTCACATTTTTGCTTATCATCTATGACAGGAGCCGATTACCCTGCCTATGATAATCAAGCCAAAAAAGTAAACAAAGATCATTAACATGGTGGCCATTTTGGATAACGACAAATAATTTCCATAAAAATAGTTTTATTCCCAAATAATGGAATTTCATATATTTTTCTGTCATCCAACATGGCCGCCGTGAAAACTACCAGTTTGGAAACAGGGAGCCCACCCGTCACTTCTATCCAACATGGCCGCCGCGCAAATGGTAAAGGGGAACCCACTCTTCACTGCTATATGTTTGCCACCCCCCCCCCCCCCAATCTTTTTTTCCCCGGGCCTCAACTGATAAGGTCATTTTCGCGGTTACTAGTGAGAAAAAAACACGACACACAAGAAGTGACTTAACTGTGTTCGCTTTTATTTTTTTCCTAAAAAGCCGAGTCAAAGGAGACATACAGCTAAGACAGCGTTTAAAAATATACTCTCTTTGTGGATATTATTATAAAAGGCAATTTTCGTATTCTCGCGGATGAACTGGAACTTGAACTAGAAGCTCTGTGTGCACACCTCTGAGGCTGACCCCCTCCAGGGTGGGATGGGGATTGTGAAGTCCCCCCCCCCCCCCTGCCATTCTTTAGCACTTGCTTTATTCCCTTGGAAACGAACACCTCAGCCTCGCCATGTGAAAACCTTTCTCATATTGAGTTATAGAGGAGTCTGACGTACAAGCCTCGATTTCAAGCTAGATCCAGTTTACCTGCGAGATTTCAGTTTGACAGAAAGGAATTCACCGCTACTGATATTAACTACTAGATTAAATCATTTTGCCAACGCACAAATTCCAGCCAATACCCTATTTCCGAGTTGCTGGTAGCCTACTTTTCAAACCGAGGCCACGTGCAAAACCATTCATATGGATATGAGTTTTGTTTGTCACGCAAACAAAACTCGTATCCACATGAATGGTTTTGCACGTGGCCTCGGTTTGAAAAGGAGGCCAAGAGCAACTCGGAAATGGGCTATTCTATTATCCAGTCAAGCTACCAACCAGCTGCAAGTTTCATACACAAATCCGCATAACGCCAAACTTTACTTCCATTCCTAGAAACACAATTTTGTATCCAACACGTTCTGACTAAGTTACTGTAAAAATAGATACGCCTTAGTGGCGAATCCTTTCTTGAATATTATCAGGTTACCGTTCTTTCCTTTTATAAGAAATTCGAGAAGAGCGATAATGGTGTTTATATGATGCCAATTTTATTATGTAAATTGCATTCAGTTAACCCTCCACTTTCCAAAAGTCAAAGCTCCCAGTTTAATGGTCACAAGAATTTTAGTCACAGACGACAAATAAGCGGTTTCAATTGAGTGTGGTAAAACCAAAACCAAAGTAATTACTCTGACCAATCACAGCAGTCGTAAACAATCCAATGAACCAATCAAGAGCTCGACTCAATTACATGTCGCCGGCGCCAAGCGCGGGAAAACGCGTGCGAGTAAGTCACGATTGGTTTTGGTTTTACTTCTGATTGGTTGAGAAAGTGGCGCGAGATTTTTTAGCCAATCATAAAACGAAGGAATACTAAACCAAAACAATAGCAAAATTCCTTTCGACACTCGATTGAACTGCGCTACGACAACAAACAGTATCAGAGGAAAGTACTGATTGCATTTGAATAGAAACACTAAAAAGATTTCGCCCAAAGACTGCTAAAAAGGCGTTTCTTTGGGAAAATCCGAATCCGGATTATACCGAACAGGACACTGTCCCGGCTGAAATATCGTTTTTTCATGATAATGGCCAGGAGCTTGCTTTAAGCTTACTTTATTATCTTGAAATTGGAAGAAACCATCGCCAAAAGTGACAGAAGCAAAGAAATATGAACTAAACAAACAAAAGAACGGCTAGAAAAGTCAAAATTTCACAAGAATGGCAAGATTGATTTCTTGACCGCCTCTCAAAAAATCTAATTTCACGAACTGTAATCCACTTCAATCCTTGTAATCCTGCACTTTATCTCCAAACTACTGCTTTTGTTTTGCTCTATAGAATCTTTTTATCCAACTAAGTTGTATATTTGGTGGCATTTGGCGATATAACGTGGAAATACGCCAAGCGAAATTTTGCTATTTCATATAAATGGATTAATTTTTTCATGGAAACAACAGTGCGCATGTGCATCTACCGCTGGCATGGAATCTCTCCCGGGATCCTGAATCCTAACAAAACGGATTCAGAATTAATCCACTGAATCTGTTCTGAGTATGAATTCATTGAATTCATGATCCAATTTTGGTTTCTTGTAAAGAAAATTCGGATTTTCCCAAAGAAACGCACCTTATCTGACACTTGTAGGTAGAGGATTAATTTTTAAAAAATGGTAAATAATTCAATGTTTAAAATAAGTTTGGTCTTGTCACGGCTATTGGCCAAATGGAATAAGTTAGGGATGTAGGAATGAAAAGTTACCTTGCTAAAACATGCGTCCTCCAAACAACTCTCCAAAACTGCCAATGATTGAACAAAAGTTAAGACTCACAACCACGCTTTACAAATAATTCTTTTTCTTTGGCGTCACCTTAGAGATAGACCTCTGTTAATTTTGTACAATCTCGACTTCTCTCATATTTATTGCCATCTTCGCGACATTTCTTTGGGCAAAGACCCGACAAGTTATCGATTTCTATTAAGTTACTAGTTTAATTATATGAAGTCAACTGAAAACGCTCTCTCCGACATCACAACACCGATGAAGTATCGATTAGACAAACTGGGGTTCTCGCTCTTCCTCGTTGCTTACATCGGGAAACGGAGAACGGGCATTCGCTCGACTGCTTCTCGGACTCGTGTTCGGGCTTCTTCGCGGTTTGTGTCTATCATTAATGTCTTCATGGTCAAGAGGAATATCTAATTCTCTCGGCGACAGAGTTTCTTTATCCACATCGTGTAAATCCAGTTTCAAAGATTCCCTCTTGTCAAGATTGTCCAGAACCAAACTTCGCGGACGCTCGGTTTTTTCTTTTCTATTACGACGCCTAGGTTCACCTTGTTTTTCCTGTTCAACTGGTTTTGTTTTTTCCGGACTACTTTGCACTGCACTGTTTCCATCTACACTGTCATTCAACCGTCTCCTTGGTAATTTAGGGCTACCGCTGACCGGGCTCATTACACTTGCTGTGCTGCTTCCATCTTCACTGTCATTCAAACGTTTCCTTGACAACTTAGGACTGCCGCTGGCCGAGCCTGAGCCGCTGCCGGAATCGCTCCTTGGTTTTCTCATTCCCATGTCACTGACGCGTTTGTACAAGCCGCGGTCTTTTTGCTCGAACATTTGCTTACGACAAGCCACCGGGTTGGGGTTGAAATGTTCCGACGATTGTCTCCGACCAGAGTCGAGGCTTCCCGAACGGTTCTTCTCGTACTGCTGAAGCCGATCTTTAACAGAAACTCGTGACGTATAAGCTGAGCGAGTCGTAGGTTTAGTTTCTGACGTTTTATCACTACCTCCGCTGATCTTCCTTCCCTCACTTGGGGATTCACCTGGACTTTGAACTCTATCCGGGACTTTAGTATCATTGGACGCTTGCGCAGTTGAACAATCCGGCGTGGAAGCTCTCCGCTCCTGTAACGCAGTCATTACAGGGACAATAAGCTCACGTGATGCCGCCTCCGAAGGAACCTTGGGAACGGAAATCGCGTTTTCAGCCAAAGGTTTTTCCGAGGGCACGAAATCCTTTTTTTCCACGGAAGGAGATCGCGCAGGTTTTTTCGAGACAGGTGGTGGTTCTATTACGTTTGGTGAAGGCAAATCACTCTTTTGTTTCTCCTTTGTTGGAGATTGTACAGGACTGAGTGTACCCTCGCTGGGAGCATCTTTCTGACTGATCCCACCCTCCACGGGGGCAGGCACTTCAGTTATGTCAATCCGTGTTACAACCGCAGGTTCACTGATAATCGTATCTTTTTCTTCACCAATAACACTGTCTTTTTCAATCGACGCTAGCTCGTCAGTTAACGAGCTATCCATAGCGCATGCATGAGAGTTCGCCGCTCCAGAAATCCCTACGAAAGAATTTTCCTCCTCAATTGCGTACGGGTCTTTATTAAGATTCGTGTCACTAGCAGATGTCTTCATACCTATTGGGAAAAATCCCGCACTCAGGTCATCGACGCGTTGAACGCGACCAGGTAAATCAGAATTTCTTTTCAATAAACCCAAAGTCCGAGGACGAGGTCGTGCGTTGATCGTGTTACCCGAATATGACCGAGTTCGAGACTCCCGAGACTCGGACTGAATATCGGCAAGTCTCGGGTCTTTGTCGGGAAATCCAACACTTTCCGAAGAGTCCACTTTGTCCGATCTAACGGTATCGGAAAGATCGGGTAACAGCGAATCGGTATCCTGAAAATCCGAAATGAAGCTCGGCGTGACGGAATGTGACGACGAGCTCCGAGACATGAACGGATAGGCTGGATCTTGAGTCACGACTTTGTCGTCGTCGGCTAAGTTTTCGTTTGAGGAGCGCGGAGAGCCAATTCGCCGAGGACCACCGAAATGAGAAGTATCAAGGTCATCGTCTGGAGTGCGAGATCCGCTGGTTCCTAATAGAGACAAAACCAATGAATAAATAAATTAACAAATTAATTCATTAAATTTAAATATAAAAACTCGATTTCCATCAAGCCAACGAAAATATGTTTCAACTTGTTTGTGGGGAAACTTGGTCTTGCGATGTCCATAAGGACCATTAAATTAGGGTATAAAGCACCACGCTGAAGTTGCACATCGGTGATACACAAACCCACACCCCATTTTTGTTCCGCCACTCTCCCCCCCCCCCCCCCCCCCCCCTTCCCCACTGTGACAAGAAAGGGTTTTCAGCTGCGTGCGCGCGCGACGTGCACTCGTCATGCCTTGACGCACGCGTCAGCTGATTTTCCTATCAAAAAGTAACGCGCGCAGCTCACCGGAAATGAAAATACTGCGTAAAATCGCGCGAACCGTAAATAAATCGTGCATAAAATATTCCTCTTTATATCGAAAGTTTGTTCGGTGACCTATCCTGATTTTCTGTATGCAAGCAGTATTCGGTATTTCCTATCTTAAACAAAAGTATGAGAAAAACTATTTAGCGGAATTTTTTTCTTATCTGACAACAACCTTTTTGGAAATAAATTTTTGTTATGGCGCCAAAAAGAAAAGAAAAGAAGTTGTGCTTTCCAAACTGAGAAAAATACTAATAGGTTACCGAATTAGTTTTAAAGATAATTAGCGAAAACTGAGTTTTAAAGGCTCTTCTCAGATAGCTGTACTGTTGCCATGGTAATGGCTATGACGTCATAAGCACCCTTAAAGTATTGCCTGATAAAGGCGTGGTATAGATATCCAAGAGTTGTCCATATCACCGGTTGCATTATTTTTTAATATTTCATCATTTAGACACACTATTGAAAGAAAGAAACCCTTACGAGCCTTCTTAAAATGGCAGGTATTTATGGGGTTTCCCGTACCATAAAACAACGCGTTGGTTAAGCACCGCGTTGCGTGGTTAAGGATAGTCTGTGTGTTTTTGGACAGTCACTACAATAATGTATCTAATTTTAATTGGAAGATGTCTTGTTTTCATCCGTGAAATTTTGGCTTAAAAAACTGAAGCATTCACAAATTTTCCACCACGAGGAAATCAGTGACGTAACAAACATGCGAAGTGCGTTATTCAGTGCTCTCAGCGCCCGCACTCTTAAGAATACAACAAGCATCCGCTGACCTTGAGTAGTGTCGTCCTCGTAGTCATCTTCCATATCTGAGTCTTCCGGTGGTACCAGCGGGATAGGTGACTCATAAGGTAATAAGAACTCTGGGAGGTTGTATCGAGCACGATCACTCTGCTGAAAGAAAATACACTGACATGTCTGTCATGCTCTAAACTTTGTCGTATACATGTGTTGAATAATTTACCTAATTTGTAAGATTAAAACTCGCCAAAAAACCAAGGCCAATCAGTCTTAATAACAGCAAGTTTAAGCTGAATAAAATACAGTAACAAGAGACATCAACTGACAATGAACTATTAAATATCAGTCAGTCAGTCAGTGACTACCACCCTCAACTCAACACTCATGTCCAGGATTGCATGCTGGGGGAACGGGGGGGACGGGGCTAGGCTACGCCATGCATCACAACGTGTCCTAATATATAAAAGTTTACCATAACACATAATTCTGTCACATATGAAGTAATATGAAAATGACAAATAACTCTGTCAAATATGAAGTATTTGTTAAACAATACTTTCCTGCATTAGACAATATTCGTATTCTCGGTATTGAACTGGAACTAGCTTGCAATGGAGGCTCATGCGGGGGAATATCATTAAAAATATTTGCATGTGAAAAGAATGCCCCGCATAAGCCTCGTCTGCAAGCTAGTTCCAGTTCAATACCGAGAATACGAAAATCGTCTACTCCAGACTTAACCCTTACTCCCAGAGTCAATTATGGAGACATGTAGTGTAGTTCTAACTTTTGAGTCTAAGGACGAAATCCTATGGTGTGACCATTCAATTAAAACCTCTTCGGCAGTACTTTTGCATGGTACCATTTGTTTTTAAATATTTTACAAAATGAAATTTGGAATTTTTCTTGAATTTTAATGTTTGGCACTCTTGGGAGTGAAAGGGTTAAGTGGAATATCCAACTTAAAGATCATAGGGATAAATACAAACCTGGACACAAACTATTTCTGTCAGTGCTAAAAAAAAAATGATAATAATAATTCATTTTTTACACCACCCATTCCCCTGGGTCTGAACCACTTGGCAACTTAGATCAACTCAATCGAGTGGTTTCTCATTACTAACTACTACAGTCTTAACTAGTTTGTTTTATCCTCTTTGTAGTGTTTTAAAATTGTAATACACAACACGTACATATGAGGGAGAGAAATGGTTTACTTACCACATCACTTCTGTTATTAGATTTGGCCAAAAGATCAAAGAATTCTGACCCGAAACCGAGGCTGCTGCTTCCCCTGCATAGAAAAACAAACCAAAATGACTGTGATTTTGAATGTTGTGTGACAAGCCGGAAAGAGAGGAAGTGACTGTGAAAAAAGAGTGACAATCCAGTGTAGCGCGACTAGACAAATAGGAATTATCAAGCAAGAGTGACAGTGTTGTTAAGGCCCTGTCCACACGTATACGTTTGCGTTCATAAACGCATATTTTTTTTATGCGTTTGGGCCTCCCGTCCACACGTAAACGATGAAAACGGTCACCCAAAACGGATATTTTCGAAAACGCTCTCCAAAGTGCATATTTTCGAAAACGCCGTTTACCCGTTTTACGTGTGGACAGCGTAAACGGATATTTTCGTAAACGCTGATGTCACAGATTCGGACCCAGTCCACAAATAAAGAAAACAGAGCAGATATTCAATATGGGGGACTTATCTACGCATGCTCAATGCAGATTTGAAGCGTTTACGTATCGTTTTAGCGTTTACGTGCGGACAGGTGAAAACGAATCGTAAACGATGGCTGGCTTCGTGTGGACGGGAGCGTTTTAGATAAAAAAAATATGCGTTTACGAACGTAAACGTATACGTGTGGACGGGGCCTAAGTGTTAAGGGACTGTGCGTGCTTCGCATAAATCGACAAATAACCTGACTGCAAGCTAGAAAGGAAGTGTTTGCAGTGTCTGCAAGCATTACGTTACAACCCATACATGATATGACTGTGGATGTCACGCGAGAACAAAAGGAATGATAAAAAAGTTTATCTCGGGGTACTTACGTTGAGGGTGAAGGTGATTTAGGTACTTTCAAAGATGGTTCAGGGACGTTTACCAACCTGCATCCAAATATCAACAATCAGTACTGCACAACAAAACACAAATTGCGTTACAAGACAAGATGGCGTTACGTATAAAAGAGATGCATGCGTTGTACTTACACTGGTAGACTGGAGTTGCGGAGTTGAACGGGAGAGAATTCCACGAGAGACTGGGAAGTATTTGTATCTGGAGTGTTAATGAGGCTAAACAAATGCAAACAACGTATGGATTATTAACACAATGTTAACGCTTTCACTCCCACAGTCAATTATGGAGACATGTAATATAGTTCTAATTTTTTATCTGTCGACAAAATTCTATGGTGTGACCATTTAAATGAAACCTCTTTGGCAGTACTTATCTATGGCACTGTTTATTATACTGTACAAGGTGGTTCTAACTTTTGAGTCTGTGGATGTAATCCTAAAGTGTGACCATTCAAATGAAAGCTACTGAGCAGTACTTTCCTGTGGTACTGTTTATTATGCTGTACAAGGTGGTTCTAACTTTTGAGTCTGTGGATGTAATCCTAAAGTGTGACCATTCAAATGAAAGCTACTGAGCAGTACTTTCCTGTGGTACTGTTTATTATACTGTACAAGGTGGTTCTAACTTTTGAGTCTGTGGATGTAATCCTAAAGTGTGACCATTCAAATGAAATCTACTGAGCAGTACTTTCCTGTGGTACTGTTTATTATACTGTACAAGGTTGTTTAAACTTTTGATTCTGTGGACAAAATCCTATGATGTGAGCACTGTAAAAGTCACAAGACAACGCAATCACAAGCGCAAGCATAAGAGATTCGCGTCTATGAAACGAATATGCTCGAAACAAAGGAAAAAAATCCTTACGCTTTTGTTTACGTCGAGCCCGTTTTCGAGCTGAAGTGATGTTCTCTATAATAAATATGTTTATGCTTACGCTTCTGCTTGCGCCGCTGTTGAAAACCAGGCTTAAGCGAATAAGAAAAACAGTCATTTTATATCCGACACTGTGTGGACATTAAAACTTACCTAGCCTCATCTTCAGCCTCGTAACTTTCATCTGGGTTCACATCTAACGAGACAAGAACACAAAACATAAAGGGATATGTTAAGTTTATATATACATTTTTTTCTTTTTTTATAAAACTGTGCTAGAATGAAGACTAAGCATGATTTCAAGTGAAACCTTGGAGGTAACTTTGTAAAAGACCACTTAATAATACGATTTTAGTCAAATGAAAACCAGCACACACTTAAACAAAAATATTATGCACTTATTGACAGAGTGGGAGGGCAGCGAGGTCCGTGCGCCATGACCGAGAGCCAAATATTTTCCCGTCAATAAGTATTTTATAACATGACTAGACACTACAAGAATAGTCGTGCAGTGCGAGGTCACTTGAACTCGAGCGGGGCCGCACGGCTTTTTCCGGACCGGCTCACGTCAACCCGTCGGGCCCCGCTCACGTCACCTAGCGATTCTATTTTCTGTGGTATTGTGTCAGTGAGGCCGTACGGTCATATTATAAAATAAATTATGACATTACCACCAGATCGAAGGCTCGGGACAGTGACCACACTGCCTTGTCTGTCTCGTGGCTTGGGAGGAGTGAATTTCTGCAAACAAATGAGAAAATGTATTAAGCTCGGTAATGAAATGAGAAAAATGTAATGTTCATCGTGTCACGAGCGCGGGACAAAGAAAAAATCTGAGTCCCTGACAGGATTCGAACCTATGACCTTCCGCACACCGGTCGGATACTTCCGTACACCGATCGGATACTTCCGTACACCGGTCGGATACTTCCGTACACCGATCGGATACTTCCGTTCACCGGTCGGATACTTCCGTACACCGATCGGATACTTCCGTACACCGATCGGATACTTCCGTACACCGATCGGATGCTTCCGTACACCGGTCGGATACTTCCGCACACCGGTCGGATTCTTCCGTACACCGATCGGATACTTTCGTTCACCGATCGGATACTTCCGTACACCGATCGGATACTTCCGTACACCTGTCGGATACATCCGTACACCGATCGGATACTTCCGTACACCGGTCGGATACTTCCGTACACCGATCGGATACTTCCGTTCACCGGTCGGATACTTCCGTACACCGATCGGATACTTCCGTACACCGGTCGGATACTTCCGTACACCGATCGGATGCTTCCGTACACCGGTCGGATACTTCCGCACACCGGTCGGATACTTCCGTACACCGATCGGATACTTCCGTTCACCGATCG
Source organism: Dendrophyllia cribrosa (assembly GCA_024195265.1). NCBI lineage: Eukaryota > Metazoa > Cnidaria > Anthozoa > Scleractinia > Dendrophylliidae > Dendrophyllia > Dendrophyllia cribrosa. The sequence goes on along the minus strand of JAJLRJ010000013.1, from coordinate 1,139,950 downwards.
GATACTTCCGCACACCGGTCGGATGCTCTGACCACTGAGCTACGAGAGACTTGTGGCGAGCTACGTTTAGTCCGTTCATATATTCAGTACACGCATCCTGATGGTTTTTTTTTTTCGATTTAACATTTTATTGGACGCAGCAATATTTGAACGTTTAGCAGGCTTTCCAACACAACACCGCTAGCAACAGCTAATCATGTTTCAGCCACGTGTGTTGTTGGACAACAATGTTGGGATGTTTAGTCGGGGTAAGGGATTAAAGTTTGTGGTTTGGAGCTAATAAGCGTGTATAAATCATGAGCACTGTTGGATAAAAGTGGGATGCTTTACACAGTAAAACCCACAAAACTTACCTCAACTGGTGTTTCTCGTGATGGCGATTCATCCGTTTCAGGAAGCTCAAATACCTAAAAAAAAATACTTACACACTTTAGCCTGACTTTTTTTAAACCAAGACATCACACCTGGAAGATCATAGCGGACACAAATAATAAAATACTCACAAACCTTAGCTAGACTTTTTTTAAACCAAGACACCACACCTGGAAGATCATAGCGGACACAAATAATAAAAAACTAAACTTTAATAGCACTTTGTACCATGTCTTACCTCAGGATTGACGATTAACAGCTCCACCAAGCGAGTTTGATGTGGCATATCCACAAGAGCAGTCAGACTGGACGTCGCTGTAGCATTTTCACTACAAAGTAACAACATACAGTTTGAAATTGACTTGCACCAAGTCGCTCGTTTCGTCACTTAGTGTCGCAAAACCAAAACCAAAGTAACCACTATGACCAATCACAACAGACGCAGACAATACAAGGAACCAATCAGAACTTGAAGCGAATTTATGAAGCCGCCGCCAAGCGCGGGAAAACGCGTGCGAACAACTCCGAATTGGTCTTGGTTTTTCTTCCGACTGGTTGAGAAAGTGGCGCGGGATTTTTTAGCCAATCAAGAAGCATACTAAAGCTAAAACAAAGCATTCGCTTAATTACTTTCGACACTCGATTGAAATTCTAATAAGCTGTTTTTTGGAAAACTAATTAAGATAAAAACTACCGATAAATGTTAGTTCTCAATTGAAAGCCGCTATAAAATGACTGATAGAGGGTTAATTTGATTTCGGCCCCTCTTGCGAGAGTAATGGTTTGACGATTCTCTATCAAAGATACGTCTGTTCTAGAAACGTGTCTCTTTCCCTATCCGCTATTTGTATAAAGACGTGTTTTTACCCCTCAGGTCTCAACAGTGTTGGTCCAAACACAATGGCCAGGTTACTGCCAGGCATAGCATTCGCTTCGTCGTGTTCGGAAACTCGCTTCAGATGCATGATCAAACGAGCTGCCGTTAACCGATTAGCTGTCGGAAGCTGCATCACGAGTTCCCGAAGTCTGCCGAGCAGCTTGTTGTACTCTTCTCGGATATCTTCGTTTTCAGAAGCCGCTTTACACGTCATGTTGTTGCTTATGATTGCGAAGCTCTCCTGAAAACAACAAACAAGGCAGGTTGCGTTAAAATCCACAATAAATGACAAACGCATATATTTTGTAACCATTTAACGCCTAGAGTTTCCGCTCAGAAAATAAGGCGGAGTTCTCAGTGACGCATGTTCGAGACAGAGCGGTTTTTACTTGAGAGTGGAAAGTAATTTCACGATTGCTTCGGTTTTTCGCCACTTTCTCGACCAATCAGAAGTAAAATCAAAACCAATCATGACTTACTCGCACACGTTTTCCCGCGTTTGGCGCCGGCTACATGAACTAGGTTTGAGTTCTGATTGGTTCATTGGATTGTCTGTGTTGTCTGTTTTGATTGGCTAGAGTAATCACTTTGATTTTAATTTACGCGCTTGACGCCGGCTACAGGTATTTGGTTTGAGTTCTGATTGGTTCATTGGATTGTTTACGACTGCTGTGATTGGCCAGAATGATTACTTTGGTTTTGGTTTTACAACACTCAACTGAGAACCGCTCCATCACCAGGAAGAGTTACGACTGTGACACATCTGCTACTTTGTGACGCCAGTATACAGCATGAGACGGTTGATGAAAACGTTTTAATTACGAACTCTGATTTTAGGTTTCTTACCTTGGCTAGTCTGATGAACTCTGGATATAATCTAAAAGTTAGAAGCGATTCTGGAAGCTGAAAGGAAGGTCAGAAGAACATAGATGTTAGCTACGATCAGGTGGGGTGGTGTGTCTGACATTTTACCAGGGAGTGGAGAATAAGGTAGGTTTTGCTCACCTGTCGAATGTAAAGTTTTAAATAGCGAAGCGCACAATTACTATTTATAGAACTAAAACTCAGACAAACAAACCAAAAGTGACTCTCAGGGGATTCCTAATAACGAATTTCTATTGTCAGAAATGCAAGAATAAACACGAATAAATTATAAACTCAGACAAACATGACTACTGACGTCATTTGTGCGCTTTGCTATTGGCTCGATAATGTGGGGTGGTGTGTCTGACATAACACTAGGGAGTGGAGAATAGGGTAGATTTTGCTCACCTGTCGAAGGTAAAGTTTTAGATTGGCTTAATCACGTGGGGTGGTGTGTCTGACATAACACTAGGGAGTGGAGGATAGGGTAGGTTTTGCTCACCTGCCGAAGGTAAAGTTTTAGGACGGCTGCGATCACGTGGGGTGGTGTGTCCGACAAATCAGCCAGGTACACATTATTCTCAAAAGCCTGTGGAGACAAAAACACAAGCAATAAAATCAGACCTACAGCAAGCACACACCTTGGATAATCTCGCACACAGACCTTCTCACTCTTGAAAGGAAATGTCTAACAACGTAGCCTGCATAACAAGCGCAGTGAAATAGAGGGCGCGATTTCTATGACGTGTGCGCTTCATCGAAATGGCGCCTTACAGGCTTATGGGTACAAGAACAACTCTTTGAAAATGGGTAAGTCGTTGATTAACAAAGATCCACTAAAATGTGTTGAGGAATGATGAGCCATTTTACAACACTTCAATCGCTTACAATTTGTCAGATCTGGCCGGCCAGACCAATCAGTTGGTCGACATAATTCGCCTTTTTGAAGATTTGTTCCATCAAAATGGCGCACACTATTTACAGATTGACTGATCCGACTCTGCCATTTCTAATAAATATTGACGTAACACATACGAAACGACCGGTCCGGCCGGTCAGTTTTGAGAAATGGTACGCGGCCTTCGATCCAAGGCAATGCAAAGATGACACAGGTCTTAACTAACTCGCTTTCGCCTCTTAATCATTTACTTCTGTAACCACCTTAACGGATTTGTAAAGGTTTGATCGACATTTTACCTGGCATAGTTTTTCGACTCTGGACTTTACTCCCGATACACGATAGATTCCCTGAAAAAATAGAGAAAAAAGTTGATTAGCCTCGGGAGATAAAGAGTTAAACGGAAAACAAAGTACACGTAGCAAGCTTTAAAAGCAAAATAGAGAATGATGTTGCGCAGAATTCTGTGCAGTGTATCAAGGTTTTTGCTTCGTTAAATATCACAAACAACAATAAAGATTGAAGATACTTACTTTGAAATCAAGTCCTGAAACAAACAAAGAACAAAATACAGGTTACAAATCTTGTCATAACGTGCCTAAAATAGAACATTACGACCAACACCATTACGTTCAAAAACGATTCTGGAAGATGCCACAAATATTATTATGTAACAATGGGGTGGTTTTATTTCAGTTGCAAATAGCAAGCCGAAAATTTATCATCTTTGTGTCCTATAAAAGTTTTTCTTGGCCTTATTGCTGTGATATTTGCCTTTGAGGACGGATAAGATTTTAAGAGGGGGAGGGGAAAGGAATATTACCCTATATAATAAGGATATGTGCACCACCCCACCCCTCCTCCACTCTAAAAAAGGCAGCCGATTCGCATATAATTAACCGCATATAAGCGAGTCTAATTAACATCAAATTACCGCATGCAAGCGGTTAAAGTAGGCCCAATTCACCTATTGAGAAATAACGAAAATAGAACTGATCTCAAACTGGCTTTTGTCTTTCACTTGAACATTTTACATAAAAACTCCTTTTTTTAGTAAAAGAAGGAAAAAGATCAGAAGGGTGTATGCCTTGAACCCGAGTCGTTTGCTTCATAACTAATACCCATATCCACTACACCAACGAGGGCTAGGTGACAGGAACTGTAATTTTTAACATTTTTATAGAGTTACCCATAACCATAAATGAAAGCTAACCGTTTTTAAATCAGTGCTTAACCCTAAACACTGCAGATTAGTGCTAAACTGGAGCTCTTTTCTCTCAGTTCTGTGTCTAACGTCAGTAATATAAAGAATACTACTGTTAGGTATATAGAGCCTATTTTACCGCTTGCGTGCGGTAATTTGGAGTTAATTAGACCCGCTTATATGCGGTTATTTATACGCGAATCGGGTGAAAAAGGATGCGTTTTTACGCAAGCAGAACCAGTCCAACGGAGGCCTAGGTAATAGATTAAAAACTACAAACTAACTTTTTATTGTACTAACTCGTTTACAGCAGTTCAGTTAAGACTGAAGCCGTTTTATTTGCCGCATACCTCGTTTGTCGATTTCGTCAATACAAGCCGTAATGATGTGTGGAATGTTCTCGTCTGTGTTTGAATCTTCAAGATGTCGTTGAAAATCCACCCCAAACGTTGTCATGCGTCGCTGAATCTTCTGTAAGTACAAATAAAACAAATCACTTTGCTATGGTACTGTTTCTTATGCTATAAAAAGTGGTTTGTAACATTTGAATCTGTGGATGAAATCCTCAAGTGTGGCCATTCAATTGAAAGCTACTGCGCAGTAGTTTCCTGTGGTGCTGTTTATTATGCTGTACAAAGTGGTTCCAAAGTGGTTCTAAAGTGTGACCATTCAAATGAAAGCTATTGAGCAGTACTTTCCTGTGATGCTGTTCAAGGTAGTTCCATTTTTTGAAAACTACAAAGCAGTACTTTCTGATGCTGTTAATTTGTCATTTCTTTTTTTTAAATTCTATATTGGGCGTTATTAAGAGTCAAAGTTTTGATGAATATCAAAAGTGATTCTTACCGTGTATGTTCCACACTTAATACTCAGTCTCGCTAGACATTTTTTATGACACGTGAGGCCACATACTTCACACTCAGCGCCATTGAAATACACGTAACTGTCGCAGTCACGGCATTTAGAAGCCGAGCGCAGTTTCTTTAGCGTATGCGTCTGCGCTGCTGATGACAAGCGGCTGTTCTGGAAGGGTCCTGCTGATGTTCGGTTCTTGCTCGGGCGCTTTCTTCTGGAGCCTGGGTCCATGGGTCCTGAGAGAAGTATAACAGAAAATACTTTATATAGGGTCACCGAATGTTACCATGTAATCGTCTCAGTTTATTTGTTTAAGAGCGGTCTTCAATTGAGTGTTGCAAAACCAAAACCAAAGTAATTACTCCAGCCAATCAAAACTGACGCAGACAATCCAATGAACCAATCAGAACTCGAAGCAAATACATGTCGCCGGCCCCAAGCGCGGGAAAACGCGTGCGAGCAAGTCACGATTGGTTTTGGTTTTACTTCTGATTGGTCGATAAAGTGGCGCGAGATTTTTTTGGCCAATCACAAAGCGTAGCAATGCAAAACCAAAGCTATCGCGAAATTACTTGCGACACTCAAATGAAGTGCAGGGTAGAGCAACTTAAGTTGTCCGTCTTATAGAGAATGATTCGAGTCTTAGAGGTGTCCGTTTAGAGAGTTGATTGAATATAACAAGAATTTTTTACTGACAACGTATTTGCTGTGTATACACTATAAGAATATTTAACTCACCGTTTCTATTCGTTTCGCCTTTATCACCATCATCGGACGAAATCAACTCTAGGGATTGCGCCCGCGTCATGTCTCTCGTTTTACGGGACGAAGTGGGACTACCGCTAGGTGAACCGGGAAGGGAGCGACTCGTTGTACTCTCCGCATCACTGTTGTTTTCCTTGAGATGACTCCATGCATTCATGGGCACCTGTGAACTGTTAACGTTTTGTGAGCCGTGTAGGTTCAGGCTTTTATGGCGGCGGGAGTTAAATGGAGACATTTTCACGTTCTCATCTATGGTGATTTGGTTCTGACTGTTGCGCGCGTCAAATAAAGAGTTATGGCGAGACGAAGTCTGTTGACCTTTGTCGGACCTGCAAGGTTGAACAAAAAAATCAATTTTTATTCCATTTCACATTCCCATTTAAATGAAAGCTACTGGTGCCGTTTTTGTGCTGTACAAGGTGGTTCTAACTTTTGAGTCTGTGGATGAAATCCTAAAGTGTGACCATTCAAATGAAAGCTACTGAGCAGTACTTTCCTGTGGTGCTATTTATTATGCTGTACAAGGTGGTTCTAACTTTTGAGTCTGTGGATGAATTCCTCAAGTGTGGCCATTCAAATGACCTTGTGATTTTTGTCACGTACTTAAAACAACTTCACTCCGTAATACATACCATGATACCGAATACGGTTCAAACTGATAAACATGACAAACAGCCTGAGGTGAGTTGGCCTGCTGCAGGCGGACAAATTCAGAAAACTGGTTTCCAGGCTCGTAATTCCTGCTGCTTTCTGCGAGGGCCTGGAACTGAACAGGAGCAGGAGACGCAAGTCCATTCATCATCTGGAAGTAGTTACATGTGACCTATTGAAAGACAAGTGTCAATCAGACAGTTACGTATCAGTTAACTTCTTCAATTCGCCTGATGTGGTCTTCACATTTCAAATCTACAAAGCAGCACGAGGTGAGGGGGGGGATCCCGGGCTGCTGATACCGTAATATCTCGCTTATAAGCAACCCAGGCTCATCTAGCCACTAAACAAATATAAAAAATCCGTTTATGCAAGCCTCCATAATTTGTCTATAAATGTGTTTAACACGAAGAGGTCTAAGCAAGTAAGATACAGCCAATTTTGATTTCCTTACACACATACAAAATACGAACAGGGAAACTCAAGTTGACAATAAAAATGTAATATATACACCTTATTCGGTGGTTTAAGAGATAATGCGGGGATATTTTATGATTTAGTATTCCGAGCCCCTCAGTGAGGAGAAAAAATGCGAGTAATGAGTGAAATGTTCGCACGTATTATCTCTTAAATCATCGAATTATGGATTTATTATTCGACTTAAATTCCTTTTATTATAGTTGCTGTGTCTTTAAACCCGGACACTAAGGTGTAATCCGGCAATTTACTGTGTAATACGCTTAGATATTTTGCGTGTTCTCTTTCCCTTTTAAGTTAAAATGACATCGCAGTCACTTACTGCCTTCATAGTCATGTCACACTGGTACACAAGCTGGCGTAATTCCACCAGAACTTTTGCCTTGGTTTTTTCTAATTCCTTCTGTCTGGCATTAGCTTCATTCACCCACGCTTTATAAACTTCTTCAGCTTCATCAGCTTTCCTCAAATCGCCTTCTTTTTTCTTGGTGCCGCGAGCAAATGCAGACAGAGTAGCGGAGGATGACTCTTCCTAATAAGACAAAAAAAAAACAGAATTCTTAGTGCATTCAGTGTGTTATGGCTACCCTTTCACTGTCAAAGTAAATTATGGAGACATGTAGTCTAGTTGTATCTTTTGAGTCTGTGGATAAAATCCTATGGTGTGACCATTCAAATGAAACCTCTTTGGCAGTACTTTTGCATGGTACCATTTGTTTTTCAATATTTAACTAAATTAAATTTGCGATTTAAAAAAAAAGAAAAATTGATTACAACTACATGATAACATGACTCAAGATTTCGCATGGGAAGTAAAATGGATCCACTATAAAACGTTTAAACAGAATTACAAACCTTCTCCAGTTCCTGATGTTTTTGGATGTACATTTGTTTGGCTTTTTTAAGATTCGCCAGAGCTTCATTCTATAAATAGCAAAACAAGAATCAGTATCTCCAAGAATGAAAAATAGGACATAAAAAAGCATTAAAAAATTCAAACAAAGCCTCTTATTCATGGGCAAAAGAATCACCAAATTAAGATTAAAATCAACTTAACAGGCATACTTTACCAAAAACGACTCACCAGTTTTTTACAAGCTTTCGTCCATGTTTCCTTGAGTTCTTTTCTCATTTTCTCATGCGCAGTTCTCCTTGATGTTAAAGGCTACAAGAAAGCAGTAATTTGAAGTGTTAGAATAATGCTGGTACAATGTTCAAGCAATACAATGTCATAACAGTGCTGGTACAAGTGCAGAGGGATGGCCATCTTTAATCCCCTGGGGGATATGGCCATCTTTAATCCCCTGGGGGATAGCCATCTTTAATCCCCTGGGGGATATGGCCATCTTTAATCCCCTGATGATATGGCCATCTTTAATCCCCTGGGGATATGGCCATCTTTAATCCCCTGGGGATATGGCCATCTTTAATCTCCTAGGGGATATGTCCATCTTTAATCCCCTGGAGAATATGGCCATCTTTAAACCCCTGGCCCTGATTGTTCAAAAGGTGGATAGCACTATCCACCGGATAGTGGATAACACAAAGGATTTTGTTGAGAAATTGACCACTGCCTGGTTAGCTCAGTTGATAGAGCGCTGGTCTACAGAGCGGGAGGCCGCGGGGTTCGAATCCTGGCCGGACCAACACTCAGGGTCTTAAAATAACTGAGGAGGAAGGTACTGCCTTTGCTATGACATGTGAAAATGGTTAGACCTTCACATGGCTCGGATGACCAGGTAGAAATGGCGGTCCCATCTCCATTGGGGACACAAAAGAACCACTGAGGACGTAATAAAACTCTGGCTGTGACCACCCTCAGTGTCACACATTGTTCGTGGGTGGGGTGGGAGAGAAGAGATCAGCAATGGACCGATAGCAGCTGCCTGAGGCGCCTTCATAAGCTGATGTCCGATCTTATTCTCATAAGTTATGTAAAGTGCCATGAGACATGTGATACGTGTGCTGTATAAGTCTCTTCCTTCCTTTTTAATACTTATCCACTGGATAGTGATTAATTTTATCCAGTGGATAGCGCTATCCACCTTTTGAACAACCAGGGCCTGGTTAATAAGAATATGGCCATCTTTAATCCCCTGGTGGATACGTACTAACTGTTGCAAAAAAATAAATCAAAGGCTCCTAAGAGTCAACCCATGAATAAGAAATACTAACACGTAACGCAATATTGCAGTAAGCTTATGTTTTCACACTGACACGGTTCAATGTTTTTTTAAAATTAAACGTAAGGATTTTTGACAAACGCAAAAAGAAAAATACAATTATACATCACTTTCATAATGTTCAGTCCGAAGAAGAAACAAAAAAAAGGTATGTCCCAAGCGAGACTTGAAGTCGGGCCTTTCGGCTGTCATTTCACGCTTTAAACCACTCGGCCACTGTGATCACTGACTAAGAACAGGAAAAATTTAATTACTTCAAGGTAGATATGCATCAAAACATGTGTCTCGGTTGAAAAATCCTTTTAGATCGATTTTAATGTTGCATTGAAGACTCCAAATGCGAAACACCTTTAAGCTTATTGTTGTTTGCATTTGTTTACAACAAATTAGTTATTGTTATCGCTGGATTCACGCTGTTCTTGTTACAGAATGCATTCGTAACAAAGTATTACGAGTATTAGGAGTGAGTGAGCGAGTGAATGAGTGCGCATTTGCATATCTGTCTCTGTTACCGATAACCCGTTCCTTACGCATGTGTGTATTCACGGGTTAAAAAGACAAGCAGAAACAGTTTCTGCAGATTGCTTCTACAAAAATATAAAAATAGCTACTAACCTCCATAAACTTACTGTACAGGAGTGCTGTGTAGGTTTTGTTGGCATTCTCTGCATAGTCGATATCCTGTAATAAGATATCAAACAACACATTCAACTCTCTATAAGGCAGACACCCCTCTAAGATGGACATCAATTATTGGCTGGTTCTGGCCGAATTTTACTTGTTCATCTGTAACTAACTCTCTATAAGGTGGACACCTCTTTAGGATGGACATTAATTATTGACTGGTTCTGGCCGAATTTCACTTGTTCGTCTGTAACTAAACTCTTTATAAGACAGACACCTCTCTAAGGCAGACAGCTAGAGCTGGTCTCAAGGGTGTTCAGTTTAGACAGAGTTCACTGTGACAACCCAATAAATTTACCATACAAGACTTAGATCACTAACCTTATCCAGGGCTGTCAGGAAAATCGACTGAAATGGCAGGTAGTTCTAGAAAAGAAATTGCACAAGTCAAGATTTGACATCATCAGAGGCAGATTCAAACTCCACTGTGAAGGCAGAAGGGGATGAATAAGGGGGAGGAGAGGTGAATAAAGGGGAGGAGGGGTGAATAAGGGGGAGGAGGGGGTGAATAAGGGGGGGAGGGGTGAATAATGGGGAGGAGGGGGTGAATAAGGGGAGGAGGGGTGAATAATGGGGAGGAGGGGGTGAATAAGGGGGGGAGGGGTGAATAAGGGGGAGGAGGGGTGAATAAGGGGCAGGAGGGGGTAAATAAGGGGCAGCAGGAGGTGAAAAAGGGGCAGGAGGGGGTGAATAAGGGGCAGGAGGGGGTGAATAAGGGGCAGGAGGAGGTGAAAAAGGGGCAGGAGGGGGTGAATAAGGGACAGAAGGGGGTGAATAAGGGGGAGAATGGTGAATAAGGGGGAGGAGGGGTGAATAAGGGGAAGGAGGGGGTGAATAAGGGGAAGGAGGGGGTGAATAAGGGTGAGGATGGGGTGGATAAGGGGGAGGATGGGCAGGGGTGGCAGAGTGAAAATGTAAGTGGCTGAAATGTTTTGCTAAGATACATGTCGGGGGGTGGGGGGGGGGGGATACCAAGGAGGAGCAGACCACATTACTACTCTTACCTCCTCTGTTATTGCTGCTCTTGTCGTCTGAGCCAGTTTAGCAAGTTTAATTGTGTATTCTAACTCTGTAAAATAATCAAAATGGAAACAGTGAGATCAGTCATGTGTCTCTGGACATATACCCCTCTAAGGACACCTCTTAAAGACAGACACCTGATGTTGGTCTTTATTCCACTTTAGTCACTCAATTTACTGTAAGTGCCCTCTTTAAAAGATGGACACCTCTCTAAGATGGACACCTAATGTTGGTTGCTCATTCATCAACCGTAACTGAAAGTTATCTCTTTAAGATGGACACCTCTCTCAGACACACACTTAATGCTGGTCTCTCTCATTTTATGGTAACTGAATTCTCTAAAGTTGAACACCTCTCCAAGATGACACCTAATGTTGGTTACTGCCACGCTTCAGTCACTCAATCAACTGTAACTGAACTCTCTATAAGACAGACACCTCTCTAAGACAGACATGTTGGTCTGGACAGTGTCCATCTTAGAGAAAATTGGCTGTCACTTGCAGGTTATATACAAACATGCCGCAACAACAATAGTTTGAATTAAGACATCCTCCCCCTCCCCTCTTCTAAATAACCACCTCTGTTGGCAGGCACCCTTTCCCAGCATTTTGAATAGTTGTTTACGATAAATTCTACTGCACATGTAATCAATTTTACATTTCTTTCACATAAGGTCCACTACACTTGAAGATTGTACTCACCTAAATGAGCTCTTTTGTCAACATAAGTTTCAATGTCTTTGGAGTACTTGGCCCAAATCTTTGTTCTCTGTTGAAACAAAAAAATTCAAAACATTGTTAATACTATTAAGCATACTGCAAAATGCCGCTTATACTAAGCCCCACCCCCCCTCCCACCCCCACCTGATTGGTGGAAATATTCAATGGTCAGATGACATCAGGAACAAGCCCTCAAACAAAGGACATCAGAGGGGGAGACAAGAAAGTTTAGTGCAAGCAACCTCCAACCATCTGAGATTCAGGCTAAACAGATGTCAGTATAAGCAGAAAAACAGCAAAATTTATTTTCCAACCTGCATAGCAATGTCAACGCCATGTTCCAGCTGTACTAATGCTCTGTCAAGCTCATCTGCCTTCTCTGCTGATGTGTCCACTGCAGTCAACAACATAAATAACTATGTCAATAATGGTGAAAACAGTGAAAAATTCTTGCACATTTCTTTGTAAGATAATAAAGAACAATAATTTAAAAAAAACCTTGCACTCCAAGAGTACATGTAAATTACGGAGACATGTAAGTGTAGTTTTAATTAACTTTTGAGTCTGTTGATGAAATCCTATAGTGTGATCATTCAAATGAAACCTCTTCAGCAGTACTTTTGCATGGTACCATTTGTTCTAACTTTTGAGTCTGTTGATGAAATCCTATGGTGTGACCATTCAAATGAAACCTCTTCAGCAGTACTTTTGCATGGTACCATTTGTTCTAACTTTTGAGTCTGTTGATGAAATCCTATGGTGTGACCATTCAAATGAAACCTCTTCAGCAGTACTTTTGCATGGTACCATTTGTTCTAACTTTTGAGTCTGTGGATGAAATCCTATGGTGTGACCATTCAAATGAAACCTCTTCAGCAGTACTTTTGCATGGTACCATTTGTTCTAACTTTTGAGTCTGTGGATGAAATCCTATGGTGCGACCATTCAAATGAAACCTCTTTGGCAGTACTTTTGCATGGTACCATTATTTTGTTTTTCAATATTTTACAAAATGAAATTTGGGATTTTTCTTGAATTTTGATTTTGGTCACTCTTAGGAGTGAAAGGGTTAATACTCTAGGAATTAGCACTGCTTGGACAAATGTACCTGATTCTTTCTTTTCTGGAACTCTCCTGTCATCTTTGAAATCAAGGTAATCCTGCTCATCCTCATTATCTTCATCATATCCCCTGTCATCATAGTCATCTTCGTCGTCACCAAAATCTTCCAGCGACTGAAGTAAACAACACAAAACTGGTCCATTATTATTAGATTTCCTTGATACAAATATGTCTTTTGGCTTTTTAAAGTGATGTTTGGTGAAGTAACCCCCTTAAGATAAGGCATTCCAATTATGGGAGAGGTTAGGGGTTGTTGCATGCTTCAGAAACTACAAATAAGCACTTGTCTGGTGACCCCTTACTGTAGACGAACACAAAGAATTCATTTTATCCCCCTCTTTTTTCATGTTGATTCTTTATTTCCTTTATTATTTCTTATTGCTACACTGTTTCATGCAACACAGTTTTACAGTGTTCACACCACTACTCTAGATTTAAATTTTGAATAAACTGCAAAAGTGTGATCATTAAAATGAAAATATTCTGAGCAATGCTTGCCTGTACAAGATGGTTCTAACATTAATTTTGTATCTATGTCCTAAATGTTAGAATAATTGCTTCAAGAAGACAACAAACGTGCAAAAATGAACATATTTTATTCACATAACTGTCAGTAACAATCTCCTACACTAAACCATTCAAATGAATGGTCTGAAGTATTTTTTTTTCCAATGGTAATGTTCATGGTTTAAATTGAATATTACTTTAAGAAAAAAGAATACATGTTTTGACACTGAAACTTCCGTCATCTTCAGTTTGTGTAAAGCCGTTACATGGGTGTTATATATATATTGGAATAAAGAAAATAGATAGAACTAATTATCATAGAAAATAATGTACAGGATTATAGAGATAACATAAATAAAAAATTATAACAATAACTTAGAATGTGAGATAACAACAACATGCAAAAAATGTGTTAAAACAAAGAGAAATTTTTATAAATAAAATGCAGTTGTTGGTTCAAAGATGGATTCTTCCATTTAATATGCATGGCTTCTTTAAGTTTAATACATAACCTTGTGGAAATTATATTTATTCTTAGGTTTTAAATGTGGCTATATGGTTGCAGGAATCTCAGTCTTGGTTTTTTTCAATGAGCACCACATTCCTGTAACACACTCGACATAGAGGAGATAAGTCACACCGCGATAGGAGATAATGTTACAGTATACAGACAAGTATTACAAAAAATAAACTGGATTTTAATGATACAGAAATACTCAAGAAGAAACAGGAAGATGTATACTCTAGATACATTGTAAGACATGGGGGATTTGATTGAAAAAAATAATGAATGATTTCTGTCATGCTAACAGAATAAAGGTAATATGCACAACAAAGAGTATTGCAGTTATAAACAAATAACAGATAAAGGTGACAGAAAAATGCACAAGAAGTAGGCATAATGTTCACATTTTCAAGACTGATGCTCACATTAAACAAGTTTGAAATTAATCAGAGAAAATCCCTAGCTTGGCTTCTGTCTAGGCATAAACAAAAGTAATCCTTGATAAGCCTTCATTTAAATAATAACCACATTTCACAACTAAATCCACAGACATAAGAGTACATGTAAGTTAGAACCATATTAACTTGTTCAAGATTTGATTTTGGGAAAGTGAGGGTTAAGTAAACACGATTGCTTGAGAAAACACATATGGTGAAAATTAACCAAATATTATTCTTACGAAAGGGTTTCTGTGGGTCATGCCAAAAATTTAGTGAGATACAGAAGAGTGGCAGTAACTGGAAGCTTGTTCATAAAATTTAAGGATTTTCACAACACACTTCTGGCTAACAGCTTATTATAAATGTGGAATTGTCTAAGGATAAAAATCAAACAAACCATATTATTTTAAAGTTGCTGTATGGAAATTTTATATATTTTTTTAAGGATACATAAGCAAACAATGTCTAATTAAAAGAATTATCATAACTTAACATTTACAGTTCAACAAATTACTTGTTTTCACAGGAAGAAATTTGGCAAGCTGTAAACAGTTTGAGAAACCTAAACAAAATGTTAGTTACATGTATTCTATGGTTACATGAAGGACAAGACAAGACTGAATCAGATGGATTATATCTACCTTAAGTTGATTTCTAATAATAGACTAAGAAATCAAGACTGGGTCAATTTACAGAAAAAAAGGGGGCTTAAAACTTTCGCAAATCCAATTACTTGTCATATCCTTACTATTTATTGAACCCGGAATTCAACATTGAACAAATATTATCACAATAAAATTTCAAATTTTACACTTTATATGTGGTCATTCAGAATATCTGACTCTCATATCAAACAGTTCCTTAAGTGCCATCTATTTATCTCCTGAGGGTGCTAAAGTACAAATTTGACAAATATTCTTTGAAGACAACTTTAAAAAAATAGTTTTATTAATATTGAAATGAACAGCACCAGAAAAAATGCTGTTTAGAAACTTTTGTCTGAATGGTGAAATGTTAGGATTTCATTCACAGACCCAAACAACTTGTACAACATAATAAACAGAACCACATGAAAATACTGCTCAGTAGCTTTCATTTGAATGGTCACACTTTAGGATTCCATCCACAGACAAACGTTAGAACCACCTTGTACAGCATAATAATTAGTACCACAGGAAAGTACTGCTCAGAAGCTTTCATTTGAATGGTCACACTTTAGGATTTTTTCCAGACTCAAAGGTTAGAACCACCTTGTACAGCATAATAAACATCACAAATGAAGTGTGCTCAATGGCTCAAAAGCTTACAAAGAATGTCTAGGTTTTCATCAGAGAGGATACAAGGTTTAAAATAAAGAGTGAAACCCTTGAAAAGCACAGGTAAGCAACCAAAGTCATAGACGTATTCTAATGAAAGATCAAGATGTACATGTATGAATGAAATGAAAGCCATGTTGCGTACTTCAATACCTGATCAATGCTTCCCAGCAAAACCTGATTTGCTGTCTTAACAGTATCTTCAATAAAAGAGATCTTCCTCATTTTGTATCATAATGTTCTAAGTCCTTGCTCTGCTTACAACTTAATAACATCACAATAAACCAGTTCAGAATGATGTACACAAGAAATGTCTAGAGCAGTTTAAAGGAGTGAAGTGCTCCATGAATATTGCTATGAAAAGGTCAAGTGGCACAGAATGAATTCAAAACATTCCAAAGACTACTCCCACAAAATACGTGATGACGGAAAGTGATCTAATCAATTTGCTGAAAACAGGTATCAAATACTGGCCAGGGTGCATTTCATGGCTCTTGTCTGCAAAAAGTTAAGTCTAAAAGTTTTACAAAATCAAAATAATATCTGAATAAAACAACATGCACATTGCAAAGACTAATGCTGCCACAAAAGATGCGATAACAGAAAAATGATCTAATCAATTTACTGAAGATAGGTATCAAACACTGGGTAAATAAGTGACTCTTAAGTGAGGAAGTTGAAGTTTGGAAGTTTCAGAAAGTTATTAAAAACAATATCTGATTCTACAACTGCACATCAAAGAAATGATTGAGTAGAAGAAAAATACAAAAGCATGATAGCACAACAACAACAATTTTATTAACAAAAAAGAAACAATGTTAGAAATAGTTACCACCCAGAAACTGTTAAAGAGCTATTTGAGGTGGGGGCAAATCAAATACTTTCAGGCAATTCAGTGTTCGATAGAAGCTGTAGTTGAATTTATTGAATTCTTATCTTATTGAAATTTCTAGAAAAAGATAATTTGCTCATATTAGAAAGTCAACGCAAGCAGCAAGAAAACTTAGATTATATAACAAACATTTTTAAAGTTAACAGAAACTCAATAATTTAATATTAATTATTTTTTTTATAAAAATAAGTGAAAAATGAATATTTATGAGCATTTATTCTACAAAAACACCTCAACAAACAAATTATTAGAGAATTGAAAGATTTATTAATTGGTAGATCTCAGGAAGGTTCGATCATGCCTGCTAAACTAAAACTGTTATGCCAAAGAACGTATTACTTAGGGGTGGTCCAGTTAAACTTCCGTAACTGAAACTACAAACATCAAGGAACATATCACTTAGGATGGATCAGATCTGGGAGGTTTGGTCAACCCCCTTAAACTGAAACTACAAACATCAAGGAACGTATCACTTAGGATGGATCAGATCTGGGAGGTTTGGTCACCCCCCTTAAACTGAAACTACAAACATCAAGGAACGTATCACTTAGGATGGATCAGATCTGGGAGGTTTGGTCACCCCCCTTAAACTGAAACTACAAACATCAAGGAACATATCACTTAGGATGGATCAGATCTGGGAGGTTTGGTCACCCCCCTTAAACTGAAACTACAAACATCAAGGAACGTATCACTTGGGATGGATCAGATCTGGGAGGTTTGGTCACCCCCCTTAAACTGAAACTACAAACATCAAGGAATGTATCACTTAGGATGGATCAGATCTGGGAGGTTTGGTCAACCCCCATTAAACTGAAACTTAACAAACATCAAAAAATGCCTAGGAGTGGTCCAGAAAAACTTCCTTAACTGAAACTACAAATGTCAAATAACGAATTACCTGGGGTGGTTCAGACCTAGGGGTAGTTCGGTTGCACCCCTTAAACTAAAACCACAAACATCAAAGAACATATAACCTGGGGTAGATCAGACCTTGGGGTAGTTTGATTGCACCCCTTAAACTGAAACCACAAACATCAAAGAACGTATTACCCGAGGTGGATCAGACCTATGGGTAGTTTGATTGCACCCCTTAAACTGAAACCACAAACATCAAAGAACGTATTACCCGAGGTGGATCAGACCTATGGGTAGTTTGATTGCACCCCTTAAACTGAAACCACAAACATCAAAGAACGTATTACCCGAGGTGGATCAGACCTATGGGTAGTTTGATTGCACCCCTTAAACTGAAACCACAAACATCAAAGAACGTATTACCCGAGGTGGATCAGACCTATGGGTAGTTTGATTGCACCCCTTAAACTGAAACCACAAACATTAAAGAATGTATTACCTGGGGTACATAAGACCTAAGGGTAGTTCGTCACACCACTTAAACTGAAACCACACAAACGTCAGAGAACGTATTACCTGGTAATACACCCTAACAGTACTTGAAAACTGCTAAAAGGCTATCAACGGACCACCATGACAACAAAAGCTTTCCTGGCTTAAGTCTTAATGTAAGTCTTAAATGACAACAACAATTTCTTCCAAATAAATTTCAAATTAATTCAAGTTTGCCTTAATTTAGTAATCTAACAAATTCCTTTCTTTAAACTTGTGGCTGCAAAATTGAATTGACTGAGGTCACTTGAAGAAAATTAAAAACTCCCAAATGCCCCCTTGAAATGATGGAAGTTTCATCTTAGAGGAACAAAATTTTAAAATTTCCCACATATCAAATCCCCAGGCCCTGTTAGATGCTTCCACCTTCAGTATAGTTGCTGTTCAAACTCTGTTCTTTAAATTCTAGATCCATGATGTATTATTACACATTAACCAACCACAACAAATTATAAATTATTCAGTAAGAAATATGTGGCATTTAGCATCTTGTTTTTTTTTTGTATTGATTAATTGCTTTGAAAGTATTTGGTATGGTTAAGTGCCTGAGTAAACAAACAAAATCAGAAAGAAAAGCATATTAATTATAAGTTTGACAGACGTGAGGCAAACCTTTTCCTAACAAGCACCAACTTGATATTTCTTTGCTTTCCAGTTGTTTTAATGGCTTATGTTTTCTGGTGTTCATGTTTCAAACACTCAGATTGACGAAAGTACTTGGCGGGTGATCACTCGATCTTTTCTCACCAGTTACAAGTGTATTTAATTTCAGTATTTAAATTGTATGTGATCAAACAGGAGAAAGAGTGTTTCATCAGGATATATATCCAAGCCAAGTTTTACGTGGAGGTGTTTGGATGGCTAATGAAACTCTCTTTTGAGTGTTTGATATAGCTTCTCAAATTATTAATAGTTCTTGGTGAAAATTCAAAGCAAGAGTTCATCAAACTATATAATATGGTAATTAGCATCACACATCCAAACCTCATTCATGCATACAATAGTGATTAACTTTGTTTTCTCTTTATGAATTGTCAATGAATTTGAGATATCTTATCATGCAAATAACTCACAGTTCCCCATTCCTATAAAAATTTTGACTATAAGTTGTTAATAAGCAAGCTCAACTAAGCAGTGGTTGCTTTTAAAGTTTGTTTAGAAATTATGTAAAAAGGCAGCTAGTATTTATTACAAGAAACGAGCCAAATAAAACTTCTGCAAAAAAGTAACATGAAACTTTCATTACCGAAATGAATCCCAACAAAATAATTTCAGCTGAAACATCTTTGATAAACACACATCAATATTATTTATAAACAAACTTAATTGAAGGCTAATAAAGACAAAGTGAACTACACAGGAAGTAGTCAAAAGATACGTGAATTGATGAAAAGAGCACACAGAAAAGAAAGGTCAAAATGGTATTTTTAGCGATAATATAAAAATTAAAAACACTTTAAACATGTGCTCACAAAGGAAAAATATGACATCACTGCATTGAAAACAAGTCCACATGTGTCTTGCATAACAATGAACAACACTGACCATTGCCCCTTATTACCCTTTAACTCCCAAGAATGCCAAAAGTCAAAATTGAGAAAAAAAAACTTATTTTATTTTGCAAAATATTGAAAAACAAATGGTGCCATGCAAAAGTATTTCTGAAGAAGTTTCATTTGAAAGTCACACCACAGAGTTTTGTTGAGAAACTCAAAAGTTAGTTCTAACTACACTACATGTTTCCATAATTTTCTCAAGGAGAGAAAGCCACCAATTTAGGCATATCATAAGCAGAACATTTGCGCACTACAAAATTATTACTCACATTTTTTAAGGGTTAACTCTTTAACTCTTCAAAGTAAAAAAAGCCATCAATTGTATTAATGCCGTGCTGCAGGCATGTAGATTCAGTTTTTAACAGGTGGGAATAAAGAACTGACAGACAGGTAAAAAGAGAAAAATGTAGTCCTTTTAAAGCTGCACTTGGCTTTTACAGCCGTAAAAATGAAGTTCACAGCTGGGTAATTTCGCCGGTTCGATCCCCAGCTATTATCTACCTTATTCGTACTAATTTTCGCGGGCACTTAATTTCGCGAATTTGGAACACGAATATTTCGCGAGCATTAATTTTCGCGATTTTGCAAAAAATGATAAATTTAGGGCATTTAATTTCGCGAAAATTGACAAAAGACAGACTTAGAAAACCGTTTTTTATTGAATGATCACTTAAATGACGATTGATTTGCAATCATGATTTGCAATTAGGTAATAGAAATAGCGTTTATAATCAGACTAATCAAGCAAATACTGCAAATCAATCAAATGCTAATGCAATATTGTACTGACCTAAATGGACATTTTGATGACTGCACGAAAGATGTTTTAAAAGAGCTACATGTACAAGAAGAAGAAATGAGTGATTCGGATGAAGAAAGTGCTGAAGTAGAAGATAAATAGACTGATGACAATTACCATGTAGCTATAAACGCAGTTAATCATTGATTAAAGCAATTATAGAAGTGTATTAAATTTCGCGTGTTTAATTTTCGCGTATCCTAATTTTAGCGAGTCTTTAATTTCGCGATTTTTTACAAATCGCGAAATTAAAGCCTCGCGAAAATTAGTACGAATAAGGTACATCCCTGCGTGCTGTGTTGTTTTGTAGATGAAATCATAAAGTGTGACCATTTAAATGAAAGCTACTGAGCATGCGCATTACTTCTTGTAGTGCTGTTTATTATTCTGTTCAAGGGGTTCTAACTTTTAAGTCTGTGGATGAAATCCTAAAGTGTGACCATTCAAATGAAAGCTATTGAACAGTACTTTCCTATGGTACTGTTTATTATGCTGTGCAAGGTTGTTCTAACTTTTGAGTCTGTGGATGAAATCCTAAAGTGTGACCATTCAAATGAATGCTATTGAGCAGTTCTATCCTGTGGTACTGTTTATTATGCTGTACAAAGTGGTTCTAACTTTCAAGTCTGCAGATGAAATCCTAAAGTGTGACCACTTGAGTAAAAACTATTGAGCAGTACATTCATTTAGTACTATTATTATGCTGTACAAGGTGGTATAATAATTTACATTTTGAGTCTTTGGTTGAAATCCTGAAGCATAACCATTCAAATGAAAGCTACGTATTTGGAAAGCTTGTAAATCATACTTATTTGATGCACATTTAGTTTTGCACTTATTGCATTGTTGTTTTTGTTTGTTTGTTTATATATTTTTTTCTTCTCCTCTAGTTTATATAATCTTTTCTTTTCTTTTCTTTTATTAACTTAAGTTGTATTAATCTTTCCCCCGCCTCGATGAGCCTTTTTTACTATTAGCAGTGGGCAAGTATCTCTATTTCTTACTTTAATTAATTAACCGAAATGGTATCCACTGTTGTAATTGGAAAGTGTGAAATGAAATTGCTCTTGTTGTTGTTGTTGTTGCTCTTGTTGTTGTTGTTGTTGTTGTAGCTACTGAGCTGTACTTATTTTTGGAGGTGTTAACTTTTTTCTGAAAAAAAAAACTGATACTAAAAAATCAGACTTTTTCAAAAATCCATTTTGTTTTGGCCACTACAACAACAATTATATCGTGACATGTCAAGTTGGACAAGGATATCACTAACACAAAGTCATCAGTCATGCATCTATTAATATTTTTGGCACTTAATCAAGTTTAAAATTTAACTGACCTTCACATGATTTGTCCGAATATTTTGAATGAAAAATAACTCAGTGCTCACAATAATCCTTAGACCACAAGAAAATAGTATTGTGTGTATGTAGGTTAAATATAACACTTAATGTCTGTTAGCAGTACACTTAAATTTACAGAAAATTCCGAATGATAAAGAAATATTCTGGGAAAAAATGCAGCCAAATTTTGGTTAACAAGAAGAAAAATTCTGCTTCGGGGAAGATTAAAATAAGGAATGACATCACTTTCACTGAAGTAAAAAATATGTTCAGAGGTTCACTTACGATGTAGCTTATTGTCCGAGTTTGAAGACAACTGAGCTGGGGTCTTCTCCTTAGAAATGACATTAAAGTAATGTTATCCTGTGGGCCGACGTCACAAGAATTTCCCAAAATTAGCACCATTTGGACTGTCCTGTTCCACTTGAATTCATTGGCAGTTTGTAGATAACGAACAAGTTATACTATAACAATTCATATCATGCTTGCTAACACTCAATTGGGTACACAAGTGTACAAAAACACCATGATGACTCAGCCATTACAGAGGACCAAGAATGCAAACACTTTTGTGGGTTGCAAGAAATATGTTTTCTATGAACATACTTCATGTGTAACTCAATACCCGGGTTTATGGGGGAAGTTTGCATGCCAACCACAAGAGCCAAAGATCTGTTTAATTTTTGACAGTTTAGGTGGTAACAGCTTGCCAGTTGATAGCATGATACTTCTAAAAGGAATGTAACAGGAATGTACAGGAACAAATGGCTTTTTAATGTGAAGGTGACTTTTGCCCTGTACATCCTCTTCTTGATTTCAAATTTCACCACAAAGTCAAAATATAACATGACATTATCACCTTGTGAATTGGAGCATAAACTTTTGGGTAAGTGATCAGATCAACAGTATTTATTTTACAGGAAAGATTAAAACTAATATTTAACTAAGCCAGATAGTATTTCATTTTTAATCCCTCTGGAATGTAAAAACACATGCCTAAGGTAATCCAAGCTAAAAGGATTAAGTTGCAGATATTTCTTATCAGAAAATCCAACAGAGAAAAACAATTACATTTCACTGCCCTGTTGAAAATGAAAACTGATGAAAACTATCTAATATCGATAGGAAAGAACAACTTAACTTATGGTTATATAAAATTAAAGTACAAGGTCATTCAAGACATTTATGATAATAAAAAAATTGAGATTGCAGAAGAGAACATATTTAAGAAAAAAAAATTGAGATTGCAGAAGAATTTCTTGCTGACCAGTAAGAACTGATGTTGCAGCTCTTAGGAAAGACTACTATTCTCAAAGAATATTAAACTTTATATAGTTTGTGATTTCTGTGTAGCTCATGTTGCATATGCTTGTTTGTTACAGGAAACGCCTGAGAAGATTATGTACATGAATTAAATGTCAGCAGAAAATATTATTGTAACAATCAGACCATAACAACACATGTTTTTTTATACATGTAATATCAATAAATGTAAACTAATTGCT
This sequence comes from Dendrophyllia cribrosa, assembly GCA_024195265.1. NCBI lineage: Eukaryota > Metazoa > Cnidaria > Anthozoa > Scleractinia > Dendrophylliidae > Dendrophyllia > Dendrophyllia cribrosa. The sequence continues at coordinate 1,116,992 of JAJLRJ010000013.1, read as the reverse complement.
GCAAAACATTTAAACTGAACAAATTAAATGATTCATTCACCTTGTGTTAGGACTACACACAAATTCCCAATCTCTAAGATCACTATCAGAATTCTGTCATTTTTGCCACGCCTTACATTGAAACTGCATGCATTGAGGAAATTGGTTTTTAAACCTTTATTAACATCCTTGGAAGGCCAAAAGCCATTTTCACAAAAGTACCTAAAATGTCTAGTTGGAAAAAACTGCAAACTATCTGCACGGGTTCCAAGGAACTAACATATTATAAGCTTTTAATTGTACAGTCACACTTTATGATTTCACCCACAGATGCAAAAGTTAAAACTAACTACTAACTACCCCAAGCATAAATAACTTGTAAAGCAAAAGATAATCAACATGTAGGTGTCATGCTGTTTGTAATGTGCAGTTCCATGAAATATCCATGCCTCCAGGTCAAAATATGAAACTAAAACTGGAATTTACAGAGGGGTGGGGCAGGGGTTAACCTTAAAAATATTCTGTGGAGTAACTATGGATATTTTCTGGAACAAAAAAATACATATATCTTATTGACCAAGCGCGAGGGCCGTACTGGGAGAATATCGGCCCGAGGTCTTGACAGTACGGACCGGGCGCAGCGAGGTCCGTACAGAAAAGACCGAGGGCCGATATTCTCCCAGTACGGCCCGAGCAAGCTTGGTTAATAAGAGATTTATTACACGACTCCTGCCGGCGGGAGGATCGCGCGGTATCATTCGGGACAATGCCCGGTCCAATACTGAGAGAATATTGGACCGGCAATCGAGCATTCTGATTGGTTGATTTTAGTTATTGGCCCTCTGACTGTCTTAGTCGTGTAATAATGCACAGTATTACTCTCATATACAAGCTATATGGGTATGTGCCGCTGTGAAGGGTATGGTTTTCAAGCAGTTTAGTCTGGGATAGGGTATAGAAATCAGATAGTTTTTGTCTAGAATAGGGTATCATTTGTCGGGAATCTGATCAGTGAGAAATTAAGTCTAGAATAGGAATTGAAACTCAGAAGAGAAATAGCCTTCCCCTAAATGGAAATAAAATAATTGCGACAACACTGTTGACAGATGGTTTTCCTGGGATAGGGGGTGGGATGTTTGGTGTCTAGTCTAGTATAGGGTTGCAAAATCAGCTGAACATGGTCTGGTATAGGGTAAGGATTTCTGAGTCCCAGCGGCATACCCCCACCCAAAAATATACAGAGCACCCCCCCCCACAAAGACTAGCAACCCAATCAATGCCCGCTAAACCTTGGCACAACCTACAAGTAATGGGATACCATTATACGCCAATTATACAAAAACATGCTCAACGCTCCCTTACACCATCTCATTTACCCTGAGCTTCTCTCAAAGAGGACAAAGGTACCTTGTTGAATCAAGCTTTTACTTACTTCTGGATTATACAGTTTAATTTCCCATAAGTGGACACTCCTTAGGCTTTGCAGGAACTACTATTTTCAAGTTACTCCTTTATTATGGAGCATATGTTTCCACCAACCTTTTCACGCCTAGGGTCACTCATTGAATCATGCAAAGTGACCCTAACTGTTGAGTCGGTGGATGAAATCCTACTGTGCAACCATTCAAATGAAAGCTCTTCAACAGTATGCAGGACTTTTCTACATGGTGCTGTTTGTTATGCTGTACAAGGTGGTTCTAACTTTTGAGTCTGTGGATCCATGAAATCTTAAAGTGTGACCATTCAAATGAAAGCTACTGAGCAGTACTTTGCTGTGGTACTGTTTATTATGCTGTACAAGGTGGTTCTTACTTTTGAGTCTGTGGATGAAATCTTAAAGTGTAACCATTCAAATGAAAGCTATTGAGCAGTACTTTTCTGTGGTGCCATTTGTTTTTTGATATTTTACAAATTAAATGAAATTTGGAATTCTTCTCAAATTTCCAATTTGGCTTTTTTTTAGAAGAGAAAAGGTTATGTGGGTGAATACTATATTGAGCTGGCTGCTTACTGGATGGTTTTAAGGGATATGCATTCTTATAGGAGGTATTTGCTTGTAATGCGCTATCTGATATTCACATAATATATCCATTTCAGATTTTACATGCTATTTTTAACAAGCACATGATATTATTAGTGGTTATTAATAGCTGCGAAAGACATCTCGATATTTTTTGGCATTCACTCATTATATAGTACAGATAAAGTCTAAATGAGACTAGCGGCTGGTGTTTAACTCAACTTTCATAGCATGAATCAACTAGAAATAATATTATCCCCCTGAATGGGATGCTAGTCCGTCACAGGACTATCACTCCTCCCCCCACCCCTCCACCCCAACCCCTCCCCCCAATATTTAATATTCTACTTAGTTTCCATGTTGGTCCATGCTGTCTATATACTTTATAAACCTGGGTAGGGTACTGCAGGGAAGTACTAGTCTATGATATGACAGGTGAGACTCACTTGAAGTGCTACTGCGATCAAATTTTTAATTTTCATTTTTTTACATCTTCGTGTACAATTACACTTTCTTACTCATCTTGCCAAATTTAAATCCATTACGAACATCAGAAGTCATTTTATTTTAACACTTATGTCCGAGAATTTACGGCCGCCATTAATCAACCTTGTTCCAAGGCTTGGTTGCGAATAGGATAAAGTGACGTCAAAGGCTTAAACATACCTCACGGGTTGAAATTATAATAACAATAAGCGTAGAGAATTGCACGAAGAACAAGTCCAAAGTTTTTGTTGCTTTTCGCGTGATTTTCAATACTTATTGTTATTATAATTTCAACCCGTGAGGTATGTTTGGGCCTTTGACGTCACTTTATCCCATTCGCAACCAAGCCTTGGAACAAGGTTGATTAATGGCGGCCGTAAATTCTCGGACATAAATGTTAAAATAAAATGACTTCTGATGTTCGTAATGGATTGAAATTTGGCAAGATGAGTAAGAAAGTCTAATTGTACACGAAGATGTAAAAAAAGGAAATCAAAAATTTGATCGCAGTAGCACTTTAAGAACTTTGTACATAAACAGCACCACAAGTTTGACAGGGTAGGAACAAAGCGAAGTTAAATATTATTGCAAGTGCACGCACTCAAAAGGAAAGTGAAACACTGGACAATAAATGAAGGCTAAATTGAGAAGTTACCGAAGAAAATAAGAAATTAATCAATCAAGCAATAAATCCCTCATTTTATGGTTTGACAGTCACAGATAATACATGCAGATATTTTACTTATCACTCATAAAATATCCAAGCAAATTGTCTGTCAAACCATAGAAAAATTTGAACCACAACATATACATGTACATATCTTTTCCCAAATAGTCACATTAAATTCTTTTCACTCCCAGAGTCAACTATATATGAAGACATGTACCGTATTTCTAACTTCTGAGTCTGTGGACTAAATCCTATGGTGTGACCATTCAAATGAAACGTCTTTGGCAGTTCTTTTGTAAGGTACCATTTGTTTTTTGATAAATATTGTACATAACGAAATGTAGGATTTTTCTTGAATTTTGATATTTGGCACTCCTACATAGCTATGGTACATACCCTGGAATGCTGTTTACACATTGTAGACTCAGATGACATCATATCCTGTTCTCCCATGAGGAAGTCAGAAACACTGTGAACAAAAAAAAAGGAAATTGATGTTTGTAATGTTTTAGTTAATCGCATGTGAACATCAGTGGTAGGTCTGAGCGAGCCTAGCACCTCCCAGAAGTCTGATTCTTACTAGTGACAAGTCGAAGTTGGAGTCGCAATCAAAAAACCGTATGTAATGAAAATCAAACAACGAAGTTGTAAGTACAGTTTTTGATTGCACTTATGATTTGTCGCTTACAACCTAATGAAAACTAGATTGTCGGAGTTGTAAGCAGAGAATGAGCAATGGGATTGGTTAATTCACTTCTGCTTGTGACAGACAATCTAGATCTAGTCTTCAGTAGATCATAAGCAATGGAGTCATACAAGCAATTGGAAGAAAATGGTTACCCTCTGATTCTTGCGACTCTGATTTTATTGAGCTACACTCCCTTTATGACTCTGTTTGATTTTCACTAGTTGTAAGCACCCTTATGACTCTGATTATGAATCCAACAATGTCGCTAGTGAAAACCAGCCTTGAGACAGACATGTCACAAATATTTCAACACCTCTCAAACGTTGGCAGACAGTTGAAGCTTGCCTAGATCTCAAGATGTCTGTTTTTGATTTTCAGTTCACAGTCAACTTCAGTACTGTGTGTCAACAACAATTACAAGAATAACATTTTGCTTACCTACTGCTAAATGCCAAGGCAAGTTGATCAATGGACTCGTAAAATTCATCTGGGGCTTTACTCGTATCCTCATAATTATGACTCTTAACTTTACTGATCAGTGTTCCAGCTGACGCAAGAATATCTGTTGAATGTAGTGGTTGATACTTGTTAAGGACTCCTTTAAGAACTGACAACACTTCACCAAGACGCTCATGAGCTTTCACTTCCGGCGGGTCTCCATCAGGGTTATCTAAAGTAAGGAATGCACACAACAAGTTAATCCTTCACCCTTCACTCTCAATATTGCCTAAAACAAAAAATAGTCTATCTTTAGGGAGCATGTGCACGCTACTCAATTTTTGGATGTATGTACAGTTAATTCAACCTTTCTGTTTTTTTTTTGTTGAAATTTTGGGATCTACCTGGGTTTACTCTCTAAGACTAGTTCTACGAGGTCGTCAACTTTACTAGGTCAGCTCTTGGGTAGCAATGATATTCTTAAGACCACCGTCTCTTAACTCATGCCAACGTTGTATGCAGTCTTTATTATTGTACGTCTTGTCGGATCTTCTTCGGATCTGCCAATTTTTCGTCAATTTTATGTCGTAAAAGAACAAATATTTAAAGGCACAATGTTTGTGTGAAACAACGAGTGCCATAAGAAACATGGAAACAAGTAAGGAGACATTGTATGTTGATATTGGAACTAGGAGGAATATAAAAATGGTCGTCTTTGTAATGCGGACATCTCTTTTGGGTGGACAGTTGGGGCAGATCATGAGCCTTTCCGTTGATAGTATTATGCCAGACAGAGATAGTTTTTTCCAGACAAAATGAAGGAATAAAATCACTAAAATCTATGTTTCGAGATCCCGGCATCGCGATACCGGGATCACGGCTAACCGGGCTGGCCCGGTTGTCATATAATCGCAAAGTTGATTTTTGTTGCGTTTAACAGGTGTGCCAAGATCTCGGCAAACCGGGCCAGCTCGGCTAACCGGGCCAGCCCAGCTCATATATATAATCGGGCCCTTAATCAGAAACCTGAAATGCGTGAGAAATATTAGTTTTAGAGTGAGAGCATGAAACTGGACTCAATGCGTAAGACTTGAGAGCTCTGTATTCTGCTAAAAAATTACCATACACTGAAAAAATTAAACATGAGATTTTAGTACACCAAGTGAACATATGTTCTATGACTTAATCACTTTTTTATAATCATGCAAGAAACTCTACTCCAGTTAGTAGACCTACATGTAAAGGTTCAAAAGAGCAATTCCAAGACATAACAATCTCTCAGAGCTTCAGATATGTGACCACACAAGTGAGAGCTGCTGTGCGGCACGTTTCTACATTTCTGTCAAATCAATGATCCTGGTTTTTAATTTTTCCTATGCGGGAATTATTATAAATAAATCTGAAATTTATTCACCAATAAATAGAATTGTTAGAAGGTGAATAAGGTGGCCAAGAATTATCTCATTAACTGAGCAATTTTGATGTTAATCTTGGGAGGATATCAGTTTCCAGACTAAGTATTTTTACATCCAACTGCAATAGCATTCATGTAATAACATCTAGTTTTGTGCAATAACAAAAACAAGCAATGTGGATGCTTAAAATAATGATAAAATTCCTTAAGTAAACGCAGGGGTGGACTAATCACGTCCCTCAAATGACAAATTCTTTTGAAAAAGAATTAATGGTTTTCGAATATAACATGCTGGTTTATTCTGTTCAAGTAAAAACTCTTACAAGCAACTACAGTTAGTGGAACCTCATGGAAATAAAATGTATAAACCAGTTATTAAAGTGCCAGTGCGATCAAAGTTTTAAATTTCATTATTGTGCTTTTTTTTTTAAGGAAATAATGTATTTAGTAACCTGTCCAAACCGTTTTTCAATCCAATCAAGGGAAAACATATAATGTTTTCTTTTTTTGGTCGTCTTTACACATTTGCATGGCTGCCATTAAATTTCCATAATTCCTGAAGTTCCAGCTACTTTTTCTGGCTATAAAAACGGTTTCGACAGGTTACTAAATACATTATAATCCTTCTTTTTTTTTGAACAATTTTATTTTGAACAATACATTTTTTACATCACTGCATTACAATGTGATACTACACAGACGTACATACGTACTACGAACTACGCAGACGTACATACGTACTACGAACTACGCAGACGTACATACGTACTACGAACTATGCAGACGTATGGTTACATTTACAAATTTACTAGTACTAATTATAGAAGAACTATCCACTTTCGGCGAAAAGCAGGCAAGCATTTCTTTGCAATTTCAGTTTCTTTTATTATTTCAATTTTTTCTTGGATTCGAAGCAGGAAGTTACAGAAGTATAGTTCACCTTGGCGCCTGTTTGAAAAATGTACAAAAATGAAATACAAAAATAAAAATTAAAAATTTGATCAAACTGACACTTTAAAGGTAATTAACAAGTGTTGTTGTTATTATTGTTACCATGTAAGCAACTACCGAAAATGCTAGGAAGGTTTACTGTGTAAAAGAGTACATCACACATGAGAGGAATACAGTAATATAATTTGGAGCGAAGAAAAGAAATTCTGTTACCATTTCATAAATTGCAAAATAATTATAAACAAACATCACCAAATGAAAGTACTTCTCAAGAGCTACTTTCTTTTGAATGTTCACACCTCAAGATTTTGTTCAGACTCACTGATCTGATTCTGACAGCCTCATCTGTCATCTCACACTATTCTCAATCAAACAATGTGTAAACCTGCCCATAATTTGCTCTTGCTTTAGAAGTGTCTGTTTTGTGTTTTCTATTTTATTATTTATTTTTTTTTAACTTTTTTGGCAATATCATGCATGTCACCAATGTGTAAAAAATATTTTTTAATGGCTTGGAGCTACATATGTAACACAAAAACGTTTGTTCAATTAGTTCCTAGACATCCCTTATAATCGTATCAACTTTTTGCAACTTAATTTTGATCTACTTTTATTAGCTGTCTAAAAATGTAAATTTCTGAGTTATGGATGTAAATAAAGGTTATTGTTGTTATTGTTGTTTTTAAGAGACCACTCATTTTGAATATCAGGGTGGCTGTTTTATGAGGTTGGAAAAATATCTTCTTCTGACCTGAACCAAACTTTATGAGGAGTGGTGAAGGGGAGGAGGGGGGAGGGGGGAGGGGGAAGGGGGAGGGGGGAGGGGGAAGGGGTTATCCTCTGCATGGTTCACAGCTATTAAAGATGGCAAAATAACAAATCACTGTAATTAATATTCCAGTTTCAAGGTTTATCACTAACAAGGCCTTGTGATTTAACCCTTTCACTCCCAGAGTCAATTGTGGAGACATGTAGTGTGGTTCTAACTTTTGATTCTGTGGACGAAAACCTATGGTGTGACCATTCAAATGAAACCTCTTTAGCAGTACTTTTGAATGGTACCATTTGTTTTGTAATATTTTACAAAATGAAATTTGGGATTTTTCTTGAATTTTGATGTTTGGCACTCTTGGGAGTGAAAGGGTTAAAGCATTTATATTGGTTTTTTACACTCGTGGCATTAAGCCGACAAGTCAACGATTGCTCTCCATGATTTCTTTTCTTGGTCACATTAGTCCATGCAAATGTATGCATACATTTTATTACTTCACTGGTGAAAAATGTCTGATTGGTTGATATGTGACCATGTGACTCTTGAATTCAAAATGGCTGCAAAATATCCTTGTGTGTCGACTTGAGAAGAAGAATGAAGAATTATGAGTTTTGAAGGTCATGTAAGGCATTTGTACATGTAGATGGATAAGACCGTTTGATAGTGTTCGCGCCGTCTTTTGCTCCGGGATTTTAATTCCGGCAGGTTTATTGGTTTTATACAACTTTGTGTTTGTATGGCGAGTGGGTTAAAGATGCCACAAGTTCAAGCTGTGTACAGTTTCTTGCTTTACTCATTCTATGCCAAGCATTAATTAATGCCCAGGTACTCATTTGGAAGTTATTTTTTCTTGTACATGTATTCAACAATATTATTTGTAATGAAAAAAGTTTATCGGATTGAAAGACTACAGACTGACATCCTTTGAAAATTTTGCCTGCTGTAATAAGTTACTTTTCACGGAAATTGGATATTGAAAAATTAATCATGGTAAGCATGCATTCACAGATGACAGATTTTAATTTTTTATGATCACAGATCACAGAAAATAAAAGCACTCAATTGCATTTCATGCAAAACCCACTTGCATCCCTTCTTTCCTTAAAGACAAAAAGTAAATGCAACCAAACTTTAGGACGACCAAACAGACTATTCAAAGAAATAAAGGCATAGAAGACTTAAAACTGCAGAAATAAATCGATTGCATGCGTCCTTTCATTATACATTCATATTGTGCGTGATCAAACATGTGACAGCTTGCTTGAAAATAGCTAATAAAAGGATCTTTAAGTTTTCAAAATACTATCTATCTCGAAAACCAAAAAAGCTATTCTTTTCATTCTTTTTAGAAAATACAGAGTATTTTGGTATTTTTCAACAATTCCATGGGTTCCACCATTTTGATTGGAAACTCCAACCAACTCTCACTATGACCACAAAAAAGCATCTGTTTAATATGTAACATACTCCTATTTCTGCCAAACCATTAATAAATTGGGGATCAAGTCAGCTTTTCTTAAAAGCATTCTTTCATGACCTCCACGTTTTACTTGGAAACTTCACGTAACTCTTGCTATGAACACGAAACACATCTGTTCAATATTTACATGCTCCTATTTCTACCAAACCATTGCTTGGGGCCAAGAGGTATCAGTAAAGGTGGTTTAGCGATCTTTCAATTTTACCTGCTTTAGTTATTCCTGAGAAGCTCACATTGCTTTAATAGAAAGTTATTTTTTACAGAAAAGTGCAGGTTTCCTGTTAAGTATCACCGATATCAAGAAATAAATTTTAGTTTCACATATCACGGCAAGCTTGCATTCACAGTTGATGGATTTTCATTTTTTTTATAATCAGTGTTTTTCTTTTATGGTAGCTAGCTGTGAAATAGAACTGAATAGAGATAAGAAATGGATACTTGAGAGGAACTCTAAAAAAATGGCCAATTTTTTTCAAGCTGCAATCCATTTCCATCCTCGCCATCTGCACCCAAAGTAGAGTAATTGTTAACAAAACTGGACCATGATTTTTCAGTCTCCATTGATAATCTGGTTTTTTTTTGGCTTTTTTAAGTGATATTGAAAATTCTAAAAATATCTGACATCTGCCTTTAAAGTGTATGAAACGTCTGCCAATAAGCTAAAGCTGCAATTTTATCTCACTTCTACCAGTAACCAGGCAACCCTGGAACTACACGTACATGAAAGTACTGAGTTTAACCAGAATATAATATGCATTTATTGACTGAGTGGGAGGGCCGGACGGGAAAATATTTGTCTCGAGGTCATGGCGTACGGACCGAGCGCGGTGAGGTCCGTGCGCCATGACCGAGAGCCAAATATTTTCCTGTCCGGCCCAACCTAACTCAGTCAATAAGTATTTTATAATATGACTAGAAAGTACAAGAATAGTCGTGCAGTGCGAGGTCACTTGGACGGGGCTGGACGGCTTTTTCCGGACCGGCTCACGTCAACCTGTCCGGCCCCGCTCACGTCACCTTGCGATTCTATTTTCTGTAGGATTGCATCAGCGGGGCCGTACGGTCATATTATAACAAAAATTATGTTCTACAGTCAACTCTATAAGACCGACACCCTCTGGACCAGCCCCAACTGTCCGTCTTAGAGAGGTGTCCGGCTTATAGAGAGTCAAGGTAACGTGACATTTGTTCATATTCAGCACTTACATTTCTGTTTTGAAGGATTTTTTTTACTAAAAAAATAACTTCTCATGATCAAGTGTCCATCAAGGGTTTCAAAGTGTCCGTTGTCCCTCTTAGAGAGCTGTCCATCTTATAGAGAGTTTAGTTACAGTAAAATGACTGAAAAATGGCAGGGACCAACACCAGATGTCCGTCTTATAGAGGTGTCCGTAAAGAGAGAGTTGAGTTTCCCCAAAATTTGAACAGTCAGTTCTATTTTGGCGAGTTCCTTAAAACTCCAGGCTAGTGAAATGAATAAACAGCTTGCCTTAATCAAAAGCCAAGTTTTCATTTTCATCTCACTTTGGAATCTCAGACATTAAGACACGAAGACACCAATAGTCAGAGCGAGATTCCGTTGAGATGTATGGTTGTTTGATGACATGACCAGTGTTTTTGGTACACAACAATAACATACACATGAGCTCCAGAACCAAAATAAGTTCTAAAAAATCTCAATTGAATTATTGTCCCCTTGAATAATACCCCCTTTTAACAAACTAAAAATAACATTGCCCCTGGCTATTGTATAAGGAAATGCAGTAAACAGACACAAAAAAATTAAAATGTTTCGATTTTCTTGCACTGCTGCTAACTTTGTTGTGATTTTTTTTCTGGTGAAAATCAGATAAGCAAAAGTTGTTTGTTTTCTTTATAGTTGTGTCGCACTTTGGGGCTGTTCCAAAATTAATAGAAGGTTGTACATGTATATGTAAGACAAATCTATTGCTTGTGGTGAAAAATTAGCATTTCATAATTTAGGCATTCAGGAAAAAGTCAACAATGAAGACAAAGTCCGTTCGTTTGTTCTATAAATGACTATTGCAAATCAAATCAAATGAAGTTTAGACAGACAGCTAGAAAGTAAACATTCCTGAGCAGAGCCAGAGAGAAAAAATTCCATAAGAATAAATGCATTTTATGAATTATGTTAACCTCCTAGCTGAGCAATATCAAAGGCTATCACAATCCTTGTTATATCTGTCCTAAATTTCAACTTCAAAGAAGACAAGATCGCATTCAACTGTATCCAACTAAACAATTCCAGCATAACATAAAGCACACATTCACATCTTACATTTCAGCCATAACAATGATATAGTTCAATAAATTTTTTAAGTCAATATATTCAACTTCCTAATTCTCAGGATAAAAAAAAAATCAGGTTTAAAACTATAGCGTGGAGATTTTCTAAAGAGAAAAACATACAGAGTTGACAATGAAATTCCTAAGCACGCGAGAAATTTGTATGTTTTGTACTTTGTTATGAAGTTAATTTGTTATTCCAGTCTTAAAGAATTTAGCGCAAAAACCACAAACAAACCACATCACACATTACGATTAATTTTTGTGGCAAAAAAATCGACTGAAACATGTTCTATAATGATTTAAAAATGAAATAAATTGCGTAAAATTCAGTCTTTAACCAAAAAGGAGTTTATGTCATTTCAATTAAGAAATACGACAGAAAGACACAAAATTCCGTCACAACACATCTTGAGAACGCAAAGCAAAAATCAAATAATATCCATCTATCCAGATATCACTGCTTTCCTTGTGTATAAATCGACGGAGAAAATGTTCGATAAGGTGATTAAAACTAATCAAAGGTTTTAACGCTCTCAAATACCCTCTAATTTTAATAAGCAAAGAAAGATATTTTCGTAGGAAACGTCTCAAGTTGCGCGCGTGTAGCACGATATCTCACTTTCACGAATATTTCCCAGAGAAAAAACCCGACTTCAAACCGCATGGCAAAATAGATGAGAAGTTACGTTTATGTGCAGTTTATCTTGCTTGATGCAAAACAAAGACAACTAATAGAAAGTTAACTTTATACAACTACACAACAATTCGTGCGCTCATAAACAAAACACTTCGCTTACCTTCGCATTCTATGAAAGTATTCCGGAGAGAGCTCAGCGCTTCAGAAAATGTACGAACATGGAATGTAAGGGCAATAATATCTTCTTGGACGATCATCGGTGCTTCTGCCGCTTCGGTGTAATAGCTGGTTTCGCTATTCACCGAATTACTTCGATCTGGAAAAGTAACTGACGAAAACGATTCTCTGTGAGGAGTAGTTGAAACTGGCTTCACTGGTTGACTTGTACTACGAACATGTCTAATTCCAAGCCTCAAATCTGGTACCGATTGACTCAGTTGTGCGCCGTTTTCCAACACTGACGGGTTTCCGTCGCTTGCATTTGTTCTCCAAGTTTGCACCGGTGATGATATCGGCGAAGAACTTCGTTGTATGTGAATCGTTCGTGGAGGTTGATCGTTTGGACTTGAAGGGGGTTGTTTCCGAAGGGTTTCCTTGAGAATAACAAAACACCGATTCAACGCTAGTTTGAGAGAACGTAGATCTAAGCATAGAAAATCTAACAAACCCAAAAGCTACAAACCGGAGTCAATGGCCGCAGATATGGCGGCGGTTGTGCATTTGAAGCCGGCGGCGTTCCTGAAGAACCGGGTTGTTTGGCTTTCTTCTTGTTAGAAGGCAGAAATATTGCCTTTACGGACGAGCTCATCCTAAAGCAAAACAAATTCCGCCCCGCTGGCTTTAACGCCTTGCATTATCGCACCATTGCACAAAAAAGCAAAATGATTGGTGTTAAAGACCGTATGAGGTCAAAATTTAACACTATCATAAGTCAAAAGATCCGAAAATTTTCTCTTCCCAGTTCTGTTTGGCGAATGCCATTACGCTCCAACTTTGATTGACAAGCTGCGAGCTTAGTCACGTGATCAACAACATAAATTAGCGTGCAATAATTTTGAAAGTTTCGAACTTTTCTTGTCGGAAAACAAGAACACAACAAGCAATTTCCTCCTTTAACTAAGAACAGGAATAGAAGGCATGAAATGATGGGGTTCCTGCTTCGAAACAATCAGGTTTTTAGCAAATATTTCTGTTATGTTTATATAGTAATTTCAGTCTGTAATTTTGACAGACCACAGTGACGACAATGCTATTTTAGACAACCCTCAGTTTAAAATATTTCAGAGGCCTATCTAACTTCTTCTATTTGGAGTGGTCTGACACAAACACAAAATCAAATTCAACAAAATATTTGTTGATAAAACAATTCAGAATGGCTAAATAACTGTACAACAAGCAAAACGGCATGAATTTAGTGAATCATTCCAAGTATTTCCTCATGCAGTGTGCAGTGGGGCTCGAAACTCTACACCAATATCGAGCTTTGAAGTAACCCTACAAAAATATAATTTTTGGTAAACAACTCTTTTTTAATTTCTTTGCAATAAAATGTCGGTACAGCTGATTAAGAGCGTAACATAAATAGAAAACGGTTATTTTTTACGGTGCCTGAAAAATCATCGACTTATATAGGTAGCAGTTAATATAGTAATTTTAAAACGTTCTACTCCAGTGGTTGTAAAACAAAAGTTTTAAACAAAAACATTCAATCGTTTCTTTTACAATTCAAAAGCCATGACATTTGACTTTTTGTGGCTCTTTCACACCTAATAAATATTTCAAGTTAATTAATTAGAAAAAAACGGTGTTGATCTCATTTTGAAAACTGGATCGACAAGAAAACACCACCTCTGACATAAAAAGTTCTGTTAAACATCTTTCGTTTGAATGGCATACATTTGTAAGCACATTAATAGAAACATTTTATCACATACTCAAATGACATTGCATAAAATAATAAACAGCACCACAGGGAACCACGCTGCTCGATAGCTTTCATTTACATGGTGTACTTAATGAGTATTTTCGCAGAAACCCAAACGTTAGATGAACTACCTTTTAACAATTAGCACCACAGATAAGTATTGCACAATACAGTGTATCTTTCATTTGAAATGTCACACTTTAGGATTTCAACCAAAGCCTTTAACACCTCGGGCATAGCATGCTCATATTATACTAATCGATACTTTGTTAAATAGTATGACATATAGGTGTAAGGGCTGGCGCACAGAGACTTATAAAAACGTATAAAATTTTGGCTGTTACTGACGGATCGAGACCAGGTTCAATATAAGGAAGAAGTCCAGAGTAGCAAGAGGAAATATAGGGGACTGGAGTGACAACTGTTCGGAATGAAACAAATTCGACCCTTCGGGCCTGTTTTGGCATTATTATCCTCCCCCCCCCCCCCCCCCCCCCCCCCCCCCCCGCAAAAAAAAAATTAAACAGCAGGACAAAGTACTACTCCGTGGGATTTCACTCAAACTTTGATATTTATAGCACCTCAAGAGTGATTTAGGATAATTACAGAACTCTACCCAGTGACTTCTGTGCGTTGAACCGGCTGTATTGTTTTAAATCTCGACTACTGCTACAAGTACCATCACCTGCGATGCGCACACGTATATCAAAATAATGAATAATAATAGATCATGCATTTGTAACGACTGTTTAATTGACTGATTGTTTGTGTGCTTGATTTATTGACTAACTGAGTAACTGAATGAGTGGGTGGATGGTGGGAAATATTGGTTGGCGACAATGTGCCAATGCCACCTATTGACTGAATGAGTGACTGGATGAGTGGGTGGATGGTGGGATATATTGGCTAAGGGACAATGTGCCAATGCCACCTATTTTTAGTTTCACCTTGAGAAGGCAAAAATATATTTATATCAACGATAATCTAAAAAATAATGCCCCAGTTTTTTCCCTTACATCTTGGAAAAATCGCTTAATGGTTTCGTGTTCTCTCTTCGTGGAATCACCTGATATTTTCCCTTAGGTGCTGTATCGTCTTAGATACAATAAACTGCGGGGCTGATCTGACTAGATTTCACTTTTATATCTTAGAGCCAGCTTAGAGCATTTTTTCAAATATTTAGTACAGTTTTAACCAAACTGAACAAATTAAGTGATTCGTCAATCGATTGATAAACTGGGGGTTCGGATGGGGGTTGTAAGAGCGGCTATATTTGCAACAGTTAATTTTAGTTTTAATGTTTATCGTAGTTTTTAATTAGATCGTAATTAGGGTACATTTTAGAGCAGTTTTCAATTGAGTATCGAAAGTAATTACACAATTGCTTTGGTTTTGCATTGCTACGCTTTGTGATTGGCTAAAAAATTTTGCGCCACTTTCTCGACCAATCAGAAGTAAAAGCAAAACCAATCGTGACTTGCTCGCACGCGTTTTCCCGCGCTTGGCGCCGCCGACATGTAATTGCTTCGAGCTCTGATTGGTTCATTGGATTGTTTACGACTGCTGTGATTGGTCAGAGTAATAACTTTGGTTTTGGTTTTACAACACTCAATTGAAAATAGTAACTAGAGTTTTTATTCAGAAAATATCGTATTTTCTCAATTAAACGCCCCTGGCGTTTATTTTAAACTTGGCCTAGTGGACCCGGCGTTTCTTTGAATCAGCAGTTTTTCTCGCCCGCCATTTTTTAAGAAAGGGTTACTATTCGTTTTTCTTAGCAGCCGTGTACCTTGCCCTTAATCTTAAGTTTATGATACCACAAATAAACGTTCGAGGGTCTTACTTACAACTTCCTCTATATTATACCCGGCGTTTATTCGGGGCCCGGCGTCTAATCGAGAAAATACGGTATATCAGTTGTAACTTTTCTTAAGGTCTTTTTATTATCATAATATAGTGTCATCAATTAGTGTGTAAACGCTAGAACCATTGACACTTTAATAAAGTTTTACTACGACTACTACTACTACTACTACTACTACTACTTAACTAAATGACAGACTGACGGATAGATTGATTGATCGATGTCAAGCTGTTGATGTTTTAATTGATTGACTATCCTGTCTGTTTAGTGACTATCTAACACCCTCAATCATTATTTGATTTCGTAATTCCTTTTATTCAGCTGTAATAATGAAAAACAAAGATATTTAAATAAACAGAGACACAAACTATCTTGACTGAACAAAATACAAAGCTGTTATCTTATCATCGATAACAGTCAAACAATAAAGTTGTTTTCACTACCGCACTGAATGCGCCATTTTCCACTCCCCTGTATCCCTTTAATCACGATATGTAGAGAAAAGTAAACTACAAGGCAAACCTTTTTTTCACCCAAGAGCAGATGATTAAACAAAATAAAAAAAGGAATACGAGAGAGCGCGCGACTATTGCTTGACGCGAGGAAAACATCGCGCGCTACGGGAATAAGGTAGGGATCGGAAGACAAACTTCCGCGCACGCTCGTGTTTTTGCTTCTTGTTGTAAACTAATTTCTGTGCTTTAATCTAGGAACGAGGTAAAGCTGTTATTTTGCATGTTAAAAGTTCCAAAGAAAAGAAAGAGTTTAAATCTATATTCATTAAGGTAGAGGTTCTATTTACGTACATGCCTTTCAAACTGGCCGACCTTTTAAACAGACTCTTACGATTCCGGATGCGACTCACTGAATCTGACCAGGAATGGCTTCGTTTCAGCTCGATCTTCTTTAACTTACCCACTGTAGAACCCCAAAACTTTGATCGATTTATGATGTCGCTATCAACTGTTATGCTGTGTACATTTTTTGTAGCCATATACTCTTCGCTTGTTCCATCCCACATTGGAATTCACAATTCGCGAAACGTCTTCTCCGCTCACAAGATTACCTTGATGGTTTTGTGACACAGTTGCTCTGGACACAGACATAACATGTCTCGGACCTGCGATTAAACTGATAAATCCCATATTCTGCTTGGACGCTAATATAACACCGCTTGGTATGTCAAAGCAGTGGTTTATCCGTCCCATGGAGTCGATAATAATCTTATCAACTCTTTTTAGTCCTTTTGTTATACACTTGGGGCTAGCGCGTCTTTGTGTCCATAAGAAATTATACGCATTTTGTATCGTATAACTACTTTTTTATTAAACCAATTATCACAAATATGACATAGAAATATTCTAACAATTTTCACCATTGATAGGAATAAAATCTTTTCTTATCAAGTTTATATTAATTATACGCAGGTCAATAAATGTATTGTAAAGTCGATGAGTATTTATTGGACTTTTGTTACGCGTAAACAAGACTAGTAAACTTATTGTACTTTAACCGAACTTAGCTAAGTAAACAAATCCATTGGACAGGGTGTGATAAGAAGTGTTACAATTTCGCGCCAAAACAAATATAAACACAACGATAGAAAAAGAAACATAGATTACACACCATTCCTTGATGAGTTCCTGTCAGAACTGAAGTGCCGTGCAGAATCAATTTATGGAGACATGTAGTGAGCCCGGGGTAGTAAGGTTGTAACTTTTCAATCTGTCGACTTTCATTATTCAAATGAAACCTCTTCAGCAGTACTTTTGCACAGTACAATTTGTTTTACAATATCCTACAAAATGAGATTTGGGATTTTTCTCGAATTTTGTTATTTGGCAAACTTGGGAGTTAAGAGTTAAAGCTGACTGTTTCCCTCCATGCACAGATGTTCGAACTTGACTCATAAAGGAGACACGCCCATGCGACAATTTTACCCATTTGGATGCATGGGTAGGTCGGGAACCATTCAAAATAAGCCCGTTTGGTCAGACACAAGAAGAACAGTGCTCTGCGCGCAGTCTCTTATTTGTCCTTTAGTTAGTCGGGCGAGCGCGCGCGCCAGTGGCGAAGCCGCGATCCGGTTAGCCTGCGTGGCAGGCGCCATTTATAGGGCGAAATTTCGAGGACGCGCGTGGGAGAGGAATGCCCGCGCGTCCTCGAAAATTCGTCTCCTTACCTACGATCCGGTAAAAATTCCTTGTTCCTCGCAGCTTCGTCTCGACTTACTGAACGAAAAATAAGAGACTGTTCGCAATGTACACTGTTCCTGGAATGAAACCGTTTTATTTTACAAAAACGTTGTCAAAACCGCGATAGGTTTAATTTATCTACCGTGCAAGCACCGTTTTTCCGCGTTGTTTTGGCCCGGTGTTTTGGTAACGCTCGCTTAATTCAATCGAGACGTGCTGTTTTTCTTTCCAATGTAGTTTTAATGCCACCACTTTCTTCTTCTTCTCCCTTTTTTTTTTTGTCAACAAACAATATTCCATGTAACACTTGTATGATGCAAGCATAATATTTTATATCCGGTTTTGAGGTCGTTAAAGGGATAGTATCACGAGGTTCCACGCGCGGCACTGTTCACTATTCTTGCACCGGAATTTTGGACATATCACTGTTAAAAGTGATTTTTTCTTTCTTTTGGCTATCAAAACCGATTTTTTGATTCAACAAATACCTCCACTTCTGGACGGCCTTTTTGAATTTGCGGAATCAAACTTGAAAAGTGGGCCGACGTTTTCAAGTTTCGACCTCGTGATACTATCCCTTTAAATCGTGTTGATCTGAATGTGCTTCCGTATAAATGAGAAGAGATTCATAAAAAGTACGGTATTTTATTTTGTAAATTACTGAAAAACACACAGCACCAAAGAAAAGTACTGCTCAGTAGCTTTCATTTGAATGGTCACACTTTAGGATTTCAACCACAGACTCAAAAGTTAGAACCACCTTGTACAGCATAATAAACAGTACCACAGGAAAGTACTGCTCAGTAGGTTTCATTTGAATGGTCACACTTTAGGATTTTATCCACAGACTCAAAAGTTAGAACCACCTTGTACAGCATAATAAACAGTACCACAGGAAAGCACTGCTCAGTAGCTTTCATTTGAATGGTCACACTTTAGGATTTCATCCACAGACTCAAAAGTTTCAACCACCTTGTTGTGCAGCATAATAAACAGTACCACAAGAAAGTACTGCTCAGTAGCTTTCATTTGAATGGTCACACTTTAGGATTTCATCCACAGACTCAAAAGTTAGAACCACCTTGTACAGCATAATAAACAGTACCACAGGAAAGCACTGCTCGGTAGCTTTCATTTGAATGGTGTAGATTTCATCCACAGACCCAAAAGTTTCAACCACCTTGTGCAGCATAATAAACAGTACTACAGGAAAGTACTGCTCAGTAGCTTTCATTTGAATGGTCACACTTTAGGATTTCAACTACAGACTCTAAAGTTAGAACCACCTTGTACAGCATAATAAACAGTACCACAGGAAAGCACTGCTCGGTAGCTTTCATTTGAATGGTGTAGATTTCATCCACAGACCCAAAAGTTTCAACCACCTTGTGCAGCATAATAAACAGTACTACAGGAAAGTACTGCTCAGTAGCTTTCATTTGAATGGTCACACTTTAGGATTTCAACTACAGACTCTAAAGTTAGAACCACCTTGTACAGCATAATAAACAGTACCACAGGAAAGTACTGCTCAGTAGCTTTCATTTGAATGGTCACACTTTAAGATTTCATCCACAGACTCAAAAGTTAGAACCACCTTGTACAGCATAATAAACAGTACCACAGGAAAGTACTGCTCAGTAGCTTTCATTTGAATGGTCACACTTTAGGATTTCAAATACAGACTCTAAAGTTAGAACCACCTTGTACAGCATAATGAAGGATTGGCACTGCAATCAAAAGGACCCATTTTTCCCCAGTCATAGCAAAACTTGGAAACATGTTCAAAGTTCAAGGTTTTGGTTTCGCATTGCTTGGGCATTCCGAGCAATAAATTTCACACAACACACAATCCATTTGCACAGTTCTTAAAGGCCGGCACACACTAGGGGACATGTTGCAGCGACAGTTTTCCTCGTGTGACATCCCCGTTTTTGCGAAAAAGTTCTGTTGCGGGGACACAATTTTGTCCCCGCAACATGTTGCATGAAATTCAGCTGGTTTGAATTCGTGCGTCATGAAGCGGGGACAAAATGACCCCCATTTCAATGTCGTATCGTGTGCACTGCTCTTGCAAACTGTCCCCGCTACAAAATAGAAATGAACCAATAAAAACTCGCAATTGATTATCCCATGAGCATTCGGTAGCAGTCTTTCAAGATTTTTAAACCTCAATCCGCTTTGTGTGCACCAGCTTGCGTACTGTCCCTGCAACATGCGCCTTTGCTGTGCACACAAAGGGGCTTGTCCCCGCTTCATGTTTCCGCAACATGTCCCCTAGTGTGTGCCGGCCTTAATTTATTACTTCATAACGGCACTGACATTTCACAAACAGTTGAAGGCCTCCTTGAGACAGACTCCCCTCGGAGGCCACCCTCAAAAAAATCCATTTACATTCGCAGTAGCCTGCACAACAATCGCCTTTTGGGGTGCGCGAGCGCGGAACGCAAGGCACGGGAGGAGAGGGGAGGGAACTTTTTTCCCTTCATTCCCCTGCCGTGCCTCGCGCTCCGCGCTCACACACCCCAAAAGCGCCTGTCCTGCAGGCTACATTCTTAGTAAAACCCTGTTTGACTAGACTGTAAAAACGTTCTCTGGATAAAATAATTTTAAAATTATGAGCTTTCCGCTACATATCTGTAGCCTTGATAAATGATGAAAAAATGGCATGAATAAAGAAATATATACAGTAAAAAGTGTGAAAAAACGAGAAATGAAATGCATGAAAAAAAAATCTCAATGAAGGAATCCATTGTTTTAGAAGAATAGAATATTGTCAGTTATTGTCTACTTCCTTGCTGATAGCAGAAAGCAAAAAATAACTCAAAGCCTACCAAGACAAGCGAGGAAAGGAGAGGAAGAGAAGCCTTTGTCTCCCTCCCCCTCTCATTTTTTGCTCCTTTTTGTGTCCCGTGTCTTCTTTTTTTTTTTTGCCTTAAACGCACCTCCCCCCTTTTTTTGAAAGGAAACGACTGCTAAACACGCTAAACAATTTCCAAGTGCCTTAATAAGTTTAATCTATATTAATATACAGTGTATACTATAATTTTTCTCAAGCTATGATTATGATTGTATGGCGGTGATTTTGGCCCTGTCGACTCAGGACGAATGCATTTTTCGACCATTTTCATTCATTTTCGATTTTTTTTAAATAGAATTGTGGCAAGTCTAAAATGTAACGTGCCTGAGTTTGAATATACTTATTTGAGTATAGATATTTACAACAAGTAACACAAATATCAGTAATGTATATAAATTAACGTACGTGGATACATGTAGTCACCGGTAGTTGACTTGAGGTGTATTATTAAACGCTAAAATCTGTTTGGATTTCTCTTGTACATATTTCATATTTTACAACTGCTATCAGTTTTTTGTCTTGTTAAATAGTTCCTCGTTTTTGACATGCAACAATGAGCGTGGGTTTATCTTGTTGACGTTTGCTCACAGAAAACTGCGAGAAGGTACCATGATTTCCTCAGACCCGAGAGCTAGCTGCTAGATTTGTTCCTTCGTCTCCTCGCAGACTTCTCACGGCAAAGAAAATACGAACAGAAAGAGAATGCTCACAGTATAAGAAAACTCACATTAAATACCTTTTCAATATTTACAAACTACAGACCAGTTGAACTGATGAGTGAACAAGATAAAATATTCTCTAAAGATGTCCTTTAAGTTCATCTATTAAATCATCTACACTAACTTTTTGATCTGTCGTTGAACAACTTCTTAACGTGTTTTCAATCAATTCAGAAGAAAAATCCAGTTGATTGACAAGATTGTAGTTATTCAGCAGACGACGGGCTTCGTCAGCATCAATAAGACCTGTAAAACAAAAAAAAATAAAGGTAAAATTGCACAGGCAACCCACACATTCACAGCTTAACCAGTTTTATGTAGCATCAAGCCACTGTATTGCATGATTATGGACAGGAGCTAGCTTGCTTTATTACCCCCCAACACAATGACATTAGCTCAAACTATTAATTCTCGTAACTGCTTTTCATACATTCTTTTCAATGTTAGTGATAAGAATTAGGTGGTCCATCAAGGTAATATCTCAATACATGATGATATTCTACATTCTTAGCTCAAACTATCAATTCTCAAAACTACTTTTCATACATTCTTTTTAATGTGATGAGAATTTAGTGGTCCATCAAGGCAATGTATCAAGGCAAGTTGATGTTTTACATTCTTAGCTCAAACTATCAATTCTCAAAACTGCTTTTCATACACTTATTCTAACGTTAGTTATGAGAAGTTAGTGATCCATAAAGTCAACATTACAGTATTGACCTGACTGATCCTGATCGCAGACAAACAGTGCATTTGCGAGCTTCATGAATCTCTTGACCCTACTTTCCTCCTCAATATAATGCGGGGGATCATAATCCCTGTCGTCTCCATACAATTTCTCTTTCTGATTCTGTATAATCTGCTCAATTTCTTCTTGTTCTTTTTGAATCTGCCGTTTTTTCTCGATCAGCTCGTGTTGTCGTCTCAATAACCCCTCATGCCTCTCGTCAAGTTGATTTGCCTCTTTGTCAGCCTCTTGTGGCATGGTGTATTCACCAACCCTCCCCTCAGGAATTTGATGTTGTCTGTAGTTCCTTCCTCTCTTTTGTTCCTCCAGCTGTTTTACTGTGAAAATTTGAAAAATTGCTCAGATCAATAAACTAATAGTCCAACTTTTTCTTACTAACACTTCTGTAATACATACCCCTCTCTTAATTTAATACATAGAAAACTGACGAGTAACAATGACCAGCCCTTTACACAACTTTTTGTTGAATAAATAATTATTTACGGTATGTAGTGTTTTCCCTAGTGCACGCTCAGAAGAGTGTAATAACGTGTCTTATTACACGACTAAGATAGTCAGAGGGCCAATAACTAAAATCAACCAATCAGAATGCTCGATTGCCGGTCCAATATTCTCTAAGTATTGGACCGGGCATTGTCTCGAATGATCCCGCGCGATCCTCCCGCCGGCAGGAGTCGTGTAATAAATCTCTTATTAACCAAGCTTGCTCGGGACCGTACTGGGAGAATATCGGCCCTCGGTCTTTTCTGTACGGACCTCGCTGCGCTCGGTCCGTACTGTCAAGACCTCGGGCCGATATTCTCCAAGTACGGCCCTCGCGCTTGGTCAATAAGATATATATATTTGGTGCGTTTTCACACTTTAAAATGCTATGTCGAATGATAAATAAATTTTGTTCATTTGATCTCTGCAAAATCATAATACAATGTCTAATATAATACAGCTTTTCTCTAATATACAGTAGAATAATTTTATATTCATACATCTAAAATTACATATTCATATTTATTGTAATTCACTTTTTCGTACACTCATGGAGGCTTCAAATATAGGAAAGAAATGGGAGACCTCCCCAACCTATCCCTGCCCGGCAATGAAATATTGATGCAAAAAGCATACAAAATCAGTGATGTTTCATCAGTGTTACTTTGATTCACAACTTAACAGTATTATAAAAAAAGCTTTCACCCTCAGTCCCAAATTTTATACTTAATTTTTCTTTACCTAAAATGTTTTGCTGTTCCTCGTGCATGTCACTATGATCCATTCTTGTGTCATGTGATGGGTACCTTCCTTCTTGGCTGACTCCCTTCAGGGGCTGCCTTGTTTCCCACACAGGCCTAGAAGGTGGTGTTTCTAGACCACGCCCGCCATCTCTACTGTGACTGTGGCTTGAAGAAATGCTTGGTGCAGGAAGAGGCAGAGCTCGCTCCACAAAGGACAAAAATTCTAACCAACTGAAATAAGGAAATAATATTATGATACTGACTCTTAAACTGGCAAGAGAACCAAAAATCAAAATTCAAGAAAACAGTGTTCAAATCGAAAATGACCATTGTCAGAGTTATTCTTGACTGATACGTTTTAGAGTATTAAGCCAGCAAAGTATCCTGACAGAAACAGCTTTTTGTAAAGTATTGGTACCTCTTAGTGATAAAAATAGGCCATTTCCGAGTTACGTTATGCCTCGTTGTCAAAGCGAGGCTAGGTGTACAACCTTTCATATGGAAATGAGTTTTTTATTTAAATGCAAATAAAACTTATTTCCATATGAAAGGTTGTGCACCTAGCCTCGCTTTGACAATGAGGCATAACGTAACTCGGAAATGGCCTATTGATGTGAGCCATGCCCACAAATGGGTTTCTGGTACCTTATAGGGGGTCCTTTGAAAATTTTCTGACAATCACCCATGCTTGTTTACTTAATAGATAGGACTAAGGACTAAACGCAACCCACTAAGTTCTGATCTTGCGTAAGTTAAATGATGCAATAAATGACATCCAGTACTGTTGCCTAAAGCAAAGTAATGAGGTATCACCTAAGGAAGGCTTACATGAAGTCTGCTCTTATAAAGCCAAGTTAGTGTTACCATAGCATTAACCTTGCCAAATATTAGTACCAACTTTTGGAAGAAAATTACATGTATAAGACACAAAATGCAAAGTACTTATTGCCTACACGCTATGTAGGGGAAGTATTCAAATTTCAAATTCTGACGGTGATGACGATTATGTCGAAGAGGGACTTTGAAGAACAATGCTTTCTACCAACCTCACTTTCCCAGAGTTATATCTGTCAAGTCGGTTGATGATCTTGTCCAACAAAGAGTTGTTGAAAGGAATGTGATTCCGTAAACAGATTGTCTTCAACTAAAGACAAAAAAAACAACAAAAGTTATCTTAAATGAAACCTCCACAAAATAAAGGTAATAACAACAGAAGACTGGTCTCATGATCACCAGCCGGCTATTTACATAATGTGGCCCAGGATTTCAACATGGGACTACTATTAATTCCAAATCCATTAGCCCCCGTAGCAAGCATTTCTGTGGTTTCTTTCTGTAGTTTCTGCATGAAGGAAGCTAGTTCTCCGCTCTTCATGGTAGAAACTACTGGAACGCTTGCTAGGCAGGCTACAAATCCATTGTAAGACCAGTCAGAGGGATGGGCTTGAACCCGGGGCCTCCAGAATTTACAAGTCAGTAGCCTGCAATGCAGGTGTTTTCCAGAGGTGCACAAGTGTTATAATAAATTCATTTGTGAGTTCAGTCGCCATGTTGGATTCCAAAAACGTAGGGAGTTGGGCCAAGTCAAAGGGGGCAGGACACAGCGTTTGCTCCCCCAAAAACGGCTGAACTGCAGGCTAACAAGTCAGTACCTCTAGGACCCTCAAGAATATTTAACCACTTGACCACACTGCCTCCCCTGATGTAAAATCATTGGAAAAATATTAAACCCTTGGTTACTGGAATCCTTGATAATAATCTCAAAATGTTTTGCAATCTTCTGATGAGTTCAAGTTATCAGGATTCTAATGAATATACAGTATAAATTATAATACAGTAAACAATATACAGTATACTGAATACAGTGAATAATACAGTATACGGTAAATTAAATACAGGTTACCGTAGCCTGCGAGCAGGCTCACTTGTTTGGGGTATCACGCGAGCTGGCGAAGCCGGCGAGAAGAATGGAGCGAGGAATTGTGAGCCTGCACACGGGCTATTGATTTTTTAATTCACCGCGTTCGCCGACGAATGGGGCGATCCGATTGGTTAAAAATGACAGGCAAACATAATTATGACAAAAACCAGGGCAATTTCACATCACACTTCCAAAATGGTGTCTGTGGACCATGTTCAAGAAGCGTTTCTCAAGCTTTCGGTCAATCCTGACTTTAGTATTGATCTTAAACCAGAGCAGAAAGAAGCCGTGAATTGTTTACTAGAAGGGAGGGATGTTTTTGCTGTGATGCCGACTGGTTTTTGCTAACTGCCGCGAAAATCTTCACGTGCAACTTTCTGTCATGTTTGTTTACATTTTGCTTTGCTCCTATTGGATAGTTATCTGATACAGGTCAAATGCCGACTTGACACCTCGCAAGGGGCGGAATTAAAAAATCAATAGCCCGCGTGCAGGCTCACTTTTCCTCGCCCCATTCATCTCGCTGGCTTTGCTGGCTCGCTTTGGCGGCTTTGCCGCCAAGATACTCGCGCGATACCCCAAACAAGTGAGCCTGCTCGCAGGCTAAGGTTACCGTATACACAGTATAATCTTGGTATATTCAAACTCGCTATTGTCACTGGGGGCCATTGCGTACAAATGTCTCAAATCCGGTATTGTTTAGCTTCAAAATTCCTGTGCATGTATAAGCACGTGGTAGAGTCCATTCCTTGCAGAAAATTGGGTATAAATAAGCCGCTTTTATCCTGTTTACTCCTCCTTTTCGTTTAAATGGCCGCTAAATGTCTGCTTGGTGCACCCCTCCCTCCTCCCCTCAGCGATGGCCTCTGGGCTCGCTCTTCCCATATCTTATATAGCTTGGGGGCGTTTGGGAGTGAGGGCACCCAGTTGGAATATATTACTATTAAGACTGATTTAGACAATACAACTCTAGCTTACACCTGTTGCATGCAAATTTTGCAGGGTGCGCTGCCTGCATCATGCCATGTCCTATACAACTTAATGCTAATGCAAGATTGCTCATGGCTATGACGTGACGTAGGGTTTTAAAACATGTTTCAAAATCACGTGACATTTGTCACTTGTAAGACAGTTGTAGGTTTATTTTACATGAAGTGATTCATGTCATACATGTAAAGGTATATGTACATGTCCGTTTAACATAAGCACCAAAGTTGTACCATCTAAGTCAGCTGTAACAGTCGATTGTCACTTATTGAACCACACAAAAGTGAAGTGAAGTAAAGTGCAGCAGGAGAAACTATAATTATTACAGTCTCTCCTGCTCACTTTAGTACAGAATCCAACACTTGATAACTCAAACCGTTGATAACTCAAACAGTTTTGTGTTTCCCCTGACAGTTTTAGTTATCACAATTCTATGTTATATACCTTTTGCGAGGATATAAATTCTGCTCCTACCACATCTTGTTCCTCTAGATTTCTTCTTAAAGCCTGTACATGTGCCTGGGCATTATCAATTTCTTTGAGCATTTGTTCCATTTGTAACAGTATTTCTGTATCTTGTTTGTCTTGAAAAGCTTTTTTGACAGCTATGGCACTCTGACGACCTTTCTGCATGTCATCAGACCTGGGCGAGATCTGATTTGGTTTTAATGGCAAGTTGGCTTCAGCCCTGGGAGAGCTTTTGGTCATTTTTTGCTGGAGTCGATCACCTGGCTTTGATGATAAATCAAGCTGGGGAATGTTAAATTCTCTTGTAACAGATGGTTGAACTGCATTACTGATAAACTTCAGAAGCTGTTCATAATTGACCCAGTTTGGTCTGTGAGCAGACATAAATGAAGCCAATAGCTCATTCAAAAGCTCTCCTCTAACAGGAATCTGAAGTCTAAAAAAATCTCTTTCGATTTGCTCCGAAGAAACAAAGCCTGACAGAGTGGAGTCATACCCTGCAAAACTGAGATAAGCATCTTTCAGTTTTAAAGTGTCAAATCCAAGTAGTACAGCGTTGAGCCTTGAAGCCAAACCTCTTGTTTTGTCACCATCAAGACCAGACTTTTTTCGGATAGGTGGTAGAACTTGGGACGAACTTGGGGAAGAAAATTTCCTTAAGCCTTCCAGAGAGTTACTATGACGATCATCTGGGTAATCCAGAGATTTCAAAATTTTTCTCGGCGGTGTATCGCCTCTGTTTACCCAGGGGGGAGCGGATATCACTGACGATTTCTCGGAGTTTGCAGCTGACAAAACCGAAGAACTTCGATCATACTGTTGGCTTTGAAAGGTCGATCCTGTCTGATTAGTGTTTTTTGGCTGATTTAGCGGCTTTCCATACTTATCTACTGCGACTTCAACTCGCTTTCCACCAACAATTTTTACTTCAAGAAAAGGTTGATCGTCACGTCCAAACGGTGCAAGACCAGCCATTTTGATCATGAATGTTTTTATCCATGTTGGATAAGCTTATCTCGTGAAAACGAGCTCTTCGCAGTCAATAAAGTGATAGTTGTTACATCCATTATTGATGACAAAGAGAGATAAACACAGTTACCTTAAATTTCTCTCAAAGCTTGATAATTAAATTGATTGCACCGTTCGGTTCGTTGTTGCTAAGGTGTAGCGAAACTTTGCGTGTTGCCTACACCAAGTATAAAGTGAAGTCCAATCTGTTCCCAGTCTCTAGCGATCATGCAAGAAAGAGAGAGGGCAGTGCAAGGTTGACGTGTACTTTATAAAATGAGGAAGAAAACCGGAAGTTGAGGCGAAATCATAAACAGTACATCTTTTTTAAAAGACCTGAAGTGATATTAAACGAAAACGATCCTTCTTTCAAAATACAGACAAGAGGGTACATAATGGAAAACTCTGTACAGGTGAGTATATATTTGCTTGTTCTCAGATGTTGAATCTTCTGAGATTTGATGTAAGCTGACGATTTGGACGGCAGGACAACTTCTGCAACTTGGCTTTCACTTTCACTAGAGTTTATACGTGTCTGTTGTGACTAAGGGTACACAACGAGAAAAAATAAGCAAGTCTGGGATTGTCATTCTATGTTTTTCTGAATCATCATGGGGCCTTATAAAGAAAGAATTAAAGCTAGCTACACGGTTTGATCAGTTCCGATCCTTAAGTTGTGTATGCTACAAGACCAAATTACTGTTTATCCCAGAATGCAGTTGAAATATATTTCAAACTACATGAGTTTTAACACTGAATGTAAATGAGGAATGAAGAAGATATTCATTGTGTTTCACTTGACAACATATGTCACGAATGGTCACATTCATACGAG
Organism: Dendrophyllia cribrosa; assembly: GCA_024195265.1. NCBI lineage: Eukaryota > Metazoa > Cnidaria > Anthozoa > Scleractinia > Dendrophylliidae > Dendrophyllia > Dendrophyllia cribrosa. The sequence continues at coordinate 1,088,392 of JAJLRJ010000013.1, read as the reverse complement.
CTGTATAGGAGAAAATGGAAATCGAAACTGACACTGAACTGACATAGAATTGCTTATGCTGCAGAAGGACGATATTGATAGGGTGGTCGGGTTGTCACGCTATAACGCTTACTGAGAACAAAATCAGAGTCTTATGATTGTTTTAAACATTTTAATACATGCACTAGCTTCCTTTACGCCTCCATACGCAGACATCATTATGGGCTTGTCACACAATTCTCTTAAGCTTTCTACTCCACGGAGGGATCACGCAGATTGCGTGGTGGCCAACGTGAATTACCGAAGCAGGAAATTTGAATGCGAGTGCTCTTTAAAGAATAGGAGAATAAAGGAAGAAAGGGCCAACATTCTAACCGTCAAAGGTCCAAAGCTATAAATCATCTTGCGGAATTCTCAAGAGAAACGGTGCACCAGGGTCTCAATTTCGTCAACGAAACAAAGCAGAAGCACTCCTTCCCAGAGACGAGCCCAAAGGACGTCTGCCTAGGAGGCTGGTACTGCTTGTGAACATGGCATAACAAGGGGCGATCAGGGGGGTTGGGGGGGGGGGGGCTTAGGGATGAGAAGGGTAGGATCGGACATTACAGCCCAAAAATCCGGAAGGCGTGGTTCCAGAAAATATCCATACCTCCCCGATGGAAGATTACTAGAAGTTCTGAGGGGGATGGGGTCTCAGAAGTTTTTTAAGGAAAATTGGAATTTCCAGAGGGATGGGCGGGGGGTGGGGAGAGGAGCGAACCAAAAAACCGTGGGAGGGGTATGGATATTTTCTGGAACAACACCATCACAAGCCATGGTATTGGGATTAGACTGTTTTCTATTTTTTTAACGAACAAGGTATTGACTAATAGGAATGAAGCACACTTGATGGATCCGAGCCGTAATTCCAATTATCTTTCTTCCTTTTGTTCCATTCAGGAAGGAATGGCTGCATCTTACAACGAAGACCAACGGGCTTCTTCTCATTTTGATGATATTGAGGACAAGCTTAACTCCTTGCAAAAGAGTTTGTCTGGCATTTCGTATTCATGTCAGTCATCAAAATTAAGTTACGAACAAAAGCTCACTGAAATAAACGACTGGGTGACAGAGCAGAAGAAGACAAGCAAAGAAAAAGGAGAGCAAATACCCGTTGAAAAAGTGGGTAAATTTCTCGAAGCCACGATAAATGGCAGTGAAAAGTTCAAAAGTGGCAAAAAACTTGAAATTGCAACAGGCGTTTTGGACATGATATCAAGTCTCGCATCACTGACAGGTGAACCTAATGGCCCAGGTATTAAAGCACTCTGTGGCGTCGTTAGTGTGATTCTCACCTCCACGAACAAACCAAAACAGCAAAGTGTGGTAGAACAGCTGGCAAAATTTGTCCACAATGAATTGGTCAACTTCAACCACAAGTTGCACGACCAAAAGTACGATGGCCTGAAACGTCGTGTGACTGACCAGACAGCCCAGCTGGGGACGATGAAGCCAGGAGAGAAATTGGACGATCCCAACTTGTGGAACGACTACAATCAGTTTTTGGGGGAGCTGTCCAACAGGTTTGAGTTACCAATGCCATTTAAGTACGAAAAAGGTCCCCTCTCGAAAGATCCTGATGTGGTAGATTTTGTGACAGCTGTTGTGACTTACTGTCAGGCTTACAGCTGTTTCATGGCGCTTCTGATGGCTGCTAAAGGAAAATTTGCAGAATTGGGAAGTGAGTACAAAGAGGATGAAGACGCAGTGGATAGAAAAATCAGAAGTCAAAGAGAAGATGCCAAAGAAAGACTTTCCTTCCTATCAGATGAGAAATACCTGACATTTCTAGGACGACTTCCATACGAGGGTGGAAAACTGACAAAGATCGTCGTTTTAAGCAGGAACACATCAGGAAAGAGGCTGGTAGAAGCGGTAAGAGGCAGCTTAAGTTTGCCAAAAATGCCTGATTTAGCGACAGTTGAATCTGCGGCGACCAAAGTGTCTGTCCAATCGGTGAAGTTAAAATTAGAAGGCCATCAAGTACATCCTGGAAATCACTTGAGATGGTTGGTGTCAATTATGTTCGGGTACCGTGATTGGGTTCAGTTCATCAATGAGACTGACTTTCCTATGAAGATTGTTTCGGGTAAAGTTGGTCACTCGACAAATAAGCTCAAGTTTGTCCATGATGTTCAGCCTCATTCTTCTTACCCAAGAGGTTTTTGGTTATTCAATCCCTCTAACTTCTCAACTGGTGGATACATCATGATTTACCTGAATGGAATCCCGAGCTCCGATTTGGAACCACCTACAGAGGATACTAGAGTCTTCGAGTTTGCTTTATCGAGTAGATCATTCGCACCTTTTTATGAAAATGACGAAATAAACTTCCAAGACAAAACTAGGGATGAGTTCACTCATGGTGAAGACACCCACGATGCGATGGATTCTGGTGAAGCCAAAACACTTCATTGGTTCGAGGGTGAAACACACTTCGTAGCGAGGGCAGAAATTGTACATGTTTCCTTTCTTGGTTTCACTGACACGATTTGGCGATTTGTTGTTCAGAATTTCGATCCTTTTGCAGTGCAAGATTAAATTATCCCGACATAAGCGTCTTTAATGGAATATCACAGAACCGCACGAAAGTGCTAGTCCGATGGATTCGAAACGCCACTGCATACGTTTAAACTGTCTTTTAAGAATATTTTAAATGCCTACGTTTCCATTAGAAAGCTGACAAGTGATCAGTTCTAATTATTAGCTAATTAGACTGGGAAAATGAGTTCGTTATAGCAGGGATTCCTTATGTAAATGGGTTCTTTTCCATACATTTTGCTATAACTGGGCTGAAGAATATCGTTCGTTACACCGGGGTCTTAAAGGGATTCGTTCAGGGATTCGTTCCTACAAAGGGGTTCGTTCAGGTCGGATGTCCACTACATATATATCTGTATGTTTTTAGACTATGTTATATGCAATCTTAACATTTTTTATAGTAAATGGCGTTTTAATGATTCATGTTGTCCGGATTGAAATCGGTTTTTTATTTTGTTAAAGGTCGTCTAAGTTGCGTTTACGAAAATCGGCACCAATAGTCCGGATGATCTTGGAAGCGGAATATTTCATGAAACAAGTTATTTGTATTTGCAAACATTTGAAGCTCTATTCAAAACGAGTATTGAAAAACTATATTTCCAAAGAGTTCCTGGAGTTCCGAGAAATTGCAACATAGCTTAAAAATGCTTATTTACGTTTCCATTAGAAAACTGGCAAGTGATCAGTTCTAATTATGAGCTAATTAGACTGGGAAAATGACTTCGTTATAGCAGGGATTTCTTATATAAAGGGTTTCTTTTTCATACATTTTACTATAACTGTACTGAAGAATATCGTTCGTTATACCGAAGACTTCGTTGTAGAGGGGTTCGTTATATCGGGTTCTTTTCCATACATTTTACTATACTAAACTGTACTAAAGAATATCGTTCGTTATACCGGAGTCTTCGTTGTAAAGGGGTTCGTTATGATGCGAGTCTACTACATATATGTCTGTATGTTTTTAGTCTGTGTTATATGCGATCTTAACATTGTTTATAGTAAATGGCGTTTTAATAATTTATTTTGTCCGATCCGGATTGAAATCGGTTTTTTATTTTGCTAAAGTCCGTCTAAGTTGCGTTTACGAAAATCGGTACCAATAGCCCCGATGATCTTACTGTAGGAATATTTTATGAAACAAGTTATTTGTATTTGCAAAAATTTGGAGCTCTATTCAAAACGGGTATTGAAAAACTATATGTCCAACGAGTTCCTGGAGTTCCGAGAAATTGCAACATAGCTTAAATAAGGGGGGCATTGGGGTTTTCGGTTTTTCGGTTTTGGTCATTTTTGAGATCAGTTTTTCGGTTTTTGCACTCAAAAGTTCCGGTTTTTCGTTTTTTGTATCCGTTGTGGTTTTCGGTTTTTCCTTTTTAAACATCCGGTTTTCGGTTTTTATGAATAAGAAAAGCGGTTTTTCGGTTTTGTTTTTTCGCTTTCTAGTTTCTAGACCTTTTTATTTAACCTGGATCAACCCGTGAAAAATCACGTGATGCGCCATCCAAGTGACGTTGCCGGTAAAAGTGGCCCACAAAAGGCAGTAGAAGTTTTTCCTAATTCCCATTGCATTCCCATTAATTTAATTCCCACTCATGATGATGAGCTTATAGAAATCGCTTACGGAGGGGGAGGACCGTTATATACAGGTTCGACTGTAGTTATATTTCGCTTTGGTATCAAGGGTCATGGGTTTAAGGTTTGTGAATTTGCTATTTTGATCATTATGTTCGGCGGTTTTTCGGTTTTGATCGATTTTTATTACGGTTTTTCGGTTTTCACGGAAATTTTGAGCGGTTTTCCGGTTTCTTATAGGCCCCAATGCCCCCCTCTTAAAACGTATACGATTAATTGCAACAGCTAAAAAAACAACAACCAAAACTTGTCTTTCTTTGCATTTACAATCATCTTAAAGTTGCGTTTAAGCCGCGTGTTTTGTGCAGTACCGTCCCTTACAAACGTCCAGTTACAGTGGAGACGAATAAAATAATATAGTTTTGTTCTGTGGTGTTTATTAGTTCATACGTCATATGGGTGTCGGTAATGTGGGTCTCCTTAAAATATCATGCTTTCATGATTAAGGCCAGGAGCTTGCTTTAAGCTTACTTTATTATCTTGAAATTGGAAGAAACCATCACCAAAAGTGATTGAAGCAAAGAAATATGAACTAAACAGACAAAATAACGGCTAGAAAAGTCAAAATTTCAAAAGAATGGCAAGTTTGATTTCTTCACCGCCTGTCAATAAATCAAATTTCATGAACTGTAATCCACTTCAATCCTTGCAATCCTGCACTTTATCCCCAAACTACTGATTTTGTTTTGCTCGATCTATCTATAGAATCTATTTATTTAACTAAGTTGTATATTGCGTGACATTTGGCGTAATTTTGTTATTTCGGCGGAACAGTGCTTTTGCCGATGCCAAGGTGTTTTTTGTCGTGTTTTCCTGGAAGGCTTGAGTGTGGATTACAAGTAACCTTCGCATGTGACTGATCATATGACTGATCATATGACAAGATATTTATATTATACTTCACAGCTCGGTCACTTTCATTTTCTTTTCCCGCAGTCCTTTATACCTTGAAGGTGTCAAAGAACTCAGCTTCACAAACTCTGGATTGTGTTTGAATAGCCATTTAATACAAGTACGTAAGTAAATATCTAACATATTGATGTTGACTATGTATAGTGATTTATAAACTCGCCAAAGATCGCTACGTTTATGATATTGCGATGAAATTGTGTTCAGTTTTATCAGTAGTAAGAAAACTATAGACCCGGACTATAGACACGCTGTAATCATGTGACATTTTCAAACTGTTTAACAAAACCATATCAGTTTCGACAAGCAGTTCGCAGAAAACAGAAGGCATTGTACTGTCAATTTCCGTGATATTAAGTAAGGCGGTCATCGTGACCGTAAAAATAGATCTTTCGCGGTGAAGTATTTCAAACTGAGAACCCAGATCGTTTTAAAAATCTGCAAAAGTTCGTTCTGGTGGTATTTGAATCCAGATTTATCATAAGTGAATCAATGGAAATCTCATTTATTTGTGAACTTGAACGTATTAAATAAACTTGAATTTAGGCGGTCAGAACATCATGTTTGGTCCCGGAAAACATCGTTGAATTCATCGTTGAATTCACAGTTGCTTTTTTTTGGAGGTTCGTTGCAAGATCTGCTTTTCCGGCCTGAAAAAATATGCAATTCGGCAGCAAACGTCATAACTGACTAAATTGCATCCAACAACAACAACAACAATTTATTCAGGTATTCCCATTTCTATACATGGTATTACCAGATAATAAAAATTACAAAAAGAAGTTCATTGTACATTACTGTATCAAGGTTAATTACAAATAAAATAAATAGAGGAAGTAACAGTATTGTATATAATATGGAATTATTTCTTATGTGTAGTTTTAAAACATATCTTCATTTCTCTTATTCATTGCATTAAATATAAAAGCAGCCGTTGCTCTACAAATAAAAGGATCAACACTGTTAAACAGAAACATACTTTTGCATGTATTATCTAAGTTTTTGAAGTGTCTATTTCTTTTATCTATTTCATCATAGAAGGTACTTCTGAGATTAGCGTATAAGTCACAGTGAAAAAGGAAATGTATTTCATTTTCAACAGAATCTGAATTGCAGTGAGTGCATATCCTTAAATTTTCTGGAGTTTTTGGTATTGAATACCTTCCAGTTTCTATTCTCAATTTGTGGTTCCCTATCTTAAATTTAGTAACAGCCTTCTTGTGTTTTTGATTTTTTATATAGTTAAGGAAAACAGAGTGTTTTGTATCATTTTTGAAAATTGTATAAAATTTGAGTTTTTTATTTGAATTTAATAGGTTGATTTGGTGGTTCATGAGACTGGTCTTAATATTCTGTTTTGCTTGTGAAAGTATATTGGAAGGGTTATCAAAGTCTAAATAAGAAATATCAATGTTGTGTTTTGTACAAAGATGGTTTACCTTATTTATTAAACCGGTTTGTAAAGTATCTGCCATTTCTTTAGAGATGTTTAAGCAGAGTTTTGCGATGCTATCATCTGGTTGATTTTCTAGATGTATCCAAAATTTAAGAATATTAAGTTCGATGTGGGATTTTAGAGGTAATCTACCAAGTTCGTTTCTGGATGCTGCATTTGGGGATATTTTGTTTACACCCAAATACATTTTACAAAAATACACGTGCGTTCTTTCAATTATGTCTTTTTCCCAGGATTTATAATCATTATTATCATAGATACCCCATATTTCAGAACAATATAATAAGATAGGAAGAAATAAGGTGTCAAAAAGTTTATTATTGATATCAATTGGTAAACTAGAGAAGTCAAGATTGCGTCTTGTTGCAAAGATAGATCTTCTTGTTTTTTCTTTTAATGTTTCTTTATTATTGTTAAAGCTTCCATTTGCAGAAACATTTACTCCCAGATATGTGTAATTGTTGACAATTTCTATGTTTTCATCAATAAAATTAAAGCTATGCTTATCAGCTGTTGATTTTCTATTTTTCTTTTGAAAGATAACAATTTTTGTTTTCTTTGGATTAATATTAAGAATCCATTCTTGACAATATTTTGAAAGTTTATTAATAGCATTCTGTAAACCTTCAGCTCAATGAGAAATCAATAATAAATCATCAGCATAAAGTAAGCAATTAAGGCGAGAGCCATCCGGCAATAAAATGGCATCCTTTCTGCAGACGACCAGGCTTCACATATCAGATTTGTTGCGTGTTCTGCGTGCTCCATCGGACGACAAATGATCTGACGTCAAGATCATGCTTTCGATATGTTTCCCTGTCTCAACATGACACATGTTTCAGTTTGTCATTTTTATTTTCCCTCCCTTTATTTTCCTTCCCTAGAAATTAAAGAATTGTGTTTCAGCAGACTCGGGATTGATAAAATCTTGGCGTTGTGTCTAGTGTTTGAAAGAGAAATTTAATTGATAGCTCACACGATTTGGCGATTTGTTGTTCAAAATTCTGATCCTTTTGCGGTGCAAGATTAAATTATACCAACGTCAGCGTCTTTTGATCAAATATCATAGAACCGCACGAATGTGCTAGTCTGATGGATTCGAAACTCCACTGGATGTGATTTTAAAAATAAAATGCTTATTTACGTTTCCATTAGAAGGCTGACAAGTGATCAGTTCTAATTATTAGCCAATCTGAGACTGGGAAAATGAATTCGTTATAGCAGGGATTCCTTATATAAACGGGGGTTCTTTTCCATACATTTTACTATAACTGGGCTGAAGAATATCGTTCGTTATACCGGGGTCTTCATTGTAAAGGGGTTCGTTCAGGTCGGAAGTCCACTACACATATATCATGTTACCTTTGACACTTAAATAAAGTGATTTATAATAATATGCGTGCACCCTCGGACATTTGAAAGTTTCAGATGACTACAAGTGATCTGACAAGATCATATTTTTATGCTTTCGATATGCTTCTCTGCCTCAACATGACACATTTTCATTTTCCTTTCCTTTCCTAGATATTAATTAAAGAATTGTGTTCAGCAGACAATTTGATAAGATCTTGGCGTTGTGCCTAGTGTTTGAAAGGGAAATTCAATTGCAAAGATCCTGAATACAAATAAAGGTTGTTGTTGTTGTTGTCGAAGCTTTAATCGTCTGACATGCACTACGGTAAACTTAGTACTCATTATGTATGTAATTAGAAAACTGGTTACATCGTCGACGTTCCGAAAACTCTTTGCTATAGCCCCTTATTTTCATTAACAAAATTGCCCAACAAAACTGAAACGAAATTAATAAATACTTAATATTTACATATAGATAACGCAACAACAGAAGAAAATAAACCTATATTATCAATTTCGTACAATTTAGGTAGATAGTTAGAGAGTTAGATTAAGGACAAGAAAATAAATCTCTCAGTAAAAGCTCGCCTGTAGTGTAGTGGTGATCACGCCTGCTTTGTAAGCAGGAGTGACGGGGGTTCGATTCCTCGCAGGTAAAACATATTTTCATATAGCATGTTATATCGTACTTTTTTACGTTTAGGACTTGACTGTATAAACTGGCATCTACTACGCAGGCTATACGTAAATGTCCTTTAGGCTTGTCACATAACATTTCCTTCCTCCTCTGCTACACCAAACGGAAGAAGTGCGTGACGAACACGAAAGAAGTCTTGATAGCATGCAGCGCATTTAGAGAGGGAGATCGGAGATTAGAGGAATAGGATCGGGAATCGGAGGGGTGAGATCGGGAATCATAGGTGTGGGATCGGGAATCAGAGGGGTGGGATCGGGAATCAGAGGGATGGGATCGAGGATCAGAGGGGTGGGATCGAGAATCAGAGGGGTGGGGTCGGGAATCAGAGGGATGGGATCGAGGATCAGGGGGGTGGGATCGGGAATCAGAGGGGTGGGGTCGAGGATCAGAGGGGTGGATCCTAAAATTCGGAACACAAGTAAATGGATCGGAATACTACTACTACTACTACTACTACTACAATCTTTATTTCATGACGGTGTCACATTCACTATAAGTGGTCTTCCAGTGAGCCGTAAAAATTAAGAAGACTTTTACAAAAATTACATAAATATTTAAAACTATAATAATTGGTGATCCTAATCGCAGTTTTATGAGGGGTGGGGGATGAAGTATATTGGATGGCTCCGAGTACTTACATTTCCTCCTCTTGTTACATTTAGGAAGAATGGCTGCATCTCACACCATCGACCACCAGAGCCCAACTCATTTATTTTATCCCGATATCGAGGAATCAGTAAACCTCTTGCGAAAATGTTTGTCTGAATATTTTCTGACTCATGACACGTTTTCGGCTCTGAAACCCGATGTTGAAGGTAAGCTTAGTGAGATACACGACTGGGTGACAGAACAAGAAAATGTGGGTAAAGTTCTTCAGGTTCTCCAAGTGACGGTGAATAGTATCGAAAAATTCAAAAGTGAAGATCCCTTGGATGTTGCCTCAGGCGTTTTGGACATTATCTCGACAATTGGAGTCCTATTTGGTGGCCAATATGGGCCGATTGTTAAAGCAATCTGTGGTATTATTGGTGCGATTCTCAGTTACAACAAACCCAAATTAAATCAGCCAAGTGTGGTAGACCAACTCGCAAAAGTCGTCTACAAGGAACTGGTCAACTTCAACCACAAGTTGCAGAACCAAAAATATGAAGGCTTAAAAGGTCGTGTATCGGACCAGATTTCTCAGCTGCGCATGATGAAGCCAGGAGAAAGATTAGATGATCCCAATTTGTGGAATGACTATGTTCAGTTTATGGGTGAATTGTCCAACAGATTTGAGTCATCGCTTCCATTTAAATACGACAAAGAATCCCTCACAAAAGATCCTGATGCGGCAGATTTTGTGACAGCTGTGGTGTCTTACTGTTATGCTTACAGCTGTTTTATGGCGCTTCTGATGGCCGCTAAAGGAAAATTTGCAGACCTGGGAAGCGAGTACAAAGATCATGAAAACGCAGTGGATAGAAAGATCAGAGGTCAAAATGAGAAAGCGAAAGAAAAACTTGCCTTTCTATCTGATGAAAAAAATCTAACATTTCTTGGAAGGCTTCCGTATGAAGGTGGAAAACTGACAAAGATCGTCGTTTTAAGCAGAAATACGTCAGGAAAGAGAATGGTAGAAGCGGTCAGAGGCAGCTTATACTTGGCACAAATGCCTGATTTGAAGACGGTTGAATCTGCGGCGAGTAATGTGTCTCGGCAGTCGGTGAAGTTAAAACTGGAAGGGCATCTGATTCATTCTGTTCATAATCGTTTATTTCCACGCTTACAAAACCGATTGTGGGAAGCGTTAAATGCGGTGGAAAATACAATGTTTGGTGTCATATTTGTCGAGTTCATCAACGAGACTAACCTTCCTATGAAAATTGTTTCGGGAACAGTTGGTCGGAGAAAATTACGTGCCCTCGATTTTCGAAATGATGTTCAACCTCGTTCAAGTTGTTGGCTGGAAATCCAGGATGTAGGTTCGCTGTTGTTTTCAACTGGCGGGTACATCATTCTTTACCAGAACGGAATCCTAAGCACCGATGTAGAACCACCAGCAAGAAATGTTAGAGTTATCGAGTTTGCTTTGTCAAGTGAACTGAAAATTAACATCGAAGACAAAACTAGCAGCGAGTTTACCCGTGGTCACGACACTTACAACGCAATGAATTCTGGTGAAGCCAAGACTTTGTACTGGTTTGATCATGGGGAACATTTCATGTTGAGAGGAGAGATTGCTCGATCTTCACACCGGCGGACTTTTCGATTTCTTGTTCAGGACTTTGATCCTTTTGCAGTGCGCGATTAGAAAATAACGACGGAAGAATGCTTTGATTGAACATTGTTCCTGCAACTTTCTGAAACAACAACAACAACAACAACAACCATCTTTATTTGTACTTAAGTAAATAGTTTACATTTGAAAGAAATATTCGAAAATTAAATAGAGTACTGTCTACTTGGAATAACCATAGCCTGGGGCTAAAGGAGCGGCCATGCAGCCAAAAAATATTGAAAGAAAAGATGGATGCGATTTGACTACATTAGTTTATCGTCGTTATACAAGATGAGAGGCCATAATTTAAAGTTAAAGCCAATGATTTTAAAATGAAGGTCTTAATTTTATCTTTAGATTTTAGTCGAAATAGATTGATCACTTGATTAATTTTAGTTCAAAAGCAGCATTTTGTCACTAATCTCGAAATGATTTTTTTTACTGAGCCCGGCGGAAACTTGTCAATGTATACACTTAGTTGTTTATTTACAGCTCATTGTTTTTGAGTCAACTATGCTGTTATTCAAACTATTCTCAGAACAATCTGCAGTGTGAAAATTAACAGGACGAATGTTGCTCACAACACGAAATATCAAATGGATACTGAGGATTTTTAAACTTGTTTAATTTTTCAAGTTCTTCCCTTGTGACTTGGAAAAAATCGCTTAACCCTTTAACTCCCAAGAGTGCCAAACATCAACATTCAAGAAAAATCTCAAATTTCCTTTTGTTAAATATTTAAAAACAAATGGTACCATGCAAAAGTACTGCCAAAGAGGTTTCATTTGAATGGTCACATCATAATGATAGGATTTCGTCAACAGACTCAAAAGTTAGAACCGACTATACTACTAAAAAAATACAGATAAACCATTTAAAATGCAAGGCTAGTACAACGGAAATTTAGGGCAGGTTTTTATTTTAATGGCCAATATTTCGACTAGTAGAACTAGTCTTCTACAGGGCCAGCGTTGGAGTGAAAATAATATATAACGGCTCTTAAATTTGAAAAAAATACAACTATATGACATGTCTCCATAACTGACTCTGGGAGTGAAAAGGTTAAATCTGACAATGATTCGTTCTCTCGTCAAGAAATCACATGACATTTTCCTCTTGGTGCTCTAAAACGTTTCGTGTAAAAGCAAAGGTATTTAGTCAAATATTTAGTAGAGTTTTGACAAAAAAGAGCAAAATCCCATGACAATGGCGCTCTAAGTTTCCCGCCTGATCAACTGATCGAAATAGCTAATTAATTGATATCGATTATAGACTATTAGCATCAGCCAATTATAACCAATCGTACTTAGCCACAAGTAAAATTTCCTTTAAAGGCTTTGACGTAATTTTATTTCGTAATAGCACAATAAAAACGGTTAATAAGAAATACGTGACTCGCATAGCCTAGCGGCACACACCTATCCTAAATTGTCGGGAGTACCACCCCCCCCCCCCCCCCCGGTCTTCTGTATTGTGAAATTCTCCTTGTAGATAACATCGTATAACATATTGTAAATATAGTAACATCTTATACCTGAAGAAGGCTGGTCTGGCCAGCTGACATATTGTCCCAAACAAAATATACGCTGTTTTCAGCTTTGCTTTAAAGTTTTATATTCAATTTTGTTTTGGCTGAAGCAGATCCTCAAGGATCCAGCGTACAAGCAGCGGGATTCTCGTATACAAAGGGCGGAAATGTTAACCGAAATGTTATGAATGACTATTAAAGTGGCAATAAACCGTATTACGGTTTCTTGCCATTTAAATAGTCATTCATAACTGTGTATTTTTATCACTGAAGAACTGATTAAGCCGGATTTAAGGCGTAGTAAAGGCGTATAACCGCGAAAGCATGTACAGTGGAACCCCGTTAATACGGTCACCAACGGGCCATGAAAATTTGACCGTATTAACGGGGTGGCCGCATTAACGGGGTTTCATTATAAGAAAATGTATGGGCGCGCGTTTCGCTGGGACAAAAAAAAGTGACCGTAATAACAAGGTGACCGTATTAACGAGGTGACCGTAAGGCGGGGTTCCACTGTATAAATATAGGGAAGATATCAATGTCGTCACCAATTGTTATTAATGTACCAACCAGAGCCTTATTGGCTGCCGAAACAAAGGGTTCTTTTGTTCCAGTAGTTGGCACATTTGAATAACAAAAAGAATGTTTGTAAACAGATATCATCCCTATAAGCGTACTTGATTGTACTAGATTGTTACGGATTGTTAGATTGTTACTTAGATTGTTTCGAGATTGTTGACGTGTAACATGAAGTGTCGCAATAAAAGCAGATGAAAAGAGAAAGATACAGTCTTCGTTTTGTGTGGACCAGCGTGTGCGGAAAGACTTCTTAAGGTTAGGGCAGTGGAAAATTCCGCGAAAAGGGTGTGGGGGGTTAAAAAGTCATGTATTCGGAAAATATGGTCCATCCACAATATCGTCGGCTAGATTGTCACCAATTAATTAACGCACCCAGCATGGCCGCCGTGAAAACCATATATATACATGTATCACCTCTTAAATAGTGTCAGAGATTAACGTTTGAAACACATTTTCAATACTTGTTAAATCATGAAATGAAACGGTCGAAATAGTTGAGAAACCACTCATATGTGCTTTGTTTTTTACTCGTTTCTTTATTAAATATACAAGATAAAGAGACAACTGAAGATAAAGAGCTAATTCAGCATAAAGTTGAAGACTTTAAAAATAAAAATATCACTAGTAAAAATAACCGTGTTTATCACACAAAATTCAGCGAAACGTTGTGTATACTTACGAGTAAAATGCCCAGCGTTTTACCCAACTTTCCGCTTAAAAAATTGTTTATTATATGACAGTCTGCCATCTTCCAAAGCCTTAAATTTTTGAAAGTGTTTTGCCGAGCACGCGTTCAGGAGGGTGCAGCGTGTGATATTTACATCGAGTCTCGTTTTGGCGCGTATTTCCGCTCTAAAATGCTACGTCGTATAATTAGGGCAAGACATCCTAATGATGCAATGAATGAATGTAACTTATAAGCGTTCCGTTAATTTGTCAGTAACCTTAGTTCTCGCCTTTTTTTTTGTTTATCAATCCGGGTTCCGTTTTGCTCCTTTGATATCTCCATTTTTGGATTTAAACATTGCAAATGTTGCACATTCCGTGATCGAACACATGATCAAAATTAAGATGTTTACATTGCATAGTGATCGAATTATTAATCACGGAATGATCCCCCATGAACTCATATTTAATCTAATGACAACAGAACAGGGGTGGATTTTATTTGGACATCGTTCCGGATGTTCAGAAATCAGATATTTTAAAATCTTGCACATATCTCTCTCCTAAAAAGCTGAAAGAAGACGCAGAAATTAATTTGGCCGTTTTGACATTTTTCTATTTCTTGGAAGTGGGAAAAGCACGCGGAATTTGTAATAGCGTGGTGAGACTTGCGAGGCGAGGAAGCGAAATTCGAATATCTTGTTCCAAGAGAAAATGATCTTGTTTCTCATAGCCCGCATAACAGGCGTTATTGGGGCGCTCAAGCGGGTTTTGGGGCGCGAGCGCGAAGCGCGAGACACGCACGTCCCTCCCCGTGCGCGTCTCACGCTTCGCGCTCGTGTCTCGCGCTGCGCACTCGCGACCTAAAACCCGCTTGAGCGCCCCAATGGGCCTTTATCACGCGGCGGCCATGTTGATTCCCAGGAGAATAAAATGCTTTGTTTTCGTCTGCTTAACCTCGTTCTCAACTTTTTCACTGCGAGGCTTGGGGGCAAATCTTTTGTTTTTATACAAAATGACGGGGCGTGATAAAGGCCCATAACGCCTGTTATGCAGGCTAGTTTCTCAAAACCAGGCGCCAGTTTAGTTTTGAGCCTGCACGCGTCCTTCATCACCAGGGAACTTGAATGGTCCTTTTTCGGGGAAATAAAAACAGTGTCAACTTTGAATAGCTCTAGGTGGTGAGTAGTAGACATGTTAGAGCGGTGTTCAATTGAGTGTTGAAAGAATTTAGCGATTGCTTTGGTTTTGTGTTGCGACGCTTTGTAATTAGTTTAAATATTTCGCGCCACCTTCTCAACCAATCAGAAGTAAAACCAAAACCAATCGTGACTTACTCGCACGCGTTTTCCCGCGCTTGGCGCCGGCTCCACATGTATTTGCTTCGAGTTCTGATTGGTTCATTGGATTTGCTGCGTCTGTTTTGATTGGCCAGAGCACAGGGCATAGAGGAGCTCTATGTGATCGTACAAGACGCTATTTTCTTCGAATCGTCGCCGTCTTAAAAGTTAAACTGATTGCGTTACACAAAATATGTACCGCGGGCCAAATTATATTCGGAAAGCGAAGCTTTTCGAACGAGGCACGAAGTGCCGAGAGGAAAGAAAGAACTTTCCGTATTTTTCACTGTACACCGACCTCGCAGCTTCCGAGCCCGTAGTAATTTGGCCCGCGGTACATATTTTGTGTAACGCAATCAGTCCCAGGTTTAACTTTCAAGACGGCGACGATTCGAAGAAAATAGCGTCTTGTACGATCACAAAGAGCTCATCTGGACCCTGTGGCCAGAGTGATAACTTTGGTTTTGTTTTTACGACATTCAAGTGAAACCGCTCTATGTTCACCCCAAGTATCGGAGTTTCTAGGAGCTCAATGTTCAACTGTTCGCCTGCGTATTTTGCGTATCCTGATTAGTTGACTGAATAACGAGCTTCATTTTTCCGTTGCTGTCATTGGTGTCCATAAAAGGCTTCCATGAAGAATACAATGCCTCAGATGCCAACTCGTCACTGGATAAAGAACAATAAGAAAATACTACAGTTAGAACTGAGAAAGCTGTTATATATTAGAGCGGTTTTCAGTTGAGTTTCGTAAAACCAAAACCACAGTAATCACTCTGACCAATCACAACGGATGCAGACAATCAAATGAACCAATCAGAAATCGAAGCAAATACAGCCGGCGCCAAGCGCGGGAAAACGCGTGCGAGCAAGTCACGATTGGTTTTGGTTTTACTTCTGATTGGTTGAGAAAGTGAAGCGAGATATTTTTAGCCAATCACAGAGCGTAGCAATGCAAAACCAAAGCAATCGCGAAATTACTGTCAATACTCAATTGAAAACTGCTCTATTACATTTTAATTAATCCTTTTCACTCTCCCAGAATCCTAGAACCAATTCTTTCCTCATGTAGTATCGTTCTAAATTTTGAGTCTGTGGATGAAACCACCAAGTGTCACCATTCAAATGAAAGCTGTTGAGCAGTACTATCCCGTGGTACTGTTTATTATACTGTACAAGGTGGTTCTAACTTTTGAGTCTGTGGATGAAATCCGAAAGTGTGACCATTCAAATGAAAGCTACTGAGCAGTACTTTCCTGTGGTACTGTTTATTATACTGTACAAGGTGGTTCTATCTTTTGAGTCTGTGAATGAAATCCTAAAGTGTGACCATTCAAATGAAAGCTACTGAGCAGTACTTTCCTGTGGTACTGTTTATTATGATGTACAAGGTGGTTCTAACTTTTGAGTCTGTGAATGAAATCCTAAAGTGTGACCATTCAAATGAAAGCTACTGAGCAGTACTTTCTTGTGGTACTGTTTATTATGCTGTACAAGGTGGTTCTAACTTTTGAGTCTGTGGATGAAATCCTAAAGTGTGACCATTCAAATGAAAGCTACTGAGCAGTACTTTCCTGTGGTACTTTTTATTATGCTGTACAAGGTGGTTCTATCTTTTGAGTCTGTGGATGAAATCCTAAAGTGTGACCATTGAAATGAAGGCTACCGAGCAGTACTTTTTTGTTTACGAAACAAGTGCAAGATGTTACGTACTGTAAACAAATGGTGGCCATCTCTTCTTGAAATCCTTCTTTCATCTTCTTTGTTCTAAAAGCATAAAAAATAACAACATCAGAGTAATGTGTATTTCCAGATACAACTACACGTTTTCCTTTTCTATTTTCTATTTCTGTTTCCTTTGCGCGGCAGGGAAGCATGAAATTAAAAAATGTCTGAGGGTGAATGGGTGAATTTTTGTTTATAATTATTGCCTCATAAGCATATGAGCCTCATTTTCTACTCGAGCTACAAAAAAAATCGACTCCTAATATTGAAGGGGCATAGCATGATTTATCTAATTAGCTTTCTCTGGAAATTTGAGCTTGATATGCTAAATACTCTTCATGCAATGCTGTTTTTAAAACCTTGAAATTTTTATCAAGAATGTATATGTAATTATAATCACATATCAGAGCAGTTTTCAATTGAGTGTCGTAAAACCAAAACCAAAGTAATTACTCTGACCAATCACAGCAGTTGTAAGCAATCCAATGAACCAATGAGAGTTTGAAGCAATTACATGTCGGCGGCGCCAAGCGCGGGAAAACGCGCGCGAGCAAGTCACGATTGGTTTTACTTCTGATTGGTCGAGAAAGTGGCGCGAGATTTTTTAGCCAATCACAAAGCGTAGCAATGCAAAACCAAAACAATTGTGTAATTACTTTTGACACTCAATTGAAAACTGGCCCCGGTTGTTCAAAAGGTGGAAAGCGCTATCCATCGGATAAATCACTATCCAGTGCATAATACAATTGGTTTTGCTAATGCTTATCTACTGAATAGAGATTTATCCGGTGGATAGCGCTATCCACCTTTTTAACAACCGGGGCCAGCTCTATAGTCGATAAAGGAGGATATTACCATCTTCCCGGCACGCAATGCGGTAATTTATGCAAGAAAATGGCGCCAACTGGAAGGGTTAGTGGCTAAATATGCCATAATTCAAAGTAATTTTTCTCGGAAACTTTGTCGAAAATGGTAAGTTGTTCAAGGAAATCGTGTGAAGTGATGTTTTTATGAATCATTGAATTTGGTTTTATTTTATGGCAATATTGTGTTACGGTTGTTCGTTCTTTTGTTTGTGACCTTTCTTACGTGTATTGAACAGTCTTCTTTGTAGTTGCAGTGTAGTTGCTGAATCACTTTGACAACAAAGAGTCCTTAGCATAATATTATGATAATTTAGTACATTTGTAGTCACACAATCTAGGAAACTATAAGGACTCCTAAGGCCTCCGGGATTTCAACGGATTTGAGCCCTTGGAATTTTCATAATTTCGAAGCGAAACGCGACTTGTGCTTTATATACGGGCGTCATTTTACAGTCTGCTCCTCGGAGTGTAAAAGTACTCATGAAAGGTCAAATGCAACCAGCTGAGGTTGAAGTAAAAAATAGGATGAAGTAAAGCGAAATGATTAGTACTTGTACCATAAAAAGGTCAGAAAATAGCGAGAAAGCCGACGGTTGATTCTGAACTAAAAATATAAACAAAGCCGTAAACAGACAAAGCAGGACAGTCGCGTGCTGAGACCTAGTTGAGTTGAAATTGAGTAGCTGTGGTTTTATGTTTTTGTGAGCGGCGGAATATTTCACAGGCTCTGTTCGCATGTGTTAGATTCAATAGATCAAGGCAAGCAAATACGGATATTTCTTCTAATTTAAGCCGGCATTGTTTTCGAATAGCGAAAAGGTTTATTGATTCCTCGAATATATGAAGAAATTTCACGCGTCTACCATGCGACGCCAATCGAAAATGCAAGGGTTTCGGCCCGTCTGAGAAGCTAAGCGGCCTTAGAAGAAACTGTAGAATATATAACCTGAAATAGAAGATATCCTGCAAAAGCGAATAGAATACTAAATAGGGAAAAGTGAATTTATTTTGAAAGGTTTCCGTTTCGACCAACTGACTTCCAACCTCAACGGCGTCTGTGTAAAATGAGCTGCTTGCGGGTTGCCGCCGTTTGATAATATAGTTTGCTTGAAGTGCATGCCGGGAAGATGTTAATATCCTCCTTTATAGTCGATTATGGCTCCTGGTTTCACCAACTTAACTTTTCAACTTACCTTTTCCAGCGAACAAATAACACAGCGACCACAATGCCTACAGCCGATAGACTGATAACCACCGCAAGCAACACACTTATCACCGTAAGGCGCACACTGGTCGCGCGAGGACTGACGCTAGTTGTGTGTAATGTACGAGGAATTGTTGAATGTGTAGTAGTGCCAAGCTTCCTTGTGCGTTCAGTTTGCAGAGTCGCTGCAGTACTTTCTACGACGGATACGTTTGTTCCGTTGTTCGCAGTAGTGGGAACAGTTGATGGAGTTGAGCTGTTAGTCGTCAGTTTTCCTGAAAGATGAATAATAACTGTTCTATCACGAATACTGTTCTCTTATTGGCCAGTGGCGTAGCCAGCCTATAGGCCCATAGGCCCGGGCCTACAAATTTTTCAGCCCACTTGTGTTACATTTTTAAGAATTGGAAATGAAAAATTCAAATCCATTCTCTTTTATCAAATATTAGGATTTCGGTGCTGTCAAGATACACATAAAATCACCAGAAAGTGAAGGATAAAGCATTTTCAAGGGCCAATAATAAAAAAATTTCCGGGAGGTATGCCCCCGGACCCCCCTAGAAGCGGCCCTTGCGGGCCGGATAGCCAGGCCTACAATTCTTCTAAAAGCTGGCTACGCCCCTGTTGGCTGCGCTACTCTTTATCTATCCTGTTGTAGAAAGTGAGTGTTTGCGGTTGTTATTTATACCATTATTCAATGGAAACGCGAGCCTGTCTTGTTGTTAAGTTTTGAACGTCTCTGAGTAGATTTATACTAAAACAATCTTGATTTCGTCTCTTGATTTCTATGCGCGATAGTTGCTTCGGGCTTCGCTCTCATCAACCATCACGTGATAGAAATCTCGAGCTCATAATCTTTAATTGTTAAATAGAGTAGTTTTTACTTTAAGGGACACTGTCACGAGGGCGCATGCGTCAGCTTCTCGAATCGAAACTTGAAAAGTTAGCCTAAACTTTTTAAGTTGAAGTGTCAATTTCAAAAATGGCGCCGAGTTTCTTTGTTTTCTATCGTGACCGCCGCCACTATTCGACGCCATTTTTGAAATCGGCACTTCAACTTGAAAAATTTAGTCAAACTTTTCAACTTTCGATTCGAGAAACTGGAGCATGCGCCCTTGTGACAGTGTAAAACCCAAACCAAAGGAATTACTCTGGCTAATCAGGGTTAGAAGCAATACAGTCAAAGCTCTCTGGGTGGACAGCTCTACCAACGGCCACCTTGACAAAACCCCGTTTGAACTCAGTCTCTGGCCAAAAAAAATAATTCCCGTAAGCGACCAGCTCCAGTCGCGAACACCTTTTATTCTTCCCGAGGGTGTCCGCTTGCGGGAGCTTCGACTGTGATGTTCACACCACCAGCTCCAAGCGCGGGAAAACGAGTGCGAATAAGTCACGATTGGTTTAATTTTTACTTCTGGTTGGTTGAGTAAGGTGACGGGCGAATTTTTACCCAATCATAAAGCGTAGAATGCAAATCCAAAACGATTGCGAAATTACTTTCGTTATTCAATTGAAAACCCGTCTGTGATCACGATACTTGATTTCCCAACCCACAAAAACGTCTTTTTCTCTATAATATAGGATACTTAGGAGACGATTCGTAACAAAAGATTACGGTTTCATTTAGAGTAGTTCAGTGTAAAACGCGGTCCTCATCATTCCCCTAAATGGAGTTTTTTTCTGTGGTCACGTGCTGAAATTTCAAAAACAGCGAGCTTAGCAACCGTTTGAGCAATATATTTTCCAATAATAACAAGTTGCAATCCAAGCACAATATGGGTTAATTCTTTGTGTGTTTTACATTTCCGAAAGTTTGTGTGGGAACAAACGGAACTGTTCTCTTGCTCGCGACTAATATCAGACAAAAATTAAAATTAAAACACTTTCCCCATTTTTTTTGCAATATTCAAAACTAATTCCAGTAGGACTCCCTAAAGCAGGCCATATCCATTTATTTAAAAGAGTTTTAATCGAGTATTGAGCATTGCATATTGTTTCTGAATTTAACTAATTAGTACAATATTCCAGACATTAATTTGGTTAAATAGTGTCGTCACATTATTGATATGTGATTCGGTATATTTTCCGGCAGATTGTGGACGGTGAAGCGAAACAAACCAATGCCTACATACTGGAAAATTAAACGAACGAACCGTGGACCGTGGAAAATAAATCAACTTATTTAATAGTGTTGTCATACGTTACAAATGAGCCATCGCCCATGGGAGAACGGCGATTTCCATTACCCAGCATACTACAACTGCTTTTAAAGCCCGAATATCCTTTGTTGATCCCGACGCATATACGTGCATACTGTCGATATGAAAAGTTTTAACATGAACGTATTGACTGGTGAATGATGGCCAAATTACCGTATTTACAGAATTTTACCTGTAACGCATTGCGGTGTATCAAGCCTAAACCTATTTTCTTTTAACTCGTTCATTGCCAGCAGTGTAGTGGTAAACAATGCAGTTTGCCAATAGCAAAGAATACCTTAGGAAATTACTAATGAAAAGCATTCTTTTTAATGGCCACAGTCGAAGATTTCATCAATAGACTCAAAATTTAGAGCCATATGTGCCTTGTCGTGTAGCATAAAAAACAGTACCACAAGAACGTACTGCTTTCATTTGAATGGTCACACTTTAAGACTTCATCCACAAATTTAAAAGTTAGAACCACCTTGTACAGCATAATTAACAGTACCACTGGAAAGTACTGCTCAGTAGCTTTCATTTGAATGGTCACACTTTAGGATTTCTTCCACAAACCTAAAAGTTAGAACCACCTTGTACAGCATCATAAACAGTACCACAGGAAAGTACTGCTCAGTAGCTTTCATTTGAAGGGGTCACACTTTAGGATTTCATCCACAAACGTAAAAGTTAGAACCACTTTGTACAACATATATAAACAGTACCACAAGAACGTACTACCTAGTAGCTTTCATTCACAAACTTAAAAGTTAGAACCACCTTTGTACAGCATAATAGACAGTACCACAAGAAAGTACTGCTCAGTAGCTTTCATTTGAATGGTCACACTTTAGGATTTCATCCACAGACTTAAAAGTAAGAACCACCTTGTACAGCATGATAAACAGTACCACAGGAAAGTACTGCTCAGTAGCTTTCATTTGAATGGTCACACTTTAGGATTTCATCCGTAGACTCAAAAGTTAGAACCACCTTGTACAGCATGATAAACAGCACCACAGGAAAGTACTGCTCAGTAGCTTTCATTTGAATGGTCACACTTTAGGATTTCATCCGTAGACTCAAAAGTTAGAACCACCTTGTACAGCATGATAAACAGCACCACAGGAAAGTACTGCTCAGTAGCTTTCATTTGAATGGTCACACTTTAGGATTTCTTCCACAGACTCAAAAGTTAGAACCACCTTGTACATCATAATAAACAGTACCACAGGAAAGTACTGCCCTAACCCTAACCCTAACCCCACAGACTCAAAAGGTAGAACCACCTTGCACAGCATAATAAAGTGGGCAATAAACAGTGCCACAAGAAAGTAGTGCTCAATAGCTTTCATTTATCATTTAAATGGCCACGAAAGTAATTCAAAAGTTTTAACCATATGACATAAACTTGGCTCAAGACCAACGGTAAACGTAATTTTTTGCTCGGAGATGGCAAAGTGTAAGTGATCTGCTTTTCCGAGGTAAGCTTTCATTACTTGATGACGTAATCAATCGAAAACAAAAATGGCGGAGTTGAAGTTCAGTATTGCGACCCGGCAAGATATTATTACTTTGTTATTTAACAAAGGATTATACCGACTCAATAATTATGAAGAAACAGAGAGAAAACTCGGACTTAAACGTACCTAAGGCATGAACAATATGCCCAAGCACAGCCTGTACTTTCTAGTATAAAAAGAGGTTGATCAATAATACTAGTTCTTACCGTACCTGAGGATGTTGTGGTGTTATTCTTGACAGTTCCGGCCGACCACGAAGAACCCAAAAGAACGATTATCAAAAAACTCGTTGCTGAAACGTCGGTTTGAAGTGACATTGTAAAAATAAACTTCTTAATTAAGCTTCAACGAAGAGACAAGCCACCTCCGACAGGAATTCAGTTCCAGCTTATTCTTATTGTCCTTGTTATCACACGGCGCACTACATGAAACCGCAAACGACTTGTTCATAACGCAGCCATATGCATCACTGTTGTTGACGTGCGAACCGGGTCTGATATTAATCTTTTTTCGTCACGATTTATATAGTTTCGCGTCGGTATTTCGTTTTGTAGTGCCAACACGAAAACTTCCCTCCTGAGCTGAGTTAGTATCACACGTCAACATTACAACATGATATTCATATCAAATTTACTCGCTAATCTCTTTTTGAGGGGCAGCAGGTCAATTCTTTCGTAAATACTTTGGTTTTAGCTTTCTAGATCTGTTTGTATAGAGCCCACAGGTCAATTCCTTCGTAAATATTTAAACTTTCAGATATTCTCTTTTTTAATAGATGGAATTTTAGGACCGATTTTGTATTTTAAGGGTAGAAGCGCTTGCTGTTCGAATGGAAGGCACGTTGTGGCCATGGGGCGGAGGCGTCGCAATTTGGGTTCAGAGTTCTTCAGAGCATCCTCTGATTACGACAGGAGCTTACGAGGAACTTCTCAGAAAACTGCAAAACATAAAAACATTGCAAGAGGAAGACGGAAGACGTAAAGTGTGATGATGTATTTGAGTCCTGTACTAACTGAGGAAAACCTGCTACTACTAGCCGACTGTTTGTATGAGTTACCTGAATACACTCACACCAACACAAGAAAGCTGGTATCCTGTGGCATTCTGACTTATTGAGCTTGTGGATGCCGAAATCCTGCAATAGTGTGACTTTCCTGTGTCTCCTGGCTCAAACTAGGTGGTTCTGTTTTTTTTTTTGCCTCCGTCGGATGAAACCCTAAAATGTGACCATTCAGAGTACGAGGTACTAAGCAGTATTTCCAGTGGTACTGTTTGTTATGCCGTTCAAGGCGGTGCCGTAAGTCCGTGTCATGTGTGACCTTTACTCTACTTGCTGAGCAGTATTTTACCGTATACCTTTGGGAGCAACAAGGTAAACAAAACAGTGCAAAAGGAAGAGTTGTTTGGCATTTTTGCAACTCCCATTCAACCCAAAGCTTGGGTTTCCTGTGGTCTGATTGCAGAGCTTCCTGTGGTCTGGCCTGATTGCAGAACCAACAAAGCAGGGTATTTTCGTGACAATTTTCATGACTTTTTAAAAAGGCGGATATTTTTCGACATCATATCGTGATTTATTCAAAATCGATCGTCTTATTCGTCTGCCATTATTTTGGCTTTGAGGGTGTATAAATTTAATGATCTCAATTTCAATTAATGGACCCCTCTGGGGGTATAAAAACGCTTGAGCCCCATATTCGCTCCTCTCTACTGTTAGCCCTATAGGGCGGTGGGCAAAGAATTCCAAAACGAAATTGGACTTGTCAAAACAAGCGAATTTACCGGATTTGTCGTCGGTCGAGACCCAAGTATCAAACAAAGATGTTTATTCAATATTTACGCGGATTTTCGTTTTTATATCGTGTTAGCCTGCTTGTTCAAGTAAGTGATTTTATAGGTTTTATATTTAAAGCTATATGTAGCAAATTAAATCGATTATGCAAGGAAGACGCGAGCGAAGTTCTCGATCGATTTGAACTCTGCTGTCGAATGAAATCTTTTAATTTTCACTGTGAACTTAGCATGCAATTCAAGATTTTCTTTATTACGTAGATGAGGTTGTTTAGATTGCGTTTGATCGTGTCTCTTACCAACAATAGGTCAGGCATCGGTGACCTGAATTTTAATTTTCTTTGGTTTGTTTACAAGTCCGTCCGGTTTAAGATAATACAAATATTTCTTTCACCATGCATCTACTTCTCATTTTACGTAGTAATGACTTATAACACAGGAAATTCCAGATTTTATTTCTTTTATTCACGTAGAACTTTATTTATAGCAAAAACTGAAGACAGGAAATGTAAATAATATTTTCTTACCTTTGCGTGCATGCAATGTCTGTTTGTTTTGCAACATCCTTTGCTTCCTTTTTAAAATCGATATATTGTCCGAACCACTTGATGGCAGTAAATGTAGGAATAACCTCGACTCTCCGACATATTTTTACAACAGACATGTATGTACATGTTCTGCAGATGTTCTGTCAGTTGAAGTCAACTTAACCTGTAAATCCTTGCTCAGACAGTACATGTACTTCAGTCCTTTTGATCTTCATCGACGGCATGGAAGCCAATTTTTGTGCTGGTCTGTAGTGAATTTTTTTTTCTTGGATAGTGATTTTTCAAGCATCTGAGACATCAGGGGTCTGTTTGGGGGCATCTGCCCCCAGGGAATTTTCAAAATTGGTGCTGTTTCTGAAAATTATGATTCCTGCTTTTAAATTTCGAGTCCATTTTGTGCTACATTTATTAGCAAGCTAATTCTGTTTGCACATTTTGTTGGGAGATTTACAGATATTGTAGGATGTGTCAATGTAACGAAGGAATTAGAGCTTGAGTCAAGAGCACCAGTAAGGCTTTATTAATACTGACATAAGATTCTGGAAATTTATAGTAATTGTATATGTAATTAATTAAGTTCCATATTTCATTCCAAATAGAATGAGAAGTTTGGAGGTATTTTTCTACACCTATAGGCATAGGGTGAATGGGGCCTTAGTTCCCATTGTCAGTAATTCCTTGATGAAGGTTTCTTTTGCCGCAACTTATTTTAAGTGCCGTCATTGCTTTTACCACATGTCACTTGTTGGAGTTTGCCACGACAGGGTCTTTTGCTTGTCTGTTTACAATAGCTTCTGCAAATGTAGGAGTGGTGAGTGGTAAATTCAATGGTAAATTCGATATTTTGGGAGACTGCAAGACAAGTATTTGTTATGTGAGCCCGAAACTTTATGACTTTTTAAAATGCAACACTAAGACTGATACTTTGAAAGTTTTTCATGAAAACATTGAGACTCTGAGACATGAGAACTGCTCAAAAAATAAGGCTGCATTAGACCCATGAAATTCTACTAAAATATTTGCGAGACCATTCACAACCCCAAAATGATATAATTCATTTTCTATTTCTTTGTTGTATTAACATTGTTTACTTCTGTTTTATTCTATAGCTCATAGCTACCAATCAGCTTGAGCAGGCAGCTGTGAACCCAGAAACCATTCAGCGCTTGATGTCCATGGCAGAACTCCAGGCCCCGAGGATGAGATCACGGACCATGGAAAGCCTCCAGATTTACACTTAAAAGCTGATCACCTGAGAGGTGGCTTTGTGCCTCATGACTGGTGAGTAGCCTACCAACAAAATTTCCAATGGGGGAGAGGAAGGGGAGAGCATTTGAGAGTCTGAGAGATGATTGTGATTTGTATAGGCTCTTAAAAAAACACCCAGTAGGGGAGGGGAAGGAAAGATGGTTTAAAAATGATTACCTGAGGGATGTGCTTCATGACTGGTGAGAAAATATACATTATGAGCCTGCCAACAAACTCTTCAGTGGCGGAGGGGAAGGGGAGAGTATTTGAGAGTCTGGGAGACAACTTGTGCTTATACAATATATAGACTCACAAGAGATACCCCAGTTGGGGAGTGACAAAGCTGTACTCTAAGACATGTCAAAGGGAGGCCAAAGAAAGCCCAACGATGAAATGAAGGGTACCCAGCAGTTAAGTTTATGCAGGAAGGAATTTATTTGTTTTTGTCAGTGTGATGTTCAAATGAAAGCCACACAGTATTAAATGCCTAGCAGTACGGTCCTTTGTTTTCAATATTGACCCAAATAAAAATTTGGAAAAAATGAACACGTTTGTTATTTCACTATTCTTAGTGGGGTTTAGGGTTAATTCTTAAACACTCAAATATTTCACAATACAGCTTTAAGCTGAGGAGTAAATCACAGGGTAACCAGTTTTCACATTAACATGTGCTAACCCTTTTAACAATGAGAATTGTAAAATAACAATTTGTCATTTATTCTTATTTTGTCAGGATGTTCAACATGCGCTTATGAATTCTTGATGGAGGAACATTTTAAGAGCCATATATCCAAAAAGAAGTATAGACAAACTAGCAGAAGATTAGTTAAGTTAAGTAATATCAAGGAAGATTTCTTGGACAACTACAACAAATGGTCACAAAGACAAAGATTGTAAGATCCTTGATAGATGGGAATTTTGTTTCCCAAATTTTACCGGTTTTTGACAAACACAACATGGATATGACATATGTTAAATGTAACTTTAGTTGTCTTAGTGACAATAAAAGTTTGAGTAAAACGCGTGGTAGCGTTTGTTGTGAAGATTTATAGATAAGCTTGTCGCTTGCGTGCAGACGTCTCCGTGTAATCAATGATGAAAAGGGCGGATTTCATTTGAGTGTAGAAAACCAAAACCAAAGTAATTACTTTGACCAATCACAGTAATCGCAGATCCGACGAACCAATCAGGACTCTAAGCAAATACATGTCGCCGGCGCCAAGCGCGGGAAAACGCGTGCGAGCAAATCACGATTGGTTTTGGTTTTACTTCTGATTGGTTGAGAAGGTGGCGCGAGATTTTTTAGCCAATCACAAAGCGTAGCAATGCAAAACCAAAGCAATCGCGAAATTACTTTCGATACTCAATTGAAAACCGCTCTAATGATACCCTATCAATTCCAAAGGCAGCAACCTCCTCTAAGATGAGAGCATTGGAGTAACAAAGCCCCCCCCCCTCCCACCCCAAAAGATTAGAGACACCTAAGAGGATAGAAACGTGTAGTTAATTAAAATGGGCTTGCCAGGATTTGTATTTGAGACGAAAGTACAGTCAAACTTCTATTAAGCAGCCCTCTATGAAGCGCTCACTCAACAAATCCCCGGAAATCGCTTCCCATACTTAATGTAAACTTGACCTCGCCTACATTGAGCGGACGCGGTCACCCTTTAGACTTCCCAATTGGCTAATTTTATTGTATTTCTCCAATTAAACGGTCACCTACTTTAATGGTCACGAAGAACTCTCATTGGCACTAAACAAAGTGAGTAACTTGCTTCGTGAAATTAAGTTATGCGGACTTAAATCACAGAAAACCATTAACCACACCACACCACCGTACAGCACCGCACCTCACCGCACTACACCGCACCATACCACACCATACCACACTACCATATAATATTATATGCTACATTTTAGAACACTTCTATGAAGCGGTCAGTTGGCTATTTCCCGAAAGTGACCGCTTAATAGAGGTTCGACAGAAATGGTTTCCATGTTTACGTGACAATTTTTCGCAGGATAGGTTCAGTCCTAGATTGGCCTCTATTGCTATGCCGATAAACAGTACGGGTGAGACCCGCCAAATCAACACCCTGTATTTCTTGGGGTCGAATGCTTATGTAAATATCGTTTCTCGTTGGGCATGGCGAACGTGACGGATATATGAGGCTCACTGGGTGTGACAAAAGTTGAAGAAACTTGGCACTGCAATCGGCAAAAGCAACTGAACATATTTATTTATTTATTTATTTATCCAGGGGCATCCAATTTAGCAGAGCTAGTTTAAATGGAGCCCTGACACAACACAAAAACAAAGATATTAAAACATTAAAACTAGACAGAGGCAACATGTATCGCAGGTGTTACTGTTTAAGGTGTTTCCCTCCAGTTTCCATGCAGCCGCACCGACCATTTTTAAGCGGCCGTTTAACTAACTTTACTTTGATGAATTAGTATAAAACTTACACAAAATATTGTACTTAGTTTGAAGTTTATAAGATTGTAACAATTTTGTAAATCGGATTTAAAATTGCGGAGATAAACGAGAAACATTGAAATCGCTTGAGTCTAAATTCCGAGTGATTGCGATAGCATCTAGAAAAATCAAAACTATTACTATTACGCTCATTCGCGCCGTTTCTTTTCGTTTCGCCGCTCCCAACTATCTGCATGCCTGGAACAGGCGCTCAGTTTACTCGTTCGGTCTTGACTTGTAGGCTTTGAGCTTTGAGCTTTGAGCTTTCACCCGACAACGTTAATTGAAATAGCTGTATATGTCGATGTGCTCGCGATTCTCTCCGCCTCATAATCTAAGTATCAGACCTTTGCCTCCCCCCCTTACCATGACCAACCCCCTCCCCCCGAAAAGCCTAATAGGCAAGTAACTAATCAAGCAAGGCTGACTGTACAACTGGTATTTATGTATATTCTGTTCAAGGCCAGTGAAATCCTAAGTGTCTCCATTCAGATGAAGGACACGAAGAGTGTCGTCTTATCAGTATTTAAACGAAAACACATTCTGTTAAACTATGTCAAGAACTCAGCTCACACTTAAAGCTATCAGACTCCCGGGGGCCGGATACTCTCATATATAAGCTATATGGGTATGTGACAATGTGAAGGGTATGGTTTCAAGCAGTTTAGTCTGGGATGGGGTATAGAAATCAGAGAGGTTTGGTGTAGAATAGGATATCATTTGCTGGGAAACTGATCAGTGGTATGAGAAATTAAGTATAGAATAGAAATTGAAACTGGGAAGGAAAAGAGCCTTTCCTAAATGGAAATAAAATCATCGCAGCAACATTATTGACAGACCTTTTCCATTAAAAACACTGTTGAAGCTAAAAGTAGCACGTGTGGGATAGGGTAGGGGTTTCGGTGTCTTGTCTAGTATAGGGTTGCAAAATCGGCTGAACATGGTCTGGTATAGGATTCTCGTATACGGTTTCTTGCCATTTAACCAGTTATCTGGTATAGGGTACGCTTTTCAGTCCCAGAAGCACACCACCACCCAAAAATATACGGAGTGCCCCCTCCCGCCGGGGACAAGCTATTGAGCAGACTCTTATCAATCAACAAAGTGGCAAAAGAAATTTTACATATTATAAAAATTTTACCTATTCATGTTATTGGATACATTAGATAACAATAAACTTTAGTTCGTCTGTTGACCATAACTGCAGGCGGCACAGACGATTTACGAATTCATTGGGGGTACCGATCCCCATGGTCAAATCCGAGACTCGCCTTGACAGTCTCCAAAATTCCAAGTCCGAAACTTTTAGTTAAACTACTAAACTCGGGCAGGACTAGCAAGGCTCCAAAGTCAACGTTTTTAAAATTCGAGACGCCGAGACGGCCATATTTTTAGCCAGCCCGAGATTCCGAGACGCCTTTCGAGACTGCGCTAAAATTTGCCAAGACACAATTTTCTATTGACCACTCATTGGACGAATACTCTAAATACGTGTAAGAACAAACACCGACTCGCGTTTCAAGAACATGTAAAAGATAACATTGAAACTTTCATTCGTTTTCACATTTTCAGGGAAGTGAGATGTTTTTTTGCAGAGCTTTAGGTCTGTTGATCCTTATTTATTCACTGCAGTCATCAGGTATGTATGCATGTGCATGTGATAAGAGAATCATAAGAGCTTCGCTATGTGGCCCAATGTTACGTTTAGATGTCTGTGTTCAGTCACTCACAGTGTACAGTGTTGAGTCACTTGTGAGAGTTCAAATGGCTATCTATAAGAAACAGCTAAAAATTCTTCAACCGTCAAACTGCAAGCTGAGGAAACTAACAATATTCCTAGATGATATCTCACTTGGATCGGAGAAGTGATAGCAAGTGAGAAAATTGAACCCAAATGTCATTCGTGACAATCCACCAATTTAAGCTGACACCTATTAAACTTTTGTTTATATTGACATGAATGTTGTCAATGGGCTGCAACTACTACACGAAGATTGCCTGTGTTCAGTCACTCGCAGTGAATTGGGGTACTTGTAAGAGTTTAAATGCGAAGCTTGCGATTGTTCAACCGTCAAATGAAACTGCAAGCTGGAGAATCTATCAATATTCCCAAATAAATGTCACATGGATCAATGATAACAACTGAGAAATGGCAATCGTGACAAACCATTAAGCTCTTCTATTCAATTGAACTCTTACTTGACCTTACTTTGTTCAGTGATGTCAATGATCTGATATACTTATGTCAGTCCTGTAGAAATCTAAGGAACGAAGCATTAGACTTCTGAGGGAGGGGTGGGAGGGGGGTGATCTTCTTGTATGCGCTCGAAGGGGAGAGATAAACGTGAATTTCAACGAAATTTTAAGAGGTTTAAAGAATAGAATAGAATAGATAGAATAGATAACTTTATTTATACACGGTATTTCCATCAGCTTATTTATTATTATCAGCTAGCTACCTATCGTGAAACCTTTAAATGCAGAGGTCCACACGACGCAGTAATTAAACTTGCTGGTAGTTGCCGGATCTTCCTTGTGAAAGATCTCGTGCCAGGCGTCACTTGAATGTGAAAATACAAAACTGAATGCAAGGCTGGCACTACGGCAAAGGGCAGATTTATTAATGGCCAATATTTCGACTAATAGTATTGATCTTCCTCAGGGCCAGGTACAGCCCTGGCCCTGAGGAAGATTAATACTATTAGTCGAAATATTGGCTACAAATAAGAGGTACAACATATAAAAAATAAAAACTGCTTTTCATGGAGGCCGTGTTCAAAAATATACTTAAAACTTTACTTAAAAACTATGGTGACTTAGTTTTGTCTTAAACTCGATAAAGAAAGTCGCTTGTCTTATTCTGTGAGTAAACTGTTCCACAACTGAGCTCCACTGTACGAAAAACGCCTCTTTAGATAATCAGGTTGTGGAAGAACTAGTTTGTTTTCGGTATTCCTTAAACGATAAGAAGATAGAAGAAAGAAAACGATTTTTGGAACACCGAAAGACAGTTGATACACACGCAAGAGCACCCCGGGTTGATAGTGGACTATTTTGGTGTCCATCTATTAATTATCAACTTCAAATTCTAATTCATTAAATATTCACTATTTCTTATTTCCCTGAATTTTACAAATCCTTTGAGAAAAAACTATTTCCTCACAAAATACCCCCAAATCACCCTAAAAATTTACTAACACCCTACAACATAGATTCATGTCATCATTTCATTCATGGGAGAGCTTTTAGGATTGCTTGAAACGTGAAAAATATATTTCCATTAAAGCCATGTTAAGTAGCGGAAAAACCTTAATGAAGGTGTCCAAAAGTAGTGGTTCCACTGTATCGTTTTTCTAAATCAACCCCTCCGCCCACCACTCACCCCCACCCCTTGGCTTCTACGCCCAAAGAAGTAGAAGTAATACTAGAGTGATTTGTTAGCTTGGTAATTGCAGAGTCCACTTATTGGCCAGCCGGCTCATACGGGATACCTAAAGCTGCATCCGGGTGTCCTTACGCCGATGGCTTCCAGTGGCTCATTGGACGGAGATACCAGGATACAGAAGATGATAATCCAAACAACCATAAATCACCAGGATTCCATCTTGACGCAACTGTGGACAGCAAGAAGGGCATCATTCGTTCGTTTTGCATGAAAACAGACACATCGACTGACGTAAAACGAGGTTCCTGGCCTCCAGGTAAAACAACGATTGATCTTTCTTTCAGTTTTGTCTTGCCCCTTTCATTAACAACTACGTCTGCTTTATCCGGGTTTTCACAATAGATACCCTAGTTGTTCGATGTCTCGTTAGTGACAGCCTACCCAATCCACGCCGATATTCTTTGCCAGCACCTCTGTGTAAATTGTGAGAAGCCTCCTTCTGCAGCCCTTACCATATGTACATTCTCGGACATCAGCTAGCTGGCTAAGTAGCTCAGTGTGCCTCTTGCAGTGGTAGGCAAGCCTCAACCGCCTACTGGTAATCTTGTTACTGAGTTTTAGAAGATCGCCATTGAGTTGACTGTATTGGATATTTGCTCCTTCCAAGTCACGCCGCCTGAGCAAGCTGCTATAGCAGCCACTGATAGATTTTTCCATCACCAAGGATGACCAAAATTCAAATGTTTTTATTTTAAAAAACACTGTGAAACAAAAAATCAAATGTTAAAAAGTACTTATTACCATCTTTCATTTAATTAGCCCCACTGTTTTTCAATGGCCATCGCAATATTCTGGAGATCTACATTAAATGAATCAGTGTTTGAATCTGGGAGTAAAATAATGATTCGATTCGTACAGAACTAAAAATTTAACTGCATTTAGCGTGAATCTGATCTTCAGGTAAATACTGCATTTACAAGAAAGGAGGGTCCTGCCCAAGAAATCTCACATCAGGTTTTATCAAATGGGACGATGAAGACAATAATAACAAGAACAACAAGACCGGAACACTTCCTGATGGCGTATACGACCGTAACACAAAGATTGAGTTTTGCTGCAGAACAGACGGAGATAAAAACGATCCTATCTCCCTCCCCTCCCTGAAGCCATTTTTCTTGCTGGCTTATGATTCAGCTGAATGCCAGCAGGTGAATGAAGTGGGCGATAGTTAGTGTGGAGTGGATACGGTTTGATAATGAAGATTCTGGTAATTCAGACAGTCAAGGAGGATCGTATCCACATGGCGCAGGAATCGATGATCACAAAATTCATTACTGTTTGTATCAGGGTAAGATAACCTGTTGAGAATTTTAACATTCAGAAAAAAAACCTGCCCAAAGGGCCCCTCATTAATGTGATTCGATTTACTTAGGTCTACGTATAGTTCTTAAAGGATTCCATAACCACTTTGTATTTTGAACAAGAGGCTCCAAGTAGCCTATACTCATGCGCATGCGTAAGAAAGTTTTATGATATATTTTAAACATGATAAGAAGATGTTGGACATGGAGAAGAGTTATTCCTTTCATTCAGTCACAGTTCCTGCAAACCACGTTGTTTACCTCTTGAATGTTTTGGAAATGAAGGCTGTAACCACAATGAAGCCAGTGATTCTTCTAAATCTCATATATACCAAACGTGAACATACGAAATGTAAGTAGGGTTGTAGGAGACGCTGTCGTGACACTTAAGGACGGCGCTTCCTATTGTTATTGCGCATACGTTCTGCGCATGCATTGCGCGATAGTCGCGCGAGACACTGGTTACTTTTTAAACGCGAACGCGCGAGGTAAAGGCTAAGTTCCGCCCACTTTTCATGTCAAACTGTCAACTCCCTGCCTCAGTTTCTAAACTTACAAGATAAATAGAGTTCTCAAAAATCTATGACGATGTGTTTATAGACCTTGTGCAGTCTAAAAGTGCTAAATTCTTTCTCTATTTTGCAAACGACAGAGCCTCGGTAATGAAACTATTTTGAACTAATTGGCGATGCTGCCTCGATCAGCGAAATGCGTACGTTTTGCCTTTCTTTACGAAGATTGTTTACATTGGCTCCTTTTAACAAAACTTCAAGTCAAACCAGACTAGTGTTTATATATATATATATATATATATATATATATATATATATAACAAGCATCCTCAAAGCATAAAATCCAAGGAAAGGCTGGAATGTTGTTATTTCCAATTAGCACAAGTTTTTGTTTTGGCGGCCAAACTCCCGTTGTTTGAAATTTTTGTTTATCTGCAAAAATCTTTTGCCAGTGGCCATTTTTGCGAAAACAAAAGTATATAACAAAAGGAAAAAACAGCTGTGCCATTTACATCAAACAAACGTCGAAAAGGAGAATTGAGATGAGCAAAGCGTTTTCAAAAAGACCGTTTTTGACAATTGACGAAGATATAAAAACAAGGCTGAAGCCAGCAACTAAAGAAAACTGGCCGCTCCAAAGCCGGGAAGCATCCGACTAAAGTATTCCCTCCCTCGATTGCTGGCAAGCATGGTTTTTAGTGTAAACTTTCGTAAACACATTCGTGCATTTAGGTACAATTGATTTCCTTTATTCTCTATTATAGGCAAGTGGTGTTTTTCGAAGTCGCATCGTGTCAGTTCTCAACTTCTTTGCATTAGAACAAATTTTGATAGGCGAAAAACGTGCCATCATAAACTGAAAAGAAATCTTATATTTTTAGATCAAATAAAGCCATAGACGTCGGCAAAAAAAGTGTTTATTATTTCACGATTTTTTTTTGAAATTAAAGTGTACCGACTAATTTTTTCCAAAGTTATCAGAGAATCCATGAAAACTACAGGAACTTCACAAGAAAATAAACACGCGGTCAAATAAATTTCCAAATCTCAAGCACTTTTCGACAAATATTTCTTATATTTTGACTCCAAATAACCGTTAAAAGCCAATCTAGAGTTTTTCGGCAGCCGACCAGTGTGACGATCCGCGCCGCCACGCTGGGTCCCCTTGGTGCCCACCGAAAGCAAAAAAAGGAATACCACGACCGAAAGCATACACAATCCTTCCCCCAAACACACAATACGAAAGTAACGTAAAAAAAAAACCTTTAAGTTTAATAACCAGACTTAAATTACTATAATTACAAATCACTATTTTAACTTTAATCCTACTTTTAAGTAAGTAAAGTAAAAGTAAAGTCGCGCACACGAGCCAGAAGGCTCACAACGGCCGGAGCTTAAACCCGGTTTCTGTAGCATGAAGCGACTAGGAATATTGCTACTCCCCCCTGGATGGGATGCTAGTCCATCGCAGGGTTACCCCCAGCATTTTTTTGTCGCCGGTACCCATTTATACACCTGGGTGGAGAGAGACATGGTGGAGTAAAGTTTCTTGTCTAAGGAAACAACACGACGGCAGAGACCAGGCTTCGAACCATCGACCTTCAGGTTGAAAGTCCGACGCACTAACCACTAGACCACCGTGGCTCCACAATCCTACTAAAGTCCAACTAAATTAACGAATTCTAATAAAGTGAAATAATAAAGTTCCTTAAATGTAAACGGTAATAAATAATTAAATAGTTTGTGAATAATAAAGTTCCTTAAGTATAAACGGTAATAAATAAATACTTTGTAAAATGTTCCTTAAACCTTGCTCTTTCAACCCTTCTAACTTGCCGACCAAATGTCCTTGTCTGTCTTTACTTATCTTCAACTTGTTATCTCCAACTTGCTTACTCTACGACTCGACCACTTGCAACTCGCTCCACGTTAGCTTTACGTCCTCTCCACGTTAAATTTACGTCCGCTTTACGTTAGCTTTACGGCCTCTCCACGTTAACTTTACGTCCGCTCTACGTTGGCCCTTCGTCCTCTCCACGTTAACTTTACGCCCTCTCCACGTTAACTTTACGGCCTCTCCACGTTAACTTTACGCCCTCTCCACGTTAACTTTACGGCCTCTCCACGTTAACTTTACGGCCTCTCCACGTTAACTCCCTCTGGAAAAATGAGTTTTTTCCTTGGAACAACACAGAAAGCCCCTGCCAATGATTCTTGGCGGTGAACCGCGTGTTCTCTCTTCTCTCAACTTCTATCCTCCGTCCGATTTAACAACTTTCTACTCTTTCGACTTTCTTTTTCCGAATAAATCAAAAATTGTTTACACGTTACTTATATACTAAAAGCCTACACAAATTACAATGACAATACTCCATACAGTCGTTTTACTAATACTGAATACAGACTAATTTAAAACAAAGGTAATTGTAAAGCAAATATTTTATAGCGTAAGTTACGTAACGAAGATTATCTTATAACAATGAGGTTTAATAACATAGGTATAAACTTGCTAATTGCGACGAAAACAGCGAACAAACATAATAAATAGTGGTAAACTTGCTAATTACAACGAAATCAGCGAATAAACATAATATATACATGGGAAAAGGAAAAAAAGACTTAATGTAGTTGATTGTATACGTGACACCTCCCCCCCTAAAGATGTCTATTTTTGGGAGAATACGATACAAAAATAGCAATGGGCGAGTAGGGATGGTGCATTGCTAACTGACCACTACACTTTGCTGAGGGCATCCACGTTACAATTTTTCTTACCACTTTTGTGTTCGATAATCATATCATATTCTTGTAATGTGATACTCCACCGTAGTAACTTCTTACTTTTATCTCGCGCTTGGTTCAACCAAACCAATGGATTATGGTCAGTCTGGAGTTTAAATGTCCTGCCAAAAAGATAATACCTAAACAATTCTACAGCCCAAACGATACCTAGACATTCTTTCTCTGTAGTAGATAACTTTTCTTCTCTAGGCTGAAGCTTCCTGCTTGCATAAACAACAGGATGTTCCTCTCCGTTACTATCTTTCTGGCTTAAAATTGCCCCAAGGCCTCTATTTGATGCATCGACCTGTAAAATGAATTCGTCATTCCAGTGGGGTGGTCGTAAAACAGGGGAACTTTGCATAGCACATTTTAAATCCTGAAATGCTGATTCATGGACTTCTGACCACTTAATTTTACTTGGATTCTTACCTCTTGTTAAGTCAGTTAGAACGGCAGCCCTCTGAGAAAAATTTGGAATAAATTTTCTATAGTACCCAACGAGACCTAAAAAAGATCTTACCTGTTTCTTGGTCACAGGTCTGGGGTAGTTCCTGATGGCTTGAACCAAGGCTGTCCGTGGCTCAATACTGTCTCCACCAACACGATGACCGACAAAATCAACTGTTGACATTGCCATTTTGCATTTGGAAGGCCGTGCATTTAGATTACATTCTCGCAGACGTTGCAGAACCTGGCGAAGTTCAAACAAATACTGCGGGAAGGAGGAGGGTGTGTCAACTTCGACATCATCTATAAAAGCATCTGCAAAGCTTAGTCCTTTCAGAACGATGTCCGACATCATTCGCTGAAACGTTGCTGGTGCTGTCTTCATACCGAACGGCATTACTAAAAACTCATATAACCCTTTAGCGGTAATAAATGCAGATTTCTGAATTGTGGAAGTTTCTAGTGGAATCTGCCAATAGCCTTTCGTGAGATCAATTGTGGAGATGAAATTCGCGGCAGCCACTTTGTCGATCATTCTGTCCATTGACGGTATAGGATATGCATCCATTTTGGTTACGCTATTGAGCTTCCTATAATCGACACAAAATCGAATTGTACCATCCGGTTTAGGCACAATAACAACAGGGAACGCCCAGGGACTGGTAGAGGGACGGATTATCCCCATATCCAACATTCTCTCGATTTCTCTATTTACTTCTTCTTCAAGTTTTTGGGGTACCCGATAGGGAGAACAACGGATGGGTGTAGCGTTTCCTGTGTCGATCTGATGAGTAATAACACTTGTCAAGTTAGGACTCCCTGAAAACACATCTGCATATTCATGTAACAAATGCTCAAGTTGTTGCCTCTGAGAAACAGTTAACTCATCGGAAATTATGACATCTTTCCATGTCTCGTCATTTGGAAATAAAGGAACATTACTCTCATGTGGCAACGGCATTTCTGGTGATTCTGGCATAATTAAGGCAGCAATTTCATCTCTGCTTTGCCATTTGTTAAGCAAATTTATGTGATATGTACGATGTTGTTTGTGTGACTTACCGGTGTCAAGTTCATAATTCAACCCATCGGCCAGTGCTTTGGTAACCATGTATGGACCTTGCCACTGCATCTCAAGTTTACTACCAGGACTGGGTAGCAAAACTAAGGCCTTGTCCCCAACCTCCAATCGACGCTTAGAACTGTGGGTGTCGTATAAGCGCTTCTGCTTACTTTGTACTTTTCTCATTTGGTCTTGAACAACTCGCTGCATCGTTGCGAGGCGTCTGCGAATCTCAAGAACATGACTTACTAGATTATTTTCAGACGGTTTTAGGTCTAGCCAAGTCTCCTTGATAACGGCGAGTGGTCCTCTAACCGTTCGACCATAGAGTAATTCAAAAGGGGAATATCCAGTTGATTCGGTTGGGACCTCTCTGTAAGCAAAAAGCAAGTATGGGAGGTACTTGTCCCAATTTTTTACACATTCCTTTACAAACTTCCTGAGCATAAACTTAAGCGTGCCATTAAAGCGCTCGACCAATCCATTAGCTTCTGGATGGTAAATCGACGTTTTGATCTTAGTGATCCCCAGTTGTTCATACAACTGCGCCATGAGTTTACTTATAAAATTAGATCCCTGGTCAGAAACTAATTCATCGGGAATACCGACCCTGCTGAAATACTGGATAAGGGCATCTGCGATTGTTTTGGAACTGACATTTCTCAGGGGTATAACTTCTGGGTAACGTGTTGCATAGTCAACAATTGTCAATATGTACTTGTAACCGGTTGTCGTCCGCGGTAACTTTCCCACAATGTCGATAGCAATCTTCCTGAATGGCTGAGTCTCAATTTCAACTGGTTTTAAAGGCGCCCTGTTGGACTTCATCTTCCTGGCCACTAACTGACACTGTGGACAGGTTGCACAGTACTTATTAACATCAAAGCGAAGCTTGGGCCAAAAGAAGTGAGCAGCTATACGACTTAACGTTTTTGCAGTACCCATGTGACCCGACAGGGGAATAGTGTGACCAACACGAAGTATTTCATTCCTATACGATTCTGGAACGACGATACGATCCACATACCTCACCCCATTGTGTGGATTTTCATAAAACCTGCGATGCATTAGCAATTCATTGTCAAATAAATAACCATCTGATGTCTCAGGTGCTTTTCCAAATGCACCATTGCGTACCGTATTGAGAGTCACATCTGATTTCTGGTCTATAATTAATTGATTTCTGTTTCGATCAAGAATGTTAGCTGGAAAAAGATTCTCACCTGTACAATCTTCTGTGTCACTCAGGTCTGACTTCTCAAGAGCTTCTCCAAACTCTTCATCCCTTGAAAGATCCTCACCAGTAACGACGTCTGCATTACTCTCTGAGTTCATATCACGGGATTCATCTAGCTTCTTGTTTTCGAAAAGAGTTTGCAAATCACCTTCCAGTACTGAACTGACATGTTTCGCCTCTTTCTTGGCTAAACTCTTAATTGCAAGCACGTTTTCTCTGTCTACCAACTCATCTGCTCTCTTCTGGGCATCTTCCAATGCTTTCTGACGTCTTGTCAGTACAAAAGCGTCACCTTGCCCGGTGTTGACATCTGAAACATTTCTCTCCCATTGATCTAGAACATTTTGCTTGGAAAGAGTTTGTCCGAATGACGATCTACCAAGTAAACAATCAACAGGTAATGTTTCCAGTACACCTACTAATTCCACATGCCTTCCCTGCTCACTTAAAATCTCCACGCTTTCTAGGGGTACTACGAGACGTTCTCCCGTCGCTGTTAATACCGTAATTTTGTCCCCAGTTAAGGAATCTCGGCTTACATACTTCTTATGCACAAGGGTCCTAGTACACCCAGAATCTACTATCATCTCTGCAAATTTCCCGCCGATTTTCCCTTTAACATTGCAAGCTGGGTACTCTGATTCCGACGCAAGAGGGGTCATACATAACAAATATCCCTGCGAGGGATTACTTCGGCCCGGCCACAATTGAAGGACATGTGTCCTAATTTTCCACATTTATAACATTTAATTTCTCTTCCTGGATTCCTACTCCTAG
Source organism: Dendrophyllia cribrosa (assembly GCA_024195265.1). NCBI lineage: Eukaryota > Metazoa > Cnidaria > Anthozoa > Scleractinia > Dendrophylliidae > Dendrophyllia > Dendrophyllia cribrosa. The sequence continues at coordinate 1,048,265 of JAJLRJ010000013.1, read as the reverse complement.
GAGTGGGAGGAAATCTTGTTTGTGGAACTGGATTTTTCCTCTGGTTCGGTGCAAACGGTAAATTCTCTGCTCTTTGATCTGTCCGTTTGTTGTCTTTAAACCCCTGGCTTTTAACATATGGTGCATACTTACCGCCCACAAGCGGTCCTTTTCTCGACTGAACATGTAAGTTAGCCAGATTGCCAAGCTCCTCAGCGGATGTGGGTTTCTGCTCCTTTAGCCAAGCTCTGAGCTCTGGGCTTACCGCATCCAACAATCTCTCAATCATTATCTGCTCCAGGATTTTTTCTGGGTCTCCTGTTGCGTTAGCAACTGCCATCCACCGATTCAGGTACCTTCTCGTCCTATTTCCCCACTGAATGAAATCCTCATCTGGTTGTTTGTCTGATGTCCGAAACCTATATCTATAATGGTCAGCAGTTAACTGATAGGCTTTAATAATTGTCGACTTGCTTTCATGGTAGTCCTGTGACACAGTATCTGGAATTTCCAAATAGATTGTTTTCGCCTTTTCAGTGAGTTTAGGTACCAGATTACCAACCCACTCATTCTCCGGTAAAGATTGCGCTCTTGCAGTCATTTCAAATATTCTAAAATAATCATCAATGTCTTCATTTTCTCTCATTTCCCTGATTTTCATAAATTTAGGTTTCCTAGTTCGAGACTCACTCACCTGGCGACGTTCTGCGTCCCTGACTTCAAACTCCTCTTTTTCACTTCTTAGTACCCTAAGCCTTTGCTCTTCTCTCATTGAACGCTCCTCTTCCTCGTGGGCTTTCTGTCTTTCATACTCTCTTTTTTCCCTTTCTGCCTCCCTTTCTGCCTCGCGCTTTTCCCTTTCTGCCTCGCGCTTTTCCCTTTCTGCCTCGCGCCTTTCTCTTTCTATTTCCCTTTGTAGTTCTAACAACTTTAACTGCTGCTCATAACTAGGATTAAGTAACTGCTCTTCCACTGCTTCTTTGGTTCCTTTGACAGGACTCTCTCCACCTAACATTAACTTATCATGAGTCCTAAGTTTACTCGCCAATGTTTTAACCCCGTCCTTAGAAATATAAAGTATAGACCGTTTGGTAGCTTCGTCTCTCAAATCTTCTAATGACCATGTATTGTAGTCAACGTTGGTAGCCATGGCAAAAGCTAACAATGTATTGTGTGATTGTGTCTGAACCGTGTATGCGGACACAAAAGGGATCCCACTCCTGACACCAAAAATGTGACGATCCGCGCCGCCACGCTGGGTCCCCTTGGTGCCCACCGAAAGCAAAAAAAGGAATACCACGACCGAAAGCATACACAATCCCAAACACACAATACGAAAGTAACGTAAAAAAAAAACCTTTAAGTTTAATAACCAGACTTAAATTACTATAATTACAAATCACTATTTTAACTTTAATCCTACTTTTAAAGTCCAACTAAATTAACGAATTCTAATAAAGTGAAATAATAAAGTTCCTTAAATGTAAACGGTAATAAATAATTAAATAGTTTGTGAATAATAAAGTTCCTTAAGTATAAACGGTAATAAATAAATACTTTGTAAAATGTTCCTTAAACCTTGCTCTTTCAACCCTTCTAACTTGCCGACCAAATGTCCTTGTCTGTCTTTACTTATCTTCAACTTGTTATCTCCAACTTGCTTACTCTACGACTCGACCACTTGCAACTCGCTCCACGTTAGCTTTACGTCCTCTCCACGTTAAATTTACGTCCGCTTTACGTTAGCTTTACGGCCTCTCTACGTTAACTTTACGTCCGCTCTACGTTGGCCCTTCGTCCTCTCCACGTTAACTTTACGCCCTCTCCACGTTAACTTTACGGCCTCTCCACGTTAACTTTACGGCCTCTCCACGTTAACTTTACGGCCTCTCCACGTTAACTTTACGGCCTCTCCACGTTAACTCCCTCTGGAAAAATGAGTTTTTTCCTTGGAACAACACAGAAAGCCCCTGCCAATGATTCTTGGCGGTGAACCGCGTGTTCTCTCTTCTCTCAACTTCTATCCTCCGTCCGATTTAACAACTTTCTACTCTTTCGACTTTCTTTTTCCGAATAAATCAAAAATTGTTTACACGTTACTTATATACTAAAAGCCTACACAAATTACAATGACAATACTCCATACAGTCGTTTTACTAATACTGAATACAGACTAATTTAAAACAAAGGTAATTGTAAAGCAAATATTTTATAGCGTAAGTTACGTAACGAAGATTATCTTATAACAATGAGGTTTAATAACATAGGTATAAACTTGCTAATTGCGACGAAAACAGCGAACAAACATAATAAATAGTGGTAAACTTGCTAATTACAACGAAATCAGCGAATAAACATAATATATACATGGGAAAAGGAAAAAAAGACTTAATGTAGTTGATTGTATACGTGACACAGTCACCTCGATATAGCACTGATGTTTTCAAGTTGGCAATGGATCGGAAGAAGATACACACAATGTAAAGTTCTTGTACCCGAAAGAACATAATAAATCCGTAGATCTACTGTAGATCAATGGAAGTGAACCGAATTTTCGTTTTTACTCCTTTACTGTGCTGCTTGACCTTGAAATCCCCGAAAAATGTTTCTCAAAAGAGAAACTTACAGCTACAAATAGAATTAACTTTGAATTTTACAATGTTTGTCTTTTTATTGTACCTGAAAGTAAAAGTTTTGAACGGTATATGTGTAAGCCGTCGAGTGGAAATCCCAGCATGCCTCCGAAAAAGAAACGCACAACATTTAACTTACTAGGGAGGGCATAGAAAAAAATGTCGCGAATCCCGAAAGCCATTCCGTAAAAGTTGAAAACAACTTATATAACTTGTAAAAACGCACGGTGACCCCTACTTTTTATCTTATCAAATGAAAGTGGTAAGTCTTTTAAGCACACAATCAATTTTTGGTTGTGGGCAAATGTTATTAAGACCATATTTTTGGCGAACGTGGGAAATCTGTCAGGGCCGATGATGGCTCCCGTTGCGATAATTTTGTAATAAAAAACACATAAACAGTAGTTGTTATGTTACCATTCGTTATGTGTTAAAAAGATTTTTTGAATTATTGTTGCTTTTGTGTATGTAAAGGCGAATTCTAAGGAAATCCTCGAAAAAAATGTACTTTTCCTTTTTTCGAAAAAATGCTGATGTCAGCATTTTTTTCCACATTGAAGCTCAATTATCTCTGAAAAATGCACGGTACCCCCCCAATTTTCTCTTTGGATTCCAATAGCCCCTGGTAAGATCTACTTTTCCCGCATAGTCAAAAACCGGGAAAAATACCTTGGTATTAGGAGGCGCCGTCCTTGCTGTTTTACCGGAAATGAGAGCAGCCGGAAGTCACTGAACAGGAAGTGTAAATGGCAAAGCTATGAACCGGAAGTGCACAATTTAAAATATTCGTGCATAAATTTGCATGCAAAATCGTGACACAAAAAATAAAAATAATAACAAGAAAAACGAAGCCGAAACCTTACCTCATGCCGCTTCGCGCATGAGTAAAAAGGGAATAATTCTGTATGCGTATGTTTGATTGAAAAATACGTATGCAAACTGGATTATCTATAGCCCCTTCAAAACAGTCAATTTCACGTTTCATTCCGACAAACTTGTTATGTGTTTCTTATCTTTGCCTTATGTTCAGAGAATCTTGCAATGGATTTATGCTGAATTGAGAGAAGGTGGAAGGGAAGGATGACTGCTAATGGGTTCGGTCCAAGATGTAGAAAACAAGGAGCCCTGCAAACTACCTTGTGCTAATCTTATGTAACGTTTTTTCCAGGATGCAATCAAACCCTGACTGGAGTCAACGGCACTTTTCATTCACCAAACTATCCGCAAAAGTACCCGGATGGACAGTACTGCTCCTGGAGGATCACAGTCAGCCCAGCGAAACAAATCCATTTAACGTTCACAAACTTCAGTTTGCAAAGCGATAATAACACGGACGCTTTATACGTGTATGATGGAGAGAATGTCACAGGGGAGGTGTTGGGAGTGTTTTATGGAGGTCACTCTCCTCCAAAGGAAGGAATCTACTCCTCGTCGAACCACATGTTTGCAATATTTAAATCAGATGACAATGACTCTTACACCGGCTTTAATACCTCGTACAATGCTGTTGATTGTTCGAGTAATAATTGTATGACCGTTGGCGCCACATTCTCCCGAATCACACAAGTGACACCGTCGCGTACTGACTCCCTTATAAGGTCACATTCGTTAGTAATGTCCTTGTCTCCATTTGACACAAAGCCGGCAGGTACATCTTCTACGGAAGCGCTAGTACTGACGTCGCATAAAATAGATTTTGCAATGACGTCATACAAAAGTTGGTCATTTAAAACGATGACAATGATGGCGTCATCTGTCACAGAACTGATGATGTCATCGAACAGACGGTCGACAATGACGACACCAAAAACACAACCATTTGTTACATCATCTATCAGAGAACTGGTCACTACGTCATTCACTAAAGAGCTGGCAATTACGTCATCTAAAACATGACTGGCAGTTTCGTCATCTGTGACAGGCCCGGTTTTGGAATCAGGTACGTGTGGTAGCTACTGCAAAGATGACGAATGCAAAATGTAATTTCAGATCCTTTTTGTCTAAACTCTTTATCCTCTAAGAAGGAGCATTAGGTATACCCCAATTTTGAGGAAATCTGACTGTTGGGTCGGAAAATGTATCTACCCCAGTATTGGCACTTTTGACATGAGTACGCCCTGATTTCGAGGAAAAGAGAAAAGAGAAAAAGGAATTAACTGCCAGGGTGGTTGGCTTCCACGCTTATCTTTGTTTTCCTTTCACATGCCTTTTCAGAGGCCATGTATTGGCCAGCCGGCGCATACGGGATACCTAAAGCTGCATCCGGGTGTCCTTACGCCGATGGCTTCCAGTGGCTCATTGGACGGAGATACCAGGATACTGAAGATAATAATCCAAACAACCATAAATCACCAGGATTCCATCTTGACGCAACTGTAGACAGCAAGAAGGGCATCACTCGTTCGTTTTGCATGAAAACAGACACATCGACTGACGTAAAACGAGGTTTCTGGCCTCCAGGTAAAACAACGATTGATCTTTCTTTCAGTTTTGTCTTGCCCCTTTTACTATCAACTACGCCTGCCTTATCCGGGTTTTCACAATACATATCCTAGTTGTTCGATGTCTCATTAGTGACTCCAGCACAACTACCTAATCCACGCCGATATTCTTTCCCAAAACCTCTGCGTAAGTTGTGGCAAGATTTCTTCTGCAGCCCGTACCATATGTACATTTTCGGACACCAGCTGGCTGGCTAAGCAGCTCAGTGTGCCTCTTGCAGTGGTAGGCAAGACTCCATCGCCTGCTGGTTATCTTGTAACTGAGTTTTAGAAGACCGCCATTGAGCTGAGTATTGGATATTTGCTCCTTCTAAGAACCACAATCAGTGCACACCTGAGCAAGCTGGTATAGCAGCCACTGATGGATTTTTCCATCACCAAGGATGACCAAAATTCAAATGTTTTTATTTTAAAAAACACTGTGAAACAAAAAGTCATAATTGAAAAGTATTTATTACGATCTTTCATTTAAAGAGCCCCACTGTTTTTCAATGGCCATCGCCATATTCTGGAGATCTACATTAAATGAATCAGTGTTTGAATCTGGGAGTAAAATAATGATTCGATTCATACTGAACGAAAATTTTAACTGCATTTCTCGTGAATCTGATCTTCAGGAAAATACTGCATTTACAAGAAAGGAGGGTTCTGCCCAAGAAATCTCACATCAGGTTTCATCAAATGGGACGATGAAGACGATGATAATAAGAACAACAAGACCGGAACACTTCCTGATGGCGTATATGACCATAACACAAAGATTGAGTTTTGCTGCAGAACAGACGGAGATAAAAACGATCCTATCTCCCTCCCCTCCCTGAAGCCATTTTTCTTGCTGGCTTTTGATTCAGATGAATGTCAGCAGGTAAAGTGGGCTGTAGTTAGTGTGGAGTGGATACGGTTTGATAACGAAGATACTGGTAATGCAGACGGTCAAGGAGGATCGCATCCACATGGCGCAGGAATCGATGATCACAAAATTCATTACTGTTACTATCGGGGTAAGAACACCTGTTGAGAATTTTAACCTTGAGAAAAAATAACCTGCCCAAAGGGCCTCTCCCTAATGTGATTCGATTTACTTACAATCGGCGTCAAAATTACTTGAGAAACTTTGTCTGAAAAGGACCTTTTCTCCGTTTTTCTAAACTCATCCACTAACTTTCTTTGCGAAACGTATCTCCATCCCCCACCCCCTATCCAATGTTGTACCGCTGGTCAGGAAGTCTGCGGCAACCACAAACGCAACTTTGGTTGGGGGGAGGGGGATGGGGACATGGGGTGCGATATTTTCCAAAAACACACCCTTGTAAACCAAAGTGTCTCAACAATTTTGTCGCCGATTGTAGGTCTGCGTATAGTTCTTAAAGGTCTCCATAACCACTTTGTATTTTGAAAAAGGGAATAATTCTGTATGCGCATGTTTGATTGAAAAATACGTATGCAAACTGGATTATCTATAGCCCCTTCAAAACAGTCAGTTTCACGTTTCATTCCGACAAACTTGTTATGTGTTTCTTATCTTTGCCTTATGTTCAGAGAATCTTGCAATGGATTTATGCTGAATTGGGAGAAGGTGGAAGGGAAGGATGACTGCTAATGGGTTCGGTCCAAGATGTAGAAAACAAGGAGCCCTGCAAACTACCTTGTATTAATGAATGGGGTTAGTTTCTAGAGAAACTGTGGTGCTGCGTCGGTGGGGGGATGAAACACGAGAATTTAGTTTTATCGACTGAGTCGATAAGGTAAATTGACCACCGTAAAAAGATTCAAATAGCTGACGTTTCGAGCGCTAGCCCTTCGTCGGAGCGAATCAAGGAATTGTGGGTAGTGTGTGGTTTTATATAGTAAGCGGTGGAGCTACGCTATTGGTGGAAATTTGGTGACGTGAAAAACAAATGTAGATTAGTTGAACGAAAAGCGTTCGTTGATTCCGTGGGGTTTGAGAGTGCCGATTTGAAAGATGATTTTTTGTTCTAGGTTTTTACGGCTTTCTGTGTTACCCTGGTGTAGGGAAAGGCCGCAGATTGTCATGTGTTGTTTAGAATGGTTAGTAAGATTAAAATGGCGCGCGACTGGTTTGGATGCGTCTTTGTCATTTTTTTCAACGTCTCGGAGATGTTCACGAAAACGGTCGCCCAGTCTCCTCCCTGTTTCGCCAATGTATATCTTTTTGCAAAAAGTACATGTAATGCAGTAGATAACATTTACGGAGGTGCATGTAAAACGATCAGTGATTTTAATAGATCGTTTGGGTCCTGTTATTTTGTCCGCGTTGTGAATGAAAGGACAAGTGTTACATCGTGTGCGTGTGCATTTGAAAGTTCCCGGTACATCGTCAGATTTCAGTGCGCTCGTAACTAGAAAGTTGCCTATGTTTTTGTCACGTTTGAATGAAATTAGTGGGGGTTGTGAAAAAATTCTGCCAGTTTTAGACAAAATCATGGCCCCCATTGTCAAATCACTACCCTCGTACATTAAGGACACCAATCACGCACTCGAAATTTTCCGGGATTTCAGTTTTGCCAGCGAAAACAAATTAATTTTCACTATGGACATTACCTCTTTATATACCGTCATCCCCAATGACGAAGGACTTCAAGCACTAAAATATTTTTTCGACCAGCGCTCCATTCAAAACCCAAGCTCAGAAACACTGCTCCGCTTAGCCGAATTAGTTTTGACACTTAACTGTTTTTCATTTTCCCAAAACTACTACAAACAAGTAAATGGAGTCGCCATGGGCACCAAAATGGGACCAAGCTACGCTAACCTTTTTGTAGGCCACATCGAAGACAAATTTTTTAATCAGTACCACGGAACCAAACCCGAACTCTACGGCCGTTACATCGATGATTGCATTGGCGCTACCTCTTCCAGTAAAGAGGAACTTAATCAATTCATAACTTCTGTCAATACTTTTCATCCAGCTCTAAAATATACCTGGGAAATTTCCGAAACCTCAGTCGCTTTTCTTGACATTAATATTTCAATCAACGGTAACAGTTTATCCACAAGTGTGCACTACAAACCTACAGATTCCCACAGTTATCTGTTACATTCATCCTCACATCCATCGCACGTTAAAAACGCCATTCCGTATTCTCAATTTCTCAGACTTCGACGTCTATGTAGTGATGACTCTGATTTTTCCAACAAATCAGAAGAAATGTGCCAGTTTTTCAAGAAACGTGGGTACCCTGACTCTGTTGTTAATACGGGCCAACAACGTGCACAACAGATCGACAGACAGTCAGCACTACAAACGCCACAGAAGGAAGAGAACGAGAGAATTCCATTCACCCTCACTTTCCACCCACACAACAACACAGTCAAAAGCATCATTTTAAAAAATTTCAAATTACTCCAAAACGACCCCGAAACTGGCAGAATTTTTTCACAACCCCCACTAATTTCATTCAAACGTGACAAAAACATAGGCAACTTTCTAGTTACGAGCGCACTGAAATCTGACGATGTACCGGGAACTTTCAAATGCACACGCACACGATGTAACACTTGTCCTTTCATTCACAACGCGGACAAAATAACAGGACCCAAACGATCTATTAAAATCACTGATCGTTTTACATGCACCTCCGTAAATGTTATCTACTGCATTACATGTACTTTTTGCAAAAAGATATACATTGGCGAAACAGGGAGGAGACTGGGCGACCGTTTTCGTGAACATCTCCGAGACGTTGAAAAAAATGACAAAGACGCATCCAAACCAGTCGCGCGCCATTTTAATCTTACTAACCATTCTAAACAACACATGACAATCTGCGGCCTTTCCCTACACCAGGGTAACACAGAAAGCCGTAAAAACCTAGAACAAAAAATCATCTTTCAAATCGGCACTCTCAAACCCCACGGAATCAACGAACGCTTTTCATTCAACTAATCTACATTTGTTTTTCACGTCACCAAATTTCCACCAATAGCGTAGCTCCACCGCTTACTATATAAAACCACACACTACCCACAATTCCTTGATTCGCTCCGACGAAGGGCTAGCGCTCGAAACGTCAGCTATTTGAATCTTTTTACGGTGGTCAATTTACCTTATCGACTCAGTCGATAAAACTAAATTCTCGTACCTTGTATTAATCTTATGTAACTTTTTTTCCAGGATGCAATCAAACCCTGACTGGAGTCAACGGCACTTTTCATTCACCAAAATATCCACAAAAGTACCCGGATGGACAGTACTGCTCTTGGAGGATCACGGTCAGCCCAGCGAAACAAATCCATTTAACGTTCTTAAACTTCAGTTTGCAAAGCGATAATAACACGGACGCTTTATACGTGTATGATGGAGAGAATGTCACAGGGGAGGTGTTGGCAGTGTTATTCGGAGGTCACCCTCCCCCCAAGAAAGGAATCTACTCGTTGTCAAGCCACATGTTTCTAGTATTTAAATCAGATAAGAATGCCTCTTACACCGGTTTCAATGCGTCATACAGTGCTGTCAATTATTTGGGTAAGTGCTATAGTTAACACATTTACAAAACTGACCTACTGTTGCAAAATTTCAACTCTGCATATTTGGTGAATAAAGATTCGCTCAGCTGTGCGTGTTACGAGCAGCCGTGCGTGTAACGATCAATTGGGCGTAACAATTGTCTGAATAAACATCACCTCATGTTATTATTGCACACCCGAATCTGATTCGTATTTGTTTGATTCGTGTTTGTTTCGTATCTGATTCGTATTCGCAACGTATTTGTTGTATTTTTTTTCAGTTTTAGATTATTCCGTCGAGAAACTTAACTACAAGGTGGTTGCTGTGGAAGAGTTCCAAACGTCATATAATGAGTTTGTTTACTTCCTCGGCTATGATGTTTGGTCACGTTCATTCTTTTAGTGGTTCCATTAAATTTTATGAGTCACAACCATTGTTGGTTTGGTAAATCACGTGACTAGAACATAAAAAACCCTTAAAACTTAAACAATTTACATTTTTTTCCAATAAAACCATTGTCAACGGCTGAAGAACATCCTAATAAAAGATATCTGTAGCATGGATTTGTAAAATTTATGTTATTGAAAAAGCTATGATGTCATAATGGTGTATTTTAATACATTTTCTTTAATAGCTTTCCTTAGTTTTCGCCTAACGGTAACTTAAATATAACAAATAAATAGGTAAGGTTTGTTTCTTTTTAGGTAAAATCACACGCCACTTTATACAATAGTTGTATCATAAAACCACTGGGTTAAACTAACGTTGATGATGTTGTTTTGTTAACTTCAGCATATAAATCGACGTCGAACGTTGCCACCTCAACTTCACGAAGCCGAAAACTGACTCCTTCGCCTTTTGTTCGGCTATCGCCATCACGTTTAACCTCAAAAACATCGTCATACAATACAGAGCCAATAAACACATTATCGAGGACAGAGCGAGCTTTTGTGACGTCATATTACACAGGGCCTGAAGTGACGTCATCTTACACAGAGCCTGAAGCGACGTCATCTTACACCAAGCCTAAAGTGACGTCATCTTACACCAAGCGTAAAGTGACGTTGTCTCACACAGAGCCCGAAGAGACGTCATCTTACACCGAGCCTGAAGTGACGTCATCTTACACCGAGCCTGAAGTGACGCCATCTTACACCGAGACTGAAGTGACGTCATCTTACACCGAGCCGACAAAAACAGAGCCAAGCGAACCAACAGTGCCATTGGAATCAACAGAGCCGACAAAGGAAGGTGGACAGACAGGTGCAAGAGGAAAGCCTGAAGGTAATTCCATATACATACACTAGTTTTGTGTTCAGACCTGACTTGCTTGACTGAATATAATCTAGGCTTGGCTATGGAGGGGTTCGATAATTTAGTCCACTGTATTTGGGGGCTACAAGGCGATCGGAAGCGGAATCTTGTCAGAGGAACGGTTTTTCAATAAAAGAAACATGGCGTCTATAAATAAAGATATCAACAACTCTAAACCAAACGCTGATGTTAACTTTGATAGCCGACAAACTGCAAGGCTGATGTCTTCTAGGCACCGGGCGCATAGTACACGAAATTAAGCAAACTTAATTATTAACATCTGTAAAGGTTTGGAGTAAACAAATAAATGAAAAAAAAAATAAATGAAAAACTTCATAACGAGGGTGATCGTTGTACCTTTAAGAGTTTGAAATTCGTGTTTTGGTACCGGAAGTTGGGATGTTTGAATCGCAAATGACCACAGTCAGAGTATTTTGATACTTTTTATGGTATCAAGACACAAAACAACAACTTTTTAGAAAAAATTGGTTCCTTTTAGGGCTAAAAATAGATGTAAACCACACCCACAACACGGGATTATATTATGGTGCCTTTATACGTTTATTAACGTGCATACCCCTGTTTTAATACTGCGGAAAAGAGTCGATATTCCAGCTAATTAGATGTGAGGAGTAAGATTCATTGAAAATCACTTTCACTATTATCAACTGCTTCAGTTAAGGATGCCAAATCGTGGCCTTGTAGCCCGAAAGCATCTGTTATTGATGGGACGAACTAACCTAATTTATTTTCTTCTCCCCTGTAGGTGTTAATGCCGCTGCCGTTGCAGTTCCCTTGGTGTTTGTAGTTCTAATAGCAGTGTTGGTTGTGGCCGGATTCTTTTATTACAAAAGGCAAGATAGACAAACTGATTATTCAGAACGTCAAACGTTATAGAGTATGTTGATATAAAATATCAATATATTTGCATGTGAAGATATAGTCACGGTCAAAGTGCCTTGTACGTCATGGAGAACAAACAATTCAGATTGCAAGGCGGAAATTAAAGGCCGATTTAATGATCAATATTTTAACTAGTGGAACTGGTCTTTTATAGGGTCAATGTAGGAGTGACCATTTTTTGCACAATTTATCTGGCCTTTTGGATTCTTGTAAAAAAATCTACTTTACATAACTAGATAGAGCATAGTTTAAGGTTTCCAGTTCTTAAGTTTAAAATGAATTATTCAAAATCCAAAGGAGCCACACTCAAATTCGACATCTCCCAAAATAAGGGATATTGGGAACCAAATATCTCAGCTAAAAAACACAATACAAATATTAATTTTTAAATGCAAGTTGATAATATCTTTGACTGTGAAATGACCCACTTTCATACTAATGCCAACGATGTTGTAAAACACAAAATCAAAATGTACAAAATCTTTTCGTGTTTTGGCCTATCGAAATAGTAGTCCCCTGCATGTTTAAATTTGTAACTGGCTTACAGGGGCGTAGCTAGGATTTTTCAAAAGGGGAAGTCACACTGTGTCACACCCAGGGTACTTACCAGATTGTCATGTCGACATCCACGCTGTGTTTTACTAAATTATCTCACAAGGAGGGGTCTCGGGAACCACCAGGACCCCCCTAGCTACGCCCCTGACTTCTAATGACATAACCGTTCCTGTTCCTTCTCCGTCTGTTTTGAAACAGGAAAAAGGCGAATGAAAATGACGCAGAACCCAAAAGAATTCATCTACATGAGGTAGGTAAATTGAATGCAAGATAAAGTGTAAGATAAACACAAAGCACAAGCTCCTAAACAAACATTATTTTGTGGTAGCAAGAAACCCCTCACCTCGAAGGCGAAACGTCTTGGCCTTCTGCACTGCTAGACCTACCAAGTCCTACGCCTGGGAGTCCAAAACTTCGATCTCACGCCTACTCACGCCTATGGAGCACTTTTTCACGCCTGACTTACAGATTTGAGCTATCAGCCTAAAAATATAGTTTCATTCATGAAAATATGGCACTTTTTTGGAGGTTTTTATCGTTCTGAACGTTACAATTACAGAGATCTAAGGTCCATGGAAACTTCCGAATTCTTCGGAACATCTTCGGACAACTTCGGACATCTTCGGAATAGATCGGGTTGTCTTCAGATGTGGTCGGGTCGCCTTCGGAAATCCTGGCATTCCCACGAAAAAATTCTCACGCCTGTCACTCGGAAAAAGTTGGCAGGTATACACTGCCCGTAGCATTGTTGAAACCCATGGACGTTTTTCTTTCCCTCCACAACTGACAACTGGTCCACGGACACTGTACTCTCACTGTACTCTCTGTTTATTTGTAATACCCTGAAGAAGAAAGGCCGTGCCTTTTGAAATATTGGATTAATTACATTTTTATATTCCTTCACTGTCGAATCAGCCTTGCTTTTTTTCGTTTATTACTACTATTTATAGCTGATTAGATCCTCAATTTGGATCCGGTGCTTCTGTTTTGTTACGTTGGTCCTTGCCTTCAAAATTGCACTGTACTCTCAGCCGTTTGACTTTCACAGTGGCCAAAAGACTCGGCCTTCACCTCTACTGCTGGGGGATCCAAATTAAATATCTCCTTCTCGGCTTCTCCACCACCAAAAAACTTCAAAATTCGAAAATATGCACCGGTATTAACGCAATGATAATGAAATATCGCCGAGGGATTCACAGGAACACTTCAAGATCGCTAACCGGACCCCGATGGAAGAATATATGTGTCACTTTGCAGACCGCTTCGCAACTCTTGAGAAAATGGCGGATTTTTTCATTTTTGATAACACAGACTTACCATCCTCTGTTTATGTTGTGTACTGTACATCTGTAATGGCCGTATTCGTTTTTATAAAGTGCTCAAGGAAATGTGCGCGCTATGATTGGTCAAACCGAGTTCATTATAAAGGTCCGTGCAGACGAACAGAACATGTTGTGATCGTTTGTACACCATGTTGGGCAATGTGGCATGATGTTGGCACATGTTGCGTGAAGTTTGAAATCGGTCAAACTTTTCGCTCAACATCTGCCAATATTTCTTTTGTTCTCGTGGTCAGTGAAGCACATAGCAACATGTTGTGTTCGTTTGCACGGATTGCACAGTTTGCGCAACATTGACAGGCGCATCATCTCATCATTTCTCGATATGCAGCGGTATCTTCAATCATCAACTCTCTCACGATGTTTTTTAAGTATCCCTTTTCGCTCTTTCTCCTGATCCAAGACCACGTCTTACCTCTATGTGCACACTTATTAAGCGTTTTAGTTTCATCGAACTTGAACTCGAGAAGAGCGGTAATTGCGATGCATTTCCTCGCATTCCATCGTCTGTATTGATCGGCCGCCATATTGGACGCATACGCAAAGGGTGGTGACTAGAATGGATACTCCAAAATCAGGTTGGACCAACTCGGACGCCTTATGGAGACTTATATAACGGAGTAACTGGTTAGCTTGCAGTTGAGGTTGGGGTTAGCAATTTATTGTAGTTAAATTAGGCCTAAACAACCCGAGAAGCTAGGTGGTACAGTGGTACAGTAGGCTATGTAAGCCTAACCCTAGCTGTGGTCACAGGTTCAATCCTGAGTGGGGATTTTAGATTTTCTTTTTTACACTTAAAAATTCATTGAAAATAAATTTAAGTGTCGACATTACGTTATGTAATTCTCAATAAGTGTCCAACCTGATTTTGGAGTATCCATTCTAGTCACAACCATACGCAAAGGCTTTAGGGTAAATATCGATCCCAGACTCCTTGCGATATAAAGTTTCACGCAACACTGCCCAACATGTTGCGATCGTTTGAACACTCTTGGCCAACATCCCACAACATCACCCAACAATGTTGGGTGATGTCGTGCCAACATGTTGCGTTCGTTTGTACGGGCCCTAACTCGATAAAGCACGCGCGTGACGTAAGGTTCATTAAAACTGTTTTTATTTTATAAAAGAAATAAAAAAAATTGTTCCTCGTGCATTGTTGAGATATATAAACACTTGGGAATTTTTAAGAACACTCGAGAAGTGCACTTCTCTCGTGTTCTTAAAAATTCCCGCGTGCTTATATAACTCAATAATGCACTCGGCGCGTTTTTTATTTCTTTAATAAAACTACAATTGCAGACAGAAGTAGCTGGGAAGGTTGTAAAAATGAATAGCATGAGTGCTGAATTACATCGATGCTGTGTTGGCTTTAAATAATGATCATCTAGGTAGAGTCTACCTGCTATAGCTCAGAAGGAGGTCGGACAACTTATTGAGAATTATATAATGTAATGTCGACACTTAGTGTAAAAAAGAAAGTCTAAAATCCCCACTCAGGATTAGGCTTACATAGCCTACCGTACCAGAGTACCACCCAGCTTCTCGAGTTGTTAAGGCCTAAATTGAACTATATAAACTGCTAACCCTAACCTCAACTGAAAGCTAACCAGTTACTCCGTTATATGTTCTCATTAAGGTGTCCGACCGCCTTCTGAGCTATAGCATTTAGACTGTACCGATCATCTATTCATCTACAGAGTCTCACCACTCCCCCTTTCTAATGTTGGGATCTCAGCCAACAATTTCACATTAAAAGAGTCCAGTTATAACCAACATTGTAAAAGGGGCAGGGGAGAGGAAGAATTGAATGCCTTGGTAAAAACTGCCAACCGTCCCAACACTTTTGTCTATGATTATAGCCACAAATAAATGATATAAAACTCTCTCTCTCTCTCTTCGTTTTTCTGTGTTTATTTTGGTGATTTGTGGCTCGCGAAATAACTGTTCGACTCGCTTGTTATTTTGAAAATACCGCTTTCGCCGGCCACTAATCGCAAAAAAAAACCAAACAAACAACAAACACAGAAAAACAAAGTAAAACACCATGGCAGTGATTTTGAGAGTTTCTATTTCATTTTCACCCGTTTTAAGAGCCGTAAATTTCTCCTAGTTTTAATAACCGATACGGCCATTAATGATGCACAGCACCATGCAAACAGAGGATGGTAAGCCTGTGGTGAAAATGTACCCTGGCGCGCAAAGCATTTGCGGTGTAAAAATATCGGCGTTCCTTGTATTGAAGGCCACCTTCACCCAAAATGCTGTGCGCGCCGTGAACACTTTCTGTGCTGAATTTCGTGAAACACGAAATTCACGCTTGAATGCGTGCAATCAATCAGATCACGCGTATAAATAATGGAGCATTTCAAAACAAAAACAAACGACCGCAACCGTCTTTTGGGTGAAGGTGGGCCTTTAAAACCATCTCTTTCCTTCACCATTCTTCAGCCGAATTTTCATTATCATTTCTTATTAATGATAAATAGCTATGGTAGTCTAAACCAATCCGCTCATATTATTATTCTTTTGTTGATTTTCAGTGAATCACCCTTGTCTATGGACAACCCGTGTTACTTGACCAGGTAATAATCATGTCCTCCTCAACTGCAGTCTGGTTCCCACACCCACAACCTGAAGGCTGGTTTTCACTAACGACAGAGTCGGAGTCGGAGTCGTAATCAGAAGCGCAGAGCGTTACGATCTAGTGAAAATCAAACTGACGGAATCGGAAGAAGATTATGGAGTCATTAGCGGAATCGTTCTGAAGATCGTTCTGCTTCTTCCGACTCCGATTCCGTCGAGCTTACGACTCCGATTTTCACTAGGTTGGAAGCGCTCTTACGACTCCGACCACGACTCCTTCGCCAGTGAAAACCAGCCTTAAGTAGTAATATCACACCCACATCCTAGTTAATAATATCAGAACAGTGTCTGGTCCCCACACCCACACCCTAGCTAGTTAATAAAATCAGTACAGTGTCTGGTCCCCTCACCCACACTCTAGGTATTAATATCAGTACTGTTAACACTTCCTTGTACAACATAATAAACACTACCTAAAGAAAGTTATTTTAGTTCTTCGTTTCACAGCGAGGAAGCAAGCAATTACCGCGATGAAGTCAAAGCACCAAAGGAGAATGAAATGAAGCAGGAAAATTACAATCCGCTGCACGAGAGTCAAGCTTAGGTATATACATCATTATTCATCATCATCATCATCATCATCGTCATCATCATCATCATCATCATCATCATATTCATATTCATGTATTATATACATTATTATGCAGACTACAAAGCAACAACTGACTTTTTCTTTTGTGAACATCGTTAACGCGGTTATCATGTCGCCAAACCAAATGATCTACATCTACATCTACATTATTTACTTGCAAAATCCTTAAGGACATACACCAAGTTTCAGTGCAAAGTGCGAAATGTAAATAATGGTGGAAATAAAAATGATGATCATTAGTCTAGCTTAGGCAAGGAGATAATCATTAACAGCTACCTCAATCATGATCATGCCTGATCATTGTGCATTAGATAGAAATATCATTTTTCCGTTCATTGATAAAATGTTGAACACATTCGCTTTGACTTTTGTATGACTTAGATATAATTCAGTTGGACCGATTTCTTTATCAGTAAGGGAGCAGCCTGGTTGAATAGCATCTGAACTCAGCAATTGTTTTTGTTGTCATCGGTATATTTTTTGAGTGGAAAATGTTTCTAAAATGGGACAGAAAAAAATTGTTTTCTTTTTTAAACGCCACAAAATGATTGCTGAGATCAAATGCTTATATTCAATTTTTCTTTTTTTATTTCCTAATTTATTTGTCCATAAATTTATTATCAACTATGTTTCTTGTTGTTGCAGTTCCGTTAAATGGTAGGCCTTATTCGAAGACATATGGTCAGGGCTTCTATGAAAGCCGAGACTTCTTACACACAGACTTGTTTCGCTTTCATGATAAACTTTTATGATATTGGATTTAGATGATAAATAAAAAAAATCGACATACTATGTACTAAGAGGCTCTGAAATTAAACATTTTAAAATTAAAGAAAAATGATGGATCATACTTTCTGACGTTTGTATTCTAAGCTAGCGGGGCAAATTTTAACACCTCCGCATGGGGATCGTTATGTTTGCAATCTCTCCAGAATTAGATTGTTATATTTATTTATTTAGTTATTTATAAATGGAACGGAAAATCGCGAAATCAGAATTTGGATTGGTAAAAGAGTTATTTGCTACCTTAGCTTCGCTAAAGTTTTAAACGGTAGCATTGTCATGTTGAAACAAAGAGAAAACAATGAGATCAATGGTGTCTTTCTTTATGCTGACGAAACGTCTTTGGTATCTTAATAATAAAGGTCTTTATTTATCATCAACAACAACTACCCACAGACAAACGTGTGAGTTAACAAATCAATAATCACAGCAACAATATCATACTACTACTAATCTAAAAATGTATGAAGCATCCATTAACAAGGACAGCTAGATAAAATGAAATAAACATCGGTTCACAAAGCAACGTTTGAACCGCTCTGTCCTAACTCGTGGCAGGATGTAGTTGTGGCCTCGATTTCGTGAAGAGCATGTTCTCTGAAGGGGAAGGAGGTCTTGAAGGGGATGGACCCCATTAGCTGTAATCTAACAGCAATTTATCCCTATAAGCAATTCATCGCTATAAACAAACAAACAAACAAACAAACAAACAAATTTTTTTTTATATAAAATGCTAAAGTGAACAATAGTCCATGAAGAATGAAAAACTAGCATATGCAGCATTGCACTATGATAGATGTCCCCATGGCCTAATCAATGGTTCACAGCAAGGAGAACTGGAGTGCAGGGGCAGAGCCTCATACACATGACATAAGATACTTATGCACCCTGCTCTTAAAGGATGCGACACCATTTACAGTGATGTTACCAACTATATTATTAGGCAAGCTGTTCCAAACATGAACTAAATAAACAGATAAATAGATAAATAGAAACCTGTGGAATCATTTAATGTTTAACAATTCTCTATTTTCGAATTGCCTATAATGCACTTTGTTTACCCCCAAATTTTGCATAAACTATTGTTTTGAAATGCTCTTGGGAATATGCAGTCCTCCCAAGAGCATTTAAAAACAATAGTTTATGCAAAATTTGGGGGGCAAACAAAGTGTATCATGGGCAATTCGAAAGTAGAGAATTCAGTCTATGGAATAATTTGATGTAAAGGTTTATTTTTCACCGTGCAGCATATATAACTCATATCTACCAGGTGTAAATACAAAAGGTTTCAAGTAGCCCATACTCATGCGCATGCGTAACAAACTTTTATAGCATATTTTCAGTAAAAATACAACAGAAATTCACAAGAAGCCCCTTCTAGCACAAAAACCGCACCAGATAAATGTAAAAGCCAATGTCAGGAGCCCATATGGGCTTCTGTATGCCAATGTTAATTATGTCAGTTTTCACCATGAGCTTACAACTTCCACAGGACGAAATAATGAATTTACTAATCTTTAAGAGAAAATTAAATTTTACTTAAAGGTATCGAAAATCTTTAAGTTGAGACGTAAATACTCTTAAATGTATTAAAGTAAGTAAGTATCTTTAATATGTGTTTAAGAACCTTTACGTTATCTTTAATTCAACTTTTCAACAACTTAAAGACCCTTAAAAGCAACTTAAATTGTTCATTACTTGCTTTAAGTGTTGTCAAGTAAACGATTATTTAAGTAATTTACGGTGCACTTAAAGATAGTCGAAATTGTTCTTCAAGTTTTCTTTAATGAACCTTTACTTGCACTTAAAGTCGTTATTTCGTCCTGTGTTCTACAAAATGTTCTAAATATCTAAACAATTGGCCTCGAAATCTAAACTACATTCACAAGAAGACTTCCACAGCAGTTTGCCCAATATATCGCAAAACAAATGTTATGTGCGTGTGTACCTGCCCTTTGAAAATACTTTACAATGTCCCTTTTAACCTTTCTCATTTGAGAAGGGGTATGCACGTTAATAAACTTGGTATAAAGGCACGATGATATAATCCCGTGTTGTGGGTGTGGCCCTAAAATCATAAGCCGGCAAGAAAAATGGCTTCAGGGAGGGGAGGGAGATAGGATCGTTTTTATCTCCGTCTGTTCTGCAGCAAAACTCAATCTTTGTGTTATTCGAGTTATCGAAGTCGGTGAAAAATTTATTTATTTTTGCTAATTATTAATAATAGTGACGATATATAGCGTGAACATAGTTTTACTATCTACTTCTGTAATAAACACCGCTCAATTTGCGTACGATAAGAAGAAATTCCAAAGATTATGACTTCGAGCTAATTCTAACTTTAACATTTGGGTACATGTTTTTGCAATATAAACGAAGTTTGTAGTGTATTACTACAGTCCAACTAAATACAAAACAACATTAACCCTTTCACTCCTGTTTATGTCGACCGACGTAAAAAGTTCATAAAATTGTTAATATTTGGTCTATTTCAATAAAATTTTGCCACAAAAATGGTCTTGAAAAGATCAGTTCATTTCCAGAATAAAATTGTACCCCCTATTATCTATGATATGGTTGACCACCCCTGGAACTTTTGACAAATTTTGTTTTACACATTTGCAGTGTGAGACATGAAAGCTGGGAGCTGCAAAATAAGCTATAGTTTGGGGGTATACCTAGTATGTCTGAAAATTGAGGCATATCTGAACTTTTTGACTTTGACAGTTTCAGCCTGTTTATGTCAAAGCCATGATTTCCTTCCCCAATTTTGATATGAAGTAAGGACTGCACTTATCAAGACCTTTCAAATGGTATATCATATATGGCCATTAATGTTTTACTCACGAGTTTGGAAAAAAGGGTAGAAAAACGCAGGAGGTAAAGGGTTAAAGCAGTAATAGTACAGGTAAAAAGGTCTAAAAACGGCTAACTGATCCTTACGATTCTAATTAGTTCCGACTTATCACTTGTAATGCTTTATATTGTAAACTAAGGTTTTTTACTGTAATTTAAATTTTTAATATAATGTATTTTTATTAGATGCAGGGCCCCTATGAATACCAGCCTTGAGCTGAAAGGGCCACCATGATTAAATAAAGTTTTACTACCACCACCACCACCACCACCACTACCACCACTACCACCACTACCACTACCACTACCACTGCTACTACCACTACCACTACCACTACCACTACCACTACCACTACCACTACTACTACCAGTACTACTACTACTACTACTACTACTACTTAAGTTCATTAGCATAATATTAGAGTACTATTAGTCTTGTTTTGTTATTAGTTGCTATAAATATGCTTTTGCAATACTGTAAAATCTTGCGGTCATGCAAATAAAGCAATTTTACTACTACTACTACTACTACTACTACTACTACTACTACTATTACTATTACTACTACTACTACTACTACCACCACCACCACCACCACCACCACCACCACCACCACCACCACCACCACCACCACCACCACCACCACCACCACCACCACCACCACCACCACCACCACCACCACCACCACCACCACCACCACTACTACTACTACAAAAACGCCCAAGGAAATCCGTTGGCATCAACTTCAACATAGGCACCGAGCCAATTGAAATTGTTCAAGAATACACCTATTTAGGTACACGTTTAACTCCAACGGGAAATTTTACTCTTGCAGTCGAACACTTAAAAGAAAAAGCCCTGCACGCCTTATCTAGTATACGAAAACATACATTTCTCAATAGACTTAATCCCAATACCGCATCCCAGATTTTTGACACAATGATATTTCCGATCTTAAGCTACAACAGTGAGATATGGGGGATGTACACTAAGCAGAACTTTAAAACATGGGATAGTTCCCCGATAGAAAAAATGCATCTCAAATTTTGTAAACACTACTTAGAAGTAAACAATAAGGCCTCTAACGTAGCTTGCAGAGCCAAACTTGGAAGATTACCGTTAATAATCCCAATTAATCAGAAAATTATGAAATAGTTTGTTTATCTAAACAACAAAGATAACGACTCTATAGTCAAACAATCTTTCCCCATGTCAAAAAATTTACATTTTATTAATAACTCCGGATTTTATTCCAATTTTATGAACTTGATAGAACAATATCATCTATCCAATTCAGACCCTGAATCCTTAGATAATGATAGAATTAGGCGATCAGATACAACTAATATGAAAGAGAAATATATATCCTTTTGGCGACACAGCCTTGAACATTCAAAGAAATTAGAATTTTATAGAGTTTTTAAAGATAAATACTTTACATTTAATTATTTAAACCAGCTAAGAAACTTTAATGATAGACGAAATTTAGTGAAGTTTAGAGTAAGTAATCACAAACTTATGATTGAAGTAGGTCGATATCAAACCGATCATATGCCCAGAGAAACTAGATTATGCCCATTGTGTAAATCAAATCAAGTAGAAAATGAAACTCATTTCTTGTTGCAATGTAGCAAATACTCTCTGCAGAGGCAGACATTCTTAAATCGAATCAATGAAATAATACCTGACATCGAAAGGAAATCAACCTCAGAAAGTATAAAACTTCTCATGAACTCTAACGACTATCATGTGAATAAGCTACTAATTACTACTACTACTACTACTACCACCACCACCACCACCACCACCACCACCACCACCACCACCACCACCACGACTACTACTACTACTACTACTACTACTACTACTACTACTACTACTACTACTACTACTACTGCTGCTGCTGCTGCTGCTACTACTACTGCTGCTGCTGCAAAAAACAATGAGTTCAGTCGTGTCTCTCTTTATGTTGACGAAACGTCTTTGGTATCTTGGCATAGCAATTCATCCCTATAAACAAACAAACAAACAAACAAACAAACAAACAAACAAACAGATAAATAGAAACCTGGAATCATTTAATGTTTAACAATTCAGTCTATAAAATAATTTGATGTAAAGGTTTATTTTTCACCATGCAGCATATATAACTCATATCTACTAGGTGTAATCTCATGGTATCGGCATTCGTTAATAAACAAGAGGCTTCATGTAGCCCATACTCATGCGCATACGTAACCAACTTTTATAGCATATTTTCAGTAAAAATACAACAGAAATTCACAAGAACCCCCTTCTAGCGCAAAAACCGCACCAGATAAATGTAAAAACCAATGTCAGGAGGCCACATGGGCTTCAGTATGCCAATGTTAATTATGTCATTTTTCACCATGAGCTTAATATCTAAACGAATGGCCTCAAGTTCTATACTATAAATATAAACAACGTTTACATTCACAGGAAGACTTCCACAACAGTTTGCCCAATATATCGCAAAACAAATGTTATGTGCGTGTGTATCTGCCCTCTTAAAATACTTTATAATGGTCCTCTTCGCGGTTAACTTTTCTCATTTGCATTACAATAAAAATCAACGTGGTATTACCTTTGCGGGGCAATTTCGGGCAATTTTGTAGTTTCTGCCCGAAATTGGCTCGTTTACACAGGAAATTTTTTGCGCGATTTTGTCGCACTTGTCGATGCAATTTTTGTCGCGCGCAAGTTGCATCTTCAAATCACATGTGTAAACGGGCAGCGATTTCAGTGCGATTTGGGCGTGGTTTTGTCACGCGATGTGGCCGATACTCCTCTTATAATGCCATTAGTCAAACTTTTGAGTCTGTGGATGAAATCCTAAGTGTGACCATTCAAATGAAACCTATTGAGCAGTACCTAAGTATCAACTCGATCGTTTACAGAAAGTTCAGAACGCGGCAGCTAAAGATCGAGTAGCAACATCTCAATTTTTATAAAACATGGTTCTTACCTGTTCAAGTAACACGGGTTGTCAATAGTCAGAGAAGGGTAATTCACTGAAAATGAACAAAATGTGAAAGAATAATAATATAAGCAGATTGGTTTAGACTATCATAGCTCAGTTATCATTTTAAAATAAAAAGTGATGATGAAAATAAAAATTCAGTTGGAGGAAGGTTATGACTAGAGGTGGTTTTTTAATTATTACAAGGAACGCCGTTATTTTTGGACGTCAAGGTATTCTAAGGTCTCATTTTTATGGTCTCCGGTAACCGAGACAATCCCTCTCCCCCACCCGAGTACCCCGAACGAGCTAACTTTTCACTTATTTCTTTCAAAATTCAACTAACCGTTTACATGGGGATCGCGAGGATAACTCGGGCGAGATAACTCGGTGGGGGTGGAAGGGGAGAGTTTTTGTCGTATAAACACCTTGGCCTCTCTACCCGGGACAAGATGACCAATTTATTGGAGTCGCCAAAGGACTTTACTTATTTCCTGTAAATCTATCGGTGATATTAAATTATCATTGCATCAATACCGGTGCATATTTTCGAATTCTGAAGCTTTTGGTGGTGCAGAAGGAGATCTTTAATTTGGATGCCTCGCCGTGGATCAGCCAAGCCGAGGGGAAGGCCGAGTCTTTCGGGCACTGCGAACGTTATACGGCTGAGAGAGTCCGTGGATCAGTCGTGGAGGGAAAGGAAACGTCCATGGGTTTCAACAATGCTACCGACAGTGTATTTGCTGAAAATTTACTGCATTCGTGACCTGATCTGATGAAAACAAAAGGAACATTTCGCCACAAAATAATGTTTAAGAGCTTGTCCTTTCTGTTTGTGCACTTTTTTTGCATTCAATTTACCTACCTCATTAGGATAAATTCTTTGATCTCTGTGTCATTTTCATTCGCCTTTTTCCTGTTCCAAAACAAACGGAGAGGGAGTGGGGATATTATATTATTGTATGCCAGTGACTTATACAGTCGAACCTCCGGTTGCGACCCTCTCGTAAGCGACCACCTCTCCTCAGCGACCAGTTTTCCAAAATGCCAAAAGTTTCCAAGTCAAATCACTATATTTGGAACCTCTTGTAAGCGACCACCTCTCGTAAGCGACCGCGACCACTTTTAGAGCTAAAAGTTTGAAATTTTCTTTTGTTTTTAACCTCCCGTAAGCGACCACTTGAAGCTACTTGACAGATTTAATAGAGCGGAAATTGGATAATGAGGTGTTGTAACATTATCGCATTCCTCAAAACAAGTCCTGTTTTTCTCGTTCAAAACCTATGCCGAACTCAAATTCTTCTACAGATGGTAGGAGGGTTTAGTTTCCGAGCTGTAAACGATGTTTTTGACTGTTCGGCCTCAATTTGGTTAGATAATGGCCATAAAATGGCATTTGTAGCTTGAAAAAGGTCTTTTTGGTGGAAATTTTTACGCTTGTTAACATGTAAATCACCAGTAATATAAATAAAAGGGCTGTCAAATTTAAAGCTAGCAATCCAATCCTTATTAGTTCATGTTCAGTTCCCCTTAACGTTTAGACAACATTAAAGATTCAATTTGTAACTATCGTGAGACTTGTTCCATTCGCCTTATTGGGTAAATTAACAGAAGCGAACCATGAAACTCTGAATAAATATTTTGGAAAGCTTAAATATTTTTGTGACTACTAAAAGTTATTACATGGGTTTAGATGGGCATTGCCACATGGGATAAGTCTCTGCAGTTACCATATGCTAATAAGGCAAAATTTTGACCCAATATGGTCTGAACTCTCGTAAGCGACCACCTCCCGTAAGCGACCACCTAGGCTTGACATTTTGGGTGGTCGCTTACGGGAGGTTCGACTGTATTACAAATTTAAAAATTGCAGAAGACCACTGAACAATTTCGTACTGAGTAACTTTCTTTCTTATCTATTTAAAGAATGGATGTGTGTACTAGACACTTACATTTACACTACTCTGGCCTTGTAAAAGACTAGTTCCAGAAGTTAAAATATTCGTCATTAAATCTACCTTGCAATTTGAATTGTTTGTTCTCCGTGACATGCAAGGAGCCGTTTCCCTTTCCTGTGAAAATGACTATATTTTCACATGCAAATATATTGATATTTTATGTCAACACACTTCATAACGTTTAATGTTCGGAATAATCAGGGTCAAGCCCAAATCATACCGTCCAGAAGGACGTCGGACACCTTATTGAGACTTATATAACGGAGTAACTGGTTAACTTTCAGTTGAGGTTCGGGGTAGCAGTTTATATAGTTAAATTTAGGACTAAGCAACCCGAGAAGCTAGGTTGTACATTGGTACGGTAGGCTATGTAAGCCTAAGCCTAGCTGAAGTCACAGGTTCAATCCTGAGTGGGGATTTTAGATTTTCTTTTTTACACTTAAAAATTTATTGAAAATAAAATTCTAAGTGTCGACATTACGTTATATAAGTCTCAATAAGGTGTCCGACGTCCTTCTGGGCGGTATGATTTAGGCACAACCAATAATCAGTGTGTCTATCTTGCCTTTTGTAATAATAGAATCCAGCTGCAAGCAACACTGCTATTAGAACTACAAACACGGTGAAAGGAACTGCAACAGCAGTGGCGTTAACACCTTAAAAGGACAACAAAATAAATTAGGTTAGTTAGTCCCATCTATAACAGAAGCTTTCGTGGCCACGATTTGGCGTCCGTAACTGTGGCATTTGATAATAGTGAAAGCTTTTCAATGAATCTTACTCCTCACATCTAATTAGCTGGAATATCGGCTCTTTTCCGCAGTATTAAAACTGGGGTATGCACGTTAATAAACGTATAAAGGCACCATAATATAATCCCGTGTTGTGGGTGTGGCTCACATCTATTTTTAGCCTTAAAAGGAACCAATTTTTTCTAAAAAGTTGATTTGTGTCTTAATGCCGTAAAAGGTATCACAATACTCTGACTGTGCTCATTTTTGATTCAAACATCCCAACTTCCGGTACCAAAACACGAATTTCAAACTCTAAAAGGTAGGACGATCACCCTCGTTATGAAGTTTGGTTAATGACGTGTACTATGCGCCTGTGCCCGAAGACAAAGTTAACAGCGTTTGGTTCAGAGTTATATTGATATCTTTATTTATAGACGCCATGTTTCTTTTATTGAAAAACCGTTCCTCTGACGAGATTCCGCTCCCAGTTGCTTTGTAGCCAGCCAAATTTAATACAGTGGACTAAATTATCGAAGCCCTTCCAGAGCCAAGCCTAGATTATATTTTCACGGAAGTCGATCTGAACAGCAAAACTAGTGTATCGCCTTTTGAATACGGTATTACCTTCAGGTTTTCCTCTTGCACCTGTCTGTCCACCTTCCTTCGTAGTCTGTGTTGATTCTAATGGCTCTGTTGGTTTGCTTGGCTCTGTTTTTTTCGGCTCGATGTAAGATGACGTCACTTCAGGCTTGATGTAAGATGGCGTCACTTTAGGCTTCGTGTAAGATGATGTCACTTCAGGTTCTGTGAAAGATGACGTCACTCTAAGCTCTGTGTAATACGACGATAGACGAACAGAAGACGACGGAGTCAGTTTTCGGCTTCGTAAAGTTGAGTTGTTAACATTCGCCGTCGATCTAAATGCTAAAATTAAAGATAAAACATCATCAACGTTAGTTAAAACCCAGTGGTTTATGAACAACTATTGTTATCCAGGCATAACTAATCAATGATCAATGACATCAATGGGTAATCAATGGGTAATCAGTGGCTGATCAATTGATTAATCATTGAGTATTGCCAATACTCAATGAGTAATCAATGATTAATCGAACCCAAAACATTTTGCGGGTCATTGATTACTCATTGATGTCATTGATTACTCATTTTAAACCAACAGTGACCTTCCAGTACACCCATTTCTCTACCTGCCACACACCAGGAGTCAGAAAAGGGCAAACGAGAACAAATTCCTTAGCGAAATCATTCAGTGAGAATATCAACAACTTCAAAGCACGCCTCCGTGCTAGAGGCTACACTCACAATCTCATTGAGAAAATAATTTCCGAGGTAAAATTCAATGAACGGAATTGAAGTCATCTTTGCAGCAAAAGGAGAACGTGCGAAAAAGAATTCTGCCTTTCGTGGACTGTGGAATGCGTGTCATATTAATGTCGATTTTTACTGACTTTATTGCTTTTTGTGGTTACTAGGTTACTAGTAACCACTATGTTGTCACCTGTGTAAGTACGTCCAACTTTCCAAAGCGCGAAGTTGTGCCGAGTTCACCCGATTGCCGTACGATGAGACAGTTGTGATAGCTTCTGATTGGACGACTCGATTGTCAAGACAGTTCTGTTTCTACGTGAGCGCTTTAGATCCATAGGAAAGATAAACGAAGCTTTTTCGTTCTTTTTACTGCTTCACCAAGCACAGCTTTCACCAAATGTGGCCAAGTATTGTTTAGGTTTTTTTCGTGGTTTGGAAAAAGGTTTTATTGAAAAATCGAGCTGTGAATCGAAGTGTTTGTTTGCAGACCATGAGCTTTCCGAACTCATGATTCAAACGCCGCCAGCATTTCATTTCTGTACCTTTGACCATTCAGAGCTTTTTTGATTAGCGAAAGCATTATGCGAATCATCTTTCCGGATAAGATTGTCATTCTATTACACAGGAAAAGTCGGTAATTTTAGAAAGCATGATAAAAATAGGTTGCTGAATTGAATTATTTTGTGATGTTTATTGTATTTTCGCAGACGCTAGCCGCGGTTCCGCACCGTAATTAGGATACAATAAATCGCCAAGACTTCCAGAGGCAGAAAAAATCACTGAATTCTGATACTTGTTTGACTCTTTTAATCAAAGGAAAGACATTTTTATTCAAGGAAATATGAGTTTCATTCAAAAGTTTCCACTTTTTATAGAAAATATATTTTGGATTCAGTGGTCATATAAAAACAGCTTGCTATCAAATTACATTTTACATCAAATCTGCATAAAACAAAATTGTGTACTTGCGACAACACTTTGAAGAAACTGTGAAGCCTGGAAAAAACTTATTATAAATGGCAAAATTAAAGCATTTTTTTAAAGAACCAGCTTTAAGTTATGGAAACATTTCATTTCGATTTGGTCACGGAGAGATTTTAGTGAATGTGTCACGCAACGTTTATTTACAAAATGTTTGATCAATTCATAGCAATTATCGCCAAAGATTTAAAAAACTTTAAAAAAATCTCGGATCTCCTGAATGCGATTTCCTGTTTATTTAGGGCCTACAAAACATTAATGGTAATCCGGGCAGGAGGGGGTATCTGGGTTAAAAATCAAGGTGCAAGGTTGGGTCTGCCTGGCCGGGAAATCCGGGCGGGGGAGGGGTAAAAATATCTTGCATCCGTCGGGGGGGGGGGGGGGGGGGGGGTTACTTCTGGAATAACCCATTTTACACAGGTTGCATGCCGTTTAGTAACACAGGAATACTTATTCTTTATATTGATTATCAATTTTCTTTTTACAGCATGTGGGCCACATGCAATCCTCAACTGCCTGTTTTTTTAAGTAGTCTTTTCGAATGTAACGGAAATAATTCACGGCTTGGAAAGTAATAGACGATGTGGATTTGATCGGGAATCAATAAATTACAATATTAAAAGCGAGTACAGAAAAATTGGTAACTTCAGTCAACGCGTCTTAGAGTCTCACGCGCATGAGTATAGGCTAAGTGTAGCCTCTTGTTTTATATAAAACGGAATACAGTCGAACCTCCGGTTGCGACCACCTCTCGTAAGCAACCACCTCTCCTCAGCGACCAGTTTTCCAAAATACCAAAAGTTTCCAAGTCAAATCACTATATTTGGAACCTCTTGTAAGCGACCACCTCTCGTAAGCGACCACCTCTCGTAAGCGACCGCGACCACTTTTAGAGCTAAAAGTTCGAAATTTTCTTTTGTTTTTAACCTCCCGTAAGCGACCACTTGACAGATAATAGAGCGAAAATTGGATAATGATGTGTTGTAACATTATCGCATTCCTGAGTAGTATAAGAGACGGAAATTTCTCAATCAGATGTACCGTTTTTTTTTTTTTTTTTTTTTTTTCCGAAATTGACTTTTCACATAAATAAAACATTAAAACAAAATGTACATACATTGTACTCTACCAATCTTAAAAGAATGGGGTTAGTTTCTAGAGAAACTGTGGTGCTGCGTCGGTGGGGGGATGAAACACGAGAATTTAGTTTTATCGACTGAGTCGATAAGGTAAATTGACCACCGTAAAAAGATTCAAATAGCTGACGTTTCGAGCGCTAGCCCTTCGTCGGAGCGAATCAAGGAATTGTGGATAGTGTGTGGTTTTATATAGTAAGCGGTGGAGCTACGCTATTGGTGGAAATTTGGTGACGTGAAAACAAATGTAAATTAGTTGAATGAAAAGCGTTCGTTGATTCCGTGGGGTTTGAGAGTGCCGATTTGAAAGATGATTTTTTGTTCTAGGTTTTTACGGCTTTCTGTGTTGCCCTGGTGTAGGGAAAGACCGCAGATTGTCATGTGTTGTTTAGAATGGTTAGTAAGATTAAAATGGCGCGCAACTGGTTTGGATGCGTCTTTGTCATTTTTTTCAACGGCTCGGAGATGTTCACGAAAACGGTCGCCCAGTCTCCTCCCTGTTTCGCCAATGTATATCTTTTTGCAAAAAGTACATGTTATGCAGAAACGACTTTAAATGTCTTATAATTACAGATCGTACGACCAACCAACACAAAAAGTAAGGACTCTTCTGATGTCTAGGACTAGTGATTTTTACTTACGCTTGTTAACATGTAAATCACCAGTAATATAAAATTGCTGTCAAATTTAAAGCTTGCAATCCAATCTTATTAGTTCATGTTCAGTTCCTCCTAACGTTTAGAGAACATTAAAGATTCAATTTGTAACTATCGTGAGACTTGTTCCGTTCGCCGTATTAGGTAGTTTGTTAGAAGCGAACCATGAAACTCTGAATAAGTATTTTGGAAAGCTTAAATATTTTTGTGGCTACTAAAAGTTATTATATGGGTTTAGATGGGCATTGGCGCATGGGGTAAGTCTCTGCAGTTACCATATGCTAATGAGGCAAAATTTTGACCCAATATGGTATGAACTCTCGTAAGCGACCACCTCCCGTAAGCGACCACCTCCCGTAAGCGACCACCTATGCTTGACATTTTGGGTGGTCGCTTACGGGAGGTTCGACTGTAGTCTGAAAATAATCCTACAAATACGTTGCGAAGCTAGCGAAGCAGATTCGGGTGTGAAACAATAACATGAGGTGACGTTGATTTAGATACTTACGCGCTCGACTGATCGTTACACGCACGGCTGATCGTAAAACGCATAGCGAATCTTTATTTACCAATTTGTAGAGTTGACATTTTGCAATAGTAGATCACTTGTGTTAATGTGTTAACTATAGCACTTACGTAAATAATTGACACTTGTGTTAATGTGTTAACTATAGCACTTACGTAAATAATTGACAGCATTGTACGAGGCATTGAAACCGGTGTAAGAGACATTCTTATCTGATTTGAATATTACAAACATGTGGCTCGACAAGGAGTAGATTCCTTCCTTTGGGGGAGGGTGGTCTCCATGAAACATTCCCAACACCTTCCCTGTGACATTTTCTCCATCATACACGTATAAACTGTCCGTGTTATGCTCGCTTTGCAAACTGAAGTTTGAGAACGTTAAGTGGATTTTTAGCGTTGGGCTGACCATGATCCTCCAGGAGCAGTACTGTCCATCCGGGTACTTTTGTGGATAGTTTGGTGAAAGGAAAGTCCCGCTTAATCCACTCAGGGTCTTGTTACAACCTGAAAAAGCATATACAATTAACGTGAAGTGTGTTTTTACCTGTTTACTGAACCGGCAATCTTCTCCCTCCCCCAGGTCAAAACATAACAGCGTAACAATATGGAACACAAAATAACTTTCACAGAAAGAAACTTGTAATCGCCTTTGTTAAGCGACCTTACGTTATATGTTATTTAGTACAGTGTTAAAAAAACATAATTTCTACAGTTTAAAATTAAACTTTTATTAAGCTTAAAACCGTTATAGGTAAAAACAAGTGATAGAGAGATACGGGAGATTGTGATTGAAATGAATTATAATCCCATCCACATGAAAACATATTACAACATTCTGTTTTTAAGATCAACAAGAAAAGGTCTGAGTCCCCTTCTGGTGTTGGAAAGTAAATAAGACCCAATATCACGTCACCTAGTGTTTATTTTAATCTCTAAACCATTTAGACGCTGTGCACCTTCCTTTATTCAATGTGAAGTTTCACTTTACTATGTATAATCAGGGAACGCCAGTCCATTAACAGTAAAAGATCTCAGTCTCCAACATTTTCACTTTCCACTCATTCACTCCGCCCCGACTACCACTATTTACTCCGGACTCCCCTCCCCGCTGTTCACTCCGCTCCCCTGCTATTCACTCCGCTCCCTCCCGCTATTCACTCCGTTCCCCCCCGCTATTCACTCCATCCCCCCTCTATTCTATCCGTCCCCCGCTATTCACTCCGCCCCCTCACGCTACTCACTCCGTCCCCCCCGCTATTCACTCCGTCCCCCTCGCTATTCACTCCGTCCCCCCTCGCTATTCACTCCGCTCCCCCGCTATTCACTCCGTCCCCCGCGCTATTCACTTCGTCCCCCTCCCGCTATTCACTCCGCCCCCCTAGCTCCGCTATTCACTCCGGCCCCCTCGCCCCGCTATTCACTCCGCCCCCTCCCGCTATTCACTCCGCCCCCCTAGCTCTGCTATTCACTCCGGCCCCCTCGCCCCGCTATTCACTCCGCCCCCTCCGCTATTCACTCGGCCCCCCATTCACTCGGCCCACTATTCACTCGGCCCCCTATTCAGTCAGTTTCCCCTATTCACTCCACCCCCTATATACTTGGCTCCTCTATTCGCTCCCCCCCCCCCCCCCCCCCCCCCACCCATTCACTCCGCTCCGTTCTCCGACCCTTGACGATAGAGTCTGGATTCTCCACTAATTTTAATTTTATCTGTAAAAGAACTAAAAATAGACATGTGGTTTCTTATTTAATCCGTGACGAAGACTCTTTTGTAAGCTAAGAGTGGGCAACTTACTGTAATGACTAAGACTTAATTCAAATGCAGACAGTGATGTAGACATTTCGGTGAGTCATTTATGACGTCTCCGCTGGTTTCGTGTTTCGCGGTTGTGACAGGATATCAAGTTCCGAGAGCACATGGTCTGCTTTTAGTTTAAGTTTTGTTCTTCGCTGTGATTGTCAGACAATATTTCGTTTGTTATTAGCGGAACAAGGCACGAAAAACTTGTGAGTATCGATCGGTTTTTGACTTATCCTTGTTATTTGTAACTCGGTCTTTATTTTGCTTTATTCAGTGGAATTTATGCATTTTCATTTCAGTGAATCGTTGTTCGTGTAATAAAGAAGGTTTACAGTCCAGCGTATGTCGAGTTCATCTTGTTGCCGCTTTCTTGTAGTGGACATCGGGTTCCTACACTTACCCTGATAGTAACAGTAATGAATTTTGTGATTATCGATTCCTGCGCCATGTGGATGCGTTCCTCCTTGACCGTCTGCATTACGAGAATCTTCATTATCAAACCGTATCCACTCCACACTAACTACCGCCCACTTCACCTGCTGGCATTCAGCTGAATCATAAGCCAGCAAGAAAAATGGCTTCAGGGAGGGGAGGGAGATAGGATCGTTTTTATCTCCGTCTGTTCTGCAGCAAAACTCAATCTTTGTGTTACGGTCATATACGCCATCAGGAAGTGTTCCGGTCTTGTTGTTCTTGTTATCATCGTCTTCATCGTCCCATTTGATAAAACCTGATGTGAGATTTGTTGGGCAGCACCCTCCTTTCTTGTAAATGCAGTAGTTACCTGAAGATCAGATTCACGAGAAAAGCAGTTAAATTTTTAGTTCCGTACGAATCGAATCATTATTTTACTCCCAGATTCAAACACTGGTTCATTTAATGTAGATCTCCAGAATATGGCGATGGCCATTTAAAAACAGTGGGGCTAGTTAAATGAAAGATCGTAATAAGTACTTTTCCATGATGATTGGTTGTTTCACAGTGTTTTTTAAAATTAAACCATTTGAATTTTGGTCATCCTTGGTGATGGAAAAATCTATCAGTGGCTGCTATACCAGCTTGCTCAGGCGGCGTGACTTGGAAGGAGCAAATATCCAATACAGTCAACTCAATGGCGATCTTCTAAAACTCAGTAACAAGATTACCAGTAGGCGGTTGAGGCTTGCTGCCGAGAACTGCAAGAGACACACTGAGCTACTTAGCCAGTCAGTTGGAGTCCGAAAATGTACATATGGTAAGGGCTGGAGAAGGAGGCTTCCCACAACTTACACAGAAGTATTGGGAAAGAATATCGACGTGGATTGGGTAGATAAGTTGGAGTCACTTACGAGACATCGAACAACTGAGATATCTATTGTGAAAACTCGGATAAGGCAGACGTAGTTCATAGTGAATGGGGTAATACAAAACTGAAAGAACGATCAATCGTTGTTTTACCTGGAGGCCAGGAACCTCGTTTTGTGTCAGTCGATGTGTCTGTTTTCATGCAAAACAAACGAACGATGCCCTTCTTGCTGTCTACAGTTGCGTCAAGATGGAATCCCGGTGATTTATGGCTGTTTGGATAATTATCTTCTGTATCCTGGTATCTCCGTCCAATGAGCCACTGAAAGCCATCGGCGTAAGGACACCCGGATGCAGCTTTAGGTATCCCGTATGAGCCGGCTGGCCAATACATGGCCTCTGAAAAGGCATGTAAAAGAAAAACAACGATTAGTGTGGAAGCCAACCACCCTGGCAGTTAATTCCTTTTTCTTTGTTGTCTGTGATTATGAATTTATGGCTACGGGAATCTTAACTACCAGAACTTGCATTAAGCGTCCGTGTTATTCTCGCTTTGCAAACTGAAGTTTGTGAACGTTAAATGGATTTGTTTCGCTGGGCTGAGCAGTACTTTCCATCCGGGTGCTTTTGCGGATAGTTTGGTGAATGAAAAGTACCGTTGACTCCAGTCAGGGATTAACGGTAGAACCCTGCTAACTCAAACTCTGAAGGGAAACGAAAATCAGTTCGAGTTAGCGGGGGGGTCGAGTTATCGGGGTCGGTTAAAAAATAGTTATTTTGTTAATTATTAATAATAGGGACGATTTATAGCGTAAAAATAGTTTTATTATCTACTTCTGTAATAAACATCGCTCAATTTGTGTATGATAAAAAGAAATTCCAAAGATGATGACTTCGAGCTAGGTGTAACTTTAACATTTGGGTACATGTTTTTGCCGATATAAACGAAGTTTGTAGTGTATTACTACAGTCTAACTAAATACAAAACAACATTAAAGCAGTAACCATGCTAGTCTCCTACGCAGCCGTTATTAGGGCTCGTCACGCAACGCTCCTCCCCCAGCGTTGCGTGACGAGCCCTAATAACGCTGCGTAGGAGACTATAACCATGCCCGTTTTCCTATTTTTAATTTTACTGCGAAGGCAAAAGACACCGCATCAGAGTAGTGACTGTTAAGATCGTGAAATGAATGATGAGGCTTTTCAGAGTTAAATTAAATAATTATGCTTTTATATAATAACCTATAAATACATATTTATGAAGAAACTATAAATAATAAAAATTAAAGTTAATTAACTTAAGAATTTTGTTAAGAGTTGACGTTGTAAGACTATTCAAATTCGCTCTGAGATTGGCAAAGTTTAACTTTAGGTTTCAGAGAGTTCCAAAGACTAACAACCTGATAATAAAAAGCTCTCTGTCCACTGGCAGATCTAAATAGTGGGATATCAAGAGCTTTTGCGTTAGTAGTGGAGCGCTTTGACACGTGTCAGAGCGTTTAATGAACTGCTCAGTGAAATAACCTGGGGCAATCCCTGTCATGCATTCTAGTAAAGCACATAATGAATGGGGTTAGTTTCTAGATAAACTGTGGTGCTGCGTCGGTGGTGGTGGTGGTGGTGGTGGTAGTGGGGGGGGGGGGGGGGGGGGGGTTGTGGTGAAACACGAGAATATAAGGTAAATTGTTGACCACCGTAAAAAGATTCAAATAGCTGACGTTTCGATCGCTAGCCCTTCGTCAGAACGAATTAAGGAATTGTGGGTTGTGTGCGTGTGTGTTTTTTTTATAGTAAATGGTGGAGCAACGCTATTGGTGGAAGTTTGGCGACGTGAAAAAACAAATGTAAATTGGTTGGATGAAAAGCGTTCATTGATTCTGTGTAGGGGCTCTGTTTATACTAGCTTTGTATGCTAATCAGATGCTCCTAAATAAATATTCAACAAAATAAATAAAAAATAAAGATCGAGAGCACCGATTTGAAAGATGAATTTTTGTTCTAAGCTTTTACGGCTTTCTGTGTTGCCTTGGTGTAAGGAAAGGCCGCAGATCGAAGTGTTGTTTGCAATGTAATGGTTGGATAGATTGAAATGTCGCGCGACTGGTTTGGATGCGTCTCTGTCATGTTTTTCAACGTCTCGAAGATGTTCACGAAAACGGTCAAATCAAATCGAAATCCAATTTGATTTATTTAAGTGTCAGGGTTCTAACACGCGAGTGCTAATTGTAGACACTTTCCAGATCTAAATGGAATTTGGAAATGTTGGTTATTGAGGAGAGGGGAAAACCGGAGTACCCGAAGGAAAACCTCTCGGAGCAAGAAGAGAACCAACAACAAACTCAACCAACATATGACGCCGGGGCCGGGAATCGAACCCGTGCCACATTGGTGCCCGGGGGGGGGGGGGGGGGGGTACTCCCTATAATGGGCTATACGGGGATGCTCCGCCCGAAAGGGGTACCTTTTTGATGCTGGAGGTATATGAAAGGGTCGGGATTTCACGAGTTGAAGTATGTAAAAGGGTAGGGATTTCACGAAGAATAGGAAATGGTAGCGAAAACACGAGTTGAAGCATAAAAAAGGTAGGGAAAACTGCAATTTAAGTAATATAAATAGGGCCTTTCAAAATATATCAAACAGACGCACGCAAAGGCTATATGAAAGGGGTACCATTTTTCAACGAAAGGTATATGATAGGGGTACCATTTTCAATGAAAGGTATGTGAAAGGGGTACCTTTTCTTTCAAAAGCGGTATATGAAAGGGTAAGGGTTTGGACCTCGGGGCGGAGCATCCCCGTACAAAACTTTGTTGAGTACACCCCCCCCCCCCCCCCCCCCGGGCATTGGTGGGAGGCGAGTGCTCTCACCACAGCGCCTAGTTTCCTCCCTGTTTCACCAATGTACATCTTTTTGCATAAAGTACATGTTATGCAGTAGATAACATTTACAGAGGTGCATGTGACACGATCAGTGATTTTAATAGATCGTTTGGCGCGGTTTGGATCCTGTTATTTTGTCCGCGTTGTGAATGAAAGGACAACTGTTACATCGTGTGCGCGCGCATTTAAAAGTTCCAGGTTCATCGTCAGATTTCAGTGCGCTTGTAACTAAAAAATAACCTATATTTTTGTCGCGTTTGAATGAAATCAGTGGGGGTTGTGAAAAAATTCTGCTAGTTTCGTGGCGTTTTGGAGTAATTTGAAATTCTTTAAAATGATGTTGACTGCGTTGTTGTGTGGGTGCAAAAAGTGAGGGTGAATGGAATTCTCTCATTCTCTTCCTTCTGTGACGTTTGTAGTGCTGATTGTTTAGTCTGTGAACAGGCTTCTTTTTTGGGTAAGGTTAAACCTAACCCAATTCCTCAAAAAGAAGCCTGTCACAGGCTATGATTGTCTATCGATCTGTTGCGCACGTTGTTGGCCTGTATTAACAACATAGTCAGGGAACAGCCACGTTTTTTGAAAAACTAGCACATTTCCTCTGATTTGTTGGAAAAATCGGAGTCATCACTACATGGACGTCGAGGTCTGAGAAATTGAGAATATGGAATGGCGTTTTTAACGTGTGATGGATGTGAGGATGAATGTAGCAGATAACTGTGGGAGTCTGTCGGTTTGTAGTGCACACTTGTAGATAAACCGTTGTCGATTGATTGAAACATTGATATCAAGAAAAGCGACTGAAGTTTCAGAAATTTCCCAGGTATAATTTAAGGTCGGATGAAAAGAATTGACAGACGTTATAAATTGATTAAGTTCCGTTTTATGGCAAGAGGTAGCACCAATACAGTCATTGATATAGCGGCCATAAAGTTCAGGTCCCGGGGGTGGGGGGGGGGGGGGGGGGGGACTCTCTATAATGGGCTATGCGGGGATGCACCGCCCGAAAGGGGTACCCTTTTGAGGCTGGAGGTATATGAAAGGGTAGGGATTCCACGAGTTGAAGTTTATGAAAGGATAGGGATTTCACGAAGAATAGGAAAGGGCAGCGAAAACACGAGTTGAAGTATAAAAGAGGTAGGGAAAACCGCCATCTAAGTATTATAAAAAGCGCCTTTCAAAATAAATCAAACAGACGCGCGTAAAGGCTATATGAAAGGTGTACCATTTTCAATGAAAATTATATGAAAGGGGAACCTTTTCTGTCAAAAACGGTATATGAAAGGGTAAGGGTTTGGACCTCAGGGCGGAGCATCCGCGTACAAAACTTTGTTGAGTACCCCTCTCGGGGTTCAGGTTTGGTTCCGTGATACTAAATGAAAAATTGGTTTTCAATATAGCCTACGAAAAGGTTAGCGTAGTTTGGTCCCATTTTAGTGCCCATGGCGACCCCATTTATTTGTTTAAAGTAGTTTTGGGAAAATGAAAAACAGTTAAGTGTCAAAACTAATTCGGCTAAGCGGAGTAGCGTTTCTGAGCTGGGTTCTTGAACGGTGCGTTGATCGAAAAAATATTTAAGTGCTTAAAGTCCTTCGTCATTGGGGATGACGGTATATAAAGAGGTAATGTCCATAGTGAAAATTAGTTTGTTTTCGCCGGAAAAAATTGAACTCACGGAAAATTCCGAGTGCGTGGTTGGTGTGTTTAATGTACGAGGGTAGCGATTTAACGATGGGTGCCATGATTTTGTCTAAGTAGCAAGAAATGAGTTCAGTAGGACAACTGCAAGCGGAGACAATTGGTCGACCTGGATTGTTAGGTTTGTGAATTTTGGGCTTAAAATAAACGCGCGATGTTCTTGGAGTAGTGATGACGAGATTGTTAGCGGTAATAGGTAATTATTGCTTGGCGATGAGGTCTTGAATAGTTTCTTTGACAATTTTTTGGTTGATCGAAGTTAGCATAAAAAGAGGTGTCAGAAGGTTGCCGATAAGCTTCTTGTCGGTAAAGATCGGTCCGCCAAACGACTACCGCGGCGCCATTGTGGCCCGCTTTGATTAGTAAAGCACATGACTGCTTGACGATAGTAAAGTTAGTCTCTGACTGGAAGCTATTGTCAACGCTTCAGTATCGGTGAAATATGGTGGAATTTTCTGGCTCCGCTAATGATGCGACACGCAAAGTTCTGAACCGCTTGGAGTTCAGTTATCAAGATTACATTCAGTTGTGTGATTAGTCCGAAGTTACAATCAGATAAAAAACAGTATTAATAACTTGAAGTGAAACAAAAGAAACAGGAAACAGATCCTTAAGGCAACAAACAGAAGCAGAAGCAAATAGAATAAAAGTGGAATATAATAGTGCCCAATGTTTCGCTTTGCAAAACAAGCTTCTTCAGGGGCTAGCACTATAAATGATTACAACTGTAAAAACCTTATACAAGTGGTTTTAAAAGAACTAAAGAACAAAAAAAAACATGAATATGATTAGTGAAGGGTTTGACGGGTGATTAATTAACTAAACTGAGTAATGATGAGAAAGTTAATGAAGTTCGTCGCGTCTGTTGATTCCAAGTGGTTCTAACGTTTGCTTTGTCTATGAGATATGCTTCACGCGCTTTTCGTACAGAGTCTCTGCTATTACGTATTAATTCCAGTGGTATAAGTTTCATATCCTTAGTAAAGTGTAACAACAGAGTTCGAGTTATCGGAGTAAATTTGGGCCAAGGGAAACGAAAAATAGTTCGAGTTAGAGTGGAATTCGAGTTATCCGAGTAAAAATGACTAAAAAATAGGGTCAAATCCAAGGGAAATCGAACTTAATTCGAGTTAGTGGGGAGTTCGAGTTTTATAAGTTCGAGTTCAACTCGAGTTCGAGTTCAAGCGGGGTTTGTATTGCATGCTGGAAAAAAGGTTACATAAGATTGATTTGCTTTTCTGCTGAAAGGAGACTGCCCAGACGGAATAAGAATAAGAAGCCATAAATCAGCTGAATTTTAAGGCGCATCTCGGATAAAAATACCCCCCAAACGCGCTTTTTCAGTCGGATTTTAAACTTTACTAATATCCTACTTGAGTTTGGAACGCGTTGTAGTTTGCAGGGCGCCTTGTTTACTAGATATTGGACCATAACACAGTTTGTATACGTATTTCTTAATCAAATATAACGCAGCTCTTATGATTCTCTTAATCGGCTCTTATCGCATGCACATGTATACATACCTGATGACTGCAGTGAATAAATAAGGATCAACAGACCTAAAATTCTCCAAAAAGCCATCTCAGTTCCCTTCAGTTTCCTGAAAATGCGAATACGAGTGAAAATTCCAATGAAAAGCGAGTCAGTTTTTATATTGACAAGTGTTTCACGGTATTCACCCAATGAGCGGCGTAGAATGCAAATTTCAGGCCAGTCACGAATCCCAGGGTCCTCTCTTTTCTTCTCTCGGAGTAAGGACCCTGATTTCGGCTGGTCACGTGCCTCCCTGTGACAAACAAATCGTTCAACGAGGTATAGTCAACTGATTAGTTTTGTTGATTAATACAATGAGTATCGCCATCATTCTTTGGATCTGTAATTGCGTATTTGCGTATTAAATAAAATTAACGCAATTGTAGAGGTCTTGTATTCTATCGAGGAAGAGTAAAGGCATTTGTCGAAACTGACAGTCAACCATACGCTGGAAGACCAATATTCTGGGGGCCAGAATGAATTTTAATTGTGATACACAGTGTAAATAAACCTGTTCATTAAGTAGATAAAGCTAAGGACACGCTTCAGAATTTAAGGCAAAATAATAGAAATTAATATCGCGTAAATTTACGCTCCATTTTATTTGATCGCACGGAAAATAAAGGCACACGGTGTAACTTGTCTTGTAACGTTGCACGCAACAAGATTTTATTATTTATTATTATTATTATTATTATTAATTAATTATAAGATCGCACGGAAAATAAAGGACACACGGTGTAACCTTTCCTGCAACGTTGCGCGCAACAAGATTTTATCAATTATTATTATTATTATTAATTATTAGATCGCACAGAAAATAAAGGACACACGGTGTAACTTTTCCTGCAACGT
This sequence comes from Dendrophyllia cribrosa, assembly GCA_024195265.1. Lineage (NCBI taxonomy): Eukaryota > Metazoa > Cnidaria > Anthozoa > Scleractinia > Dendrophylliidae > Dendrophyllia > Dendrophyllia cribrosa. Next base: position 1,007,342 of record JAJLRJ010000013.1, on the reverse strand, counting down.
TGCGCGCAACAACATTTTATTATTTATTTACTATTATTATTAACTAATTGATTATAAGATCGCACGGAAAATAAAGGACACACGGTGTAACCTTTCCTGCAACGTTGCGCGCAACAAGATTTTATCAATTATTATTATTATTATTAATTATTAAATCGCACAGAAAATAAAGGACACACGGAGCAACTTTTCCTGCAACGTTGCGCGCAACAAGATTTTTTTTGGGGGAGGGGTGTCACACGATGCAATTTGTTGCGCGCAACGTCGCAAAAGGAGAAAACTCGATTCTACTTCTGAAAATATTGCGCGCAACGTTGCAACAAAAGTTGAGTGAGGTGCAGGATTGCAGAAGATTAATTCAGTATTTTTTAGAACGACCCATGATACAATGGGATGTTTTGTTATTCAATAAGATAAATTTACGCTCCATTTTATTTGATCGCACGGAAAATAAAGGACATACGGTGTAACTTGTCTTGGAACGTTGCGCGCAACAAGATTTTATTAATTATTAATTAATTATTAGATCGCACAGAAAATAAAGGACACACGGTGTAACTTTTCCTGCAACGTTGCGCGCAACAAGATTTTATTATTTATTATTATTATTATTAATTAATTATTAGATCGCACGGAAAATAAAGGACACACGGTGTAACGTGTCTTGGAACGTTGCGCGCAACAAGATTTTATTAATTATTAATTATTATTATTAATTAATTATTAGATCGCACAGAAAATAAAGGACACACGGTGTAACTTTTCCTGCAACGTTGCGCGCAACAAGATTTTATTTATTATTATTATTATTATTAATTAATTATTAGATCGCACGGAAAATAAAGGACACACGGTGTAACCTTTCCTGCAACGTTGCGCGCAACAAGATTTTATTAATTATTAATTATTATTATTATTATTAATTATTATTATTTATTATTATTATTTATTTATTATTATTATATTATTTATTATTATTATTTATTATTATTATTATATTATTTATTTATTATTATTATTATTTATTATTTATTATTAATTATTATTATTAATTATTAGATCGCACAGAAAATAAAGGACACACGGTGTAACTTTTCCTGCAACATTGCGCGCAACAAGATTTTATTATTTATTATTATTATTATTATTTTTATTAATTAATTAATTAATTATTAGATCGCACGGAACATAAAGACACACGGAGCAACTTTTCCTGCAACGTTGCGCGCAACAAGATTTTTTTGGGGGGAGGGGTGTCACACGATGCAATTTGTTGCGCGTAACGTCGCAAAAGGAGAAAACTCGATTCTACTTCTGCAAATATTGTGCGCAACGTTGCAACAAAAGTTGAGTGAGGTGCAGGATTGCAGAAGACTAATTTAGTATTTTTTAGAACGAAGCATGATACAATGGGATGTTTTGTTATTCAATAAGATAGAAATATGATTTCCATCTCATTAAACTAGTTTTCTTCAATCCTGCACCTAAGTGCAAAAGTTGAACGGTGTGTCTGATATTAACGCTCCTAGAAATTAACGCGACTTAAATTAACGCGAATTTTTGAAATGATAAGGTAAATTAACTTAAAAAGATTCAAAAGCTGACGTTTTGAGCGCTAGCCCTTCGTCAGAGTGAATTGGGTCATTAACGGCGATAATTCACAGCTAAATAGAATATTTTAACTAGCTTTCACTTGAAATCATAACTGAATCACATTTGGGTGGTACAAAGTTCCATAGCTGTTCAATTTAAAAATGGCACAGCAAATATTAAAATAATTATTAGTCATCAGTGTAAGAACCCGAAGTGAATTATTAATATTATATGTAATAGTCAATTTCTCTCTTCTAGGAGCGTAAGTAGCAGGAAAATTTTTCCTTTTGGTTGGAAAAAAATTTTTTTGTACCAACAGACAGATCATCACATCGTGACACTTATCACATCTTTGATTGACATGTTGTTGCCATGGTAACCATGCTACGGACCAACAACAGTGAAAATAGTGGTACCTGCCTTAAAACGTGTGGTCCTAACAAAATATAAATACATAACAAAATATTTTTATTAGAGTTTTTAACTTGATACTTAAGATTCCAATTAGTTCCGAGTTATCACTTGCGATGTTTTATATTGTTTATACAAATTAGGTTTTTTAGTCTAGTATGTAGTTTGTAATTAAAAGTTAGTTACAAGTAATTAAAATCATTCAATCTTCTTATTTAATTAACTTACTTACAAGAACAATATTGTCTTCCAGCTATAGTTAATTGATCAGCAACTCATAAACTAAATTAAAACGTGTGGCCCGCTTTGATCCTTTATCCAGTTCACATCAATTTAATTAATTCTCGACAATGGATGCCATCGATTAAATAAACTTAAAATTACGATTACAAACTTTGCCAATTCGCTAACCCCACTGTCCATGAGAACACCAAACGATACTATTTTTTTCTGTGAGTTCGCTAGAAATCTTCGATTGATTTGGATTTTTATCGCTGATTGTATCAATTGATTTCCGATATCAATTTTAATATATTGATTAGCTACCCCTGGTTAAATGGTCTGCAACACAAAAATGCTATGCGGTTATTTCGAATCAATTATCTCCCGACAGAAATTAAAACTGTTATCTCACTAAATGTCTTCAGAAATTACATAACAAAATATTTTTATTACAGTTTTTAACTAGATACTTTAGATTCCAATTAGTTCCGACTTATCACTTGTAATGCTTTATATTGTAAACTAAGGCCCGGGACAAACGTCGAACTTTTCATGAGTCGAACTAAATTCAGCGAATTAAGTTCATGAGAAGTTCGACGTTTGTCTCAATTAAATTCGACGGACTCATTTGGATCGACCAACACGTTCTATCCGTCTGGAGCAGACGGATGGAATTGAACGTGTTGAATTTGGTTCGTCTGAATTAAGTTCGACGTTTGACCCAACAGACGAAAATAATTAATTTGGGTCGACCCAAACTGCAATTTAGTTCGACTCATGAAAAGTTCGACGTTTGTCCCGGGCCTAAGGTTTTTTAGTATGTAGTTTGTAATTACTTAAATTTTTTACTGAAATTTAAATTTTTAATGCAATGTATTTTTGAATTTATTAGATGCACGGCCCCTATGAATACCATCCTTAAGCTGAAAGGGCCACCTTGATTAAATAAAGTTTTACTGCTACTACTACTACTACTACTACGACTACTACTACTACTACTACTACTACTACTACTACTACTACTACTACTACTACTACTACTGCTGCTGCTGCTGCTGCTGCTGCTGCTACTACTGCTGCTGCTGCTGTTGTTGCTACTACTACTACTACTACTACTACTACTGCTACTACTACTACTACTTACCTCCCGAAAGCGACCACCGACTAAGAAGTTCCGAATTCTACGGTTACAGCGGAAAGCTCATGGTGTTGGGGGGGGGGGGGGGGGGGAGGGTCTGCGGTGTTTGGCTCTGACTAAAATGTCACGTGGGTTGTGTTGCATCGGCGGCAGGCATGTTGACAGGAATAAATGAGTTAAAAAGCATCATTTTCGTTATATTATCTCACTGTTTCACTGTTTCAGTATATACTCCGCTTCGCGGCTCCGTAAATATCCACCACTACCCACCTCCACTTCGGTGAATAGTTGTTAATTATCCATCATCATCATCATCATCATATACATTATTATGCAGACTACAAAGCAACAACTGACTTTTCCTTTGTGAACATCGTTAACGCGGTTATCATGTCGCCAAACCAAATGATCTACATCTACATTATTTACTTGCAAAATCCTAATGGACATACAACAAGTTTCAGTGCAGTGCGAAACTATAATGGTGCAAATAAAAATGATAATCATTAGTCTAACTAAAGCAAGGAGATAATCGTCAATCATTAACAGCTACCTCAATCATGATCATGCCTGATCATTGTGCATTAGATAGAAAATATCATTTTTCCGTTCATTGATAAGATGTTGAACACACACACGCCTTGAAACGAAAAAGGGATCCTTGTATGACTTAGATATAATTTAGTTGGGCCGATTTCTTCATCAGTAAGGGAGCAGCCTGGTTGAATCATTTAATGTTTAACAATTCTATGAAACAATTTGATGTAAAGGTTTATTTGTCACCATGCAGCATATGGTATCGGTTTCCGTTAAAAAACAAGAGGCTCCAAGTAGCCTATACTCATGCGTATGCGTAACAAACTTTTATAGTATATTTTCATTAAAAATTCAACAGAAATTCACAAGATACCCCTTCTAGCGCAAAGACTGCACCAGATAAATGTAAAGGCCAATGTCAGGAGCCCCCCCCCCCCCCGGGTCAGGAGCCCACATGGGCTTCTGCATGCCAATGTTAATTATGTCGTTTTTCACCACGAGCTAACAACTTCTACAAAATGTTCTAATTATCTAAAGGATTGGCCTCAAGTTCCATACTATAAATAAAAACAACGTTTACATTCACAGGAAGACTTCCAGAACGGTTTGCCCAATACTAAATAATCGCAAAACAAATGTTATGTGCGTGCGTAACAGACATTCATCGTATATTTTAAAAAGAAGCTAAATATCTGAAAGAAGACCAGATAAGAAGAGGTCCGGTATAAAAAACAATTACTCCTTTCATTTAGTAATCGTTCCTGCAAACCACGTTGTTACTGTTGAATGTTTTATAACTGAAGACTGTACCATGGAAGTATATATGACAATCGTGAGACAGAGATAAAAGGAGGGTAAACCTTACCTCATGGTGGTGACTAGAATGGATACTCCAAAATCAGGTTAGACCACCCTGGACGCCTTATTGAGACTTATATAACGGAGTAACTGGTTAGCTTTCAGTTGAGGTTGGGGTTAGCAGTTTATATAGTTAAATTTAGGCATAAACAACGTGAGAAACTAGGTGGTACTCTGGTACGGTAGGCTATGTAAGCCTAACCCTAGCTGTGGTCACAGGTTCAATCCTGAGTGGGGATTTTAGATTTTCTCTTTTGCACTTAAAAATTTATTGAAAATAAATTCTAAGTGTCGACATTACGTTATATAATTCTCAATAAGTGTCCGAGGTGGTCCAACCTGATTTTGGAGTATCCATTCTAGTCGGAAGACCTTAGATAACAACGGTCTGGTCTGAAAAATGTAGAATTGTCCGGTTCTTTGGATAAGAATCAAAGCAAATGTTTAAAATAATGATGAATCTTGGTGATTAACCTCCGAAGAGGCTCAATTATCCTCCGAAGAGTCAAAATTTAAGTCAGTTTTCCTAATACGAGGGCAAATGCCGACCTAAAAGCTGAAAATTACTCAGGCAACCTTTCATCAGAGCGGTTAGAAACAAAATATGAAAGCTGTGAGAAGTAAATGTTGTAAAATTAACAGCGCTCGAGACTAACGGTAGCCAGCTAGATATAATCAAGTAAAAATTCAGTTTTGGCTAGTAGATTTTATACCTGCCATGTCTCACGCCTGCGAAGTCCAAAACTCCGATCTCACGCCAACTCACGCCTATGAAGCAATTTCTCACGCCTAATTTACAGATTTGAGCTATCAGCCTTAACTGATCGCATGATCCAATTAAAAATATGAAATATGAAAATGGCACTTTTTTTTGTAGGTTTCTATCGTTCTGAACATTACAATAAGGTACAGCTGGATGATATTAAACGGAGGTCTGAGGTCCAGGGAAACTTCCGAATTCTTCGGAACATTTTCGGACAACTTCGGACATCTTCGGAATGGATCGGGTTCTCTTCGGATTTGGTCGGATCGCCTTCGGAAATCCTGACACTCCCACGGAAAAATTCTCACGCCTATCACTCGGAAAAAGTTGGCAGGTATAAGATTTTGGCTTTAACTAGCCATTTTGGTTAGTGAAAGTCGGTAATGAACCCCCGGGAATGAACCGGACGGAAACAAAATTGAAAATTATTTCCGATTAATCGCAAAGGCAAACTTGAGAGAACAGAAACTAAAACAGACTGTAAAAGGACATCGTATTATTTAATAAAGCAAGAATTTGAAATAACTAAAAAGCGATTAAATTTTTTGTTTAGAGGACGATTTTCCTTTTCTGTTACGAAAGCGACGAAGGAAAGAATGAAACTTCATTGTGCTATAATTTGTTAGCATAAACAAAAAGGTCACGTACACGTTTTTCCCAAAAGAAAGTATCTTTCTTGTTCAAGAGTTTGAATGATTTTGAAATTGATTTGATTTCTATATTTACAAATTCAAAATAAGTTAAAACGGAGCAAATTAGTTCTAAGTTTTTTGATATTTTAAAGTGTATATGATTTTTTATTTGCTTGATGGAATCTACGTGGCGTTCTTATAAGAAAATTGAAAAGAGTTTTTTCAATATCGATTTTCTTTTCCGTGTTTTAGCCGTCTAAAACGTGAAATTTCACTTGCGGTGGGTTACAATACCGCGCAAGAAGAAAGACTGGAAATAGTCCTCTGTGACGTCAATACAAGAATGCCGGTGTCGCGGTTTCTCGGTTCCTCGCATTTTTTGGTGCACCCTGAGGAAGAAACATGGTTCTATTGAGGTGTGTTGTCTATGGTTGTAGCAACACGCACCAAAAAACGGAGGAACTGAGAAACCGCGACACTGGCATTCTTGTATTGACGTCACAGCGGACTATTTCCAGTCTTTCTTCTTGCGCGGTTTTGTAACCCACCGAAAGTGAAATGTCACGTTTTTAGACGGCTAAATCACGGACAAGAAAAATCGATATCGAAAAACTTTTTTGGGCTTCCTTATCAGAACGCCATGTAGATTCCATCAAGCAAATAAAAAAATATCTGTCATATACACTTTAAAGATAATTTCAAAGAGATCGAATAGGCAGCCGAGGTTTTCGTTTGTCATCGGGAAGTATCGACAAATCATCGTTGATACGAAGTGTTCGCGAGAGACCCGCACGATGGATATTTGTGTGTGCTGATTGGCCCCGAAGTATATTCTATTGTTACTTACATTCGGAAGACTCAGACGATGGCAATAGTGACTGCTGCGCAGGCGCAGTAGTCACAAAAAGAACCCTGCCCTTTGAAAATGCTTTACAATTGTTCCAATTTCTTGAATTTGTCTGATGTGACTGAATTGTCCAGGAGCTGAATTCGTAGGGACGGCTTTCAAGTTCAAATAGAGAAAGAAAAATTGACCGTCGCATGTTCACGTTCTCCACAAAACCTATAATTTGATCATTTGACTTTGTTGTTTTTCAGGGAACTGCTAAAAATGTACCAAAATGTAAAACGCACGTGCAGATGCATTAAACCTATTGTTTTGTGCCGTTCTCGCTGCCGTCGCCGTCCTGGCTGCTAAAGCTCCCAAAATTACGTAATACATTCCTAAACACCATCGAGATCTCAAGATCAAACAGGAATAAAATGTTTTCATAAAAATAGTTCCTTTAAAAAAAACTTTTTTTTGCCATCTTTACAAATATTTTTCAATATTTTCGGGCTTCACAGTTTCTTCAAAGTGTTGTCGCAATTTTATTTCATTCAAATTTCGTGTGAAATGTAATTTAATAGCACGCTCTCTTTTTGACACTCATGGATCCTAACATTTTTTCGAAACTTCTGAATGAAAATTTTAACGAAAACATCTTTTTCCCTTGAAGAATTCCTTTTGGTTATTCAAGTTTGGCTTCTTTGCAGAGGGTCTGCAAAAACTATTAAAAAATCTCAAATAATTCAGCAACCTATTTTCATTATATTTAGAGATTTCTCAAACGTTCGAATTTTCCTTTCGGCCATTTCTATCCGTAAGGAAGATTCACATAATGTTGTTGCGAATCAATTTAACACCACTTGAAAATCTTAAAAGCAAACAAATTCGAAAAGCGCTATGTAATTTGATTTTTCAGTGCAATCTTGATTTCTCGAACCTCCATGGAAAACGAAAACTGGTTCGCAAAATCGTGAGTTCGAAAAATCGAAGGTAGCATCAAATTACGCTAAATTGCTGAGGTATTGTTTTATCACGAGCAAGTAGGCACATTTTCACAGAAACACATCATTTTTGTTGAAGATAGGGATCTCTATTTACAAAGAAAACGTAATTTAAAACGTAAGCCAAATTGGTAGAACATTGGCTGTAGTTCTACGAGTAGAAAGTTAACTACATTTAAATTTACGTCCAGTACATGCATTAAATAACCCCGGGGCTCCCCCGGGTAATTAACACACTCAAATGAAATATTGGGTGATAACCTGTGGCCTCTTTGGAACCGAGAAACTCTTGTATACAGCTATTTCAATTTAGGTTGTCGGATGATAGCTTCAAGCGTACGCAACGAGACCGCAAGGTACTTTGGGATTTTTATGAATACGATAAATTGACGAAAGCAAATTAAAATGCCTCGTCCATACAGCGAAGGCAAACATTTATGGTGCTAACATCCACCTCACTCATCGCACTGACAAACGCAAAAACCGCGAACTTAAGCTAAGACCAATTTGCAACTACCCATAGTAACTTGCGGTCTCGTTGCGTACGCTTGAAGCTCTCATCCGACAACCTAAATTGAAATAGCTGTATAATGATGGAATGTTTCTGGTGCTTCGGTTGTGCAATAGCAACATTATATTTCCAGTAACAGATGACGGATTTCTCGCTTGCTGTGTAAGAAAAATAGAGAATACAACTTGTTCGAAAGTGTTTATTTGCTTCAAGGCGCGAGTGTAACGAATATTGGCACCAAGTGGTTTCTAAATTTTCCGTGGTTCGAGCTATCGAGGGTGATTTTTCTCACGGCCGGGAGCAAACAGTGTTCGGGTGAAGCAAATCCAAGGGGAACGACGTTTAGCTATTGGGAGGTTCGAGAATCCGAGGGTTCGAGAAATCAGGATTCCACAGTATTATCAGCGTTCCCACGCGCATGCGCAGTAGACGCAGTAAATTACATAGAACCACGCCTAACAGGAAACAAGCCAACCATTCTCTTGGCGGAAACATATGTCGTTGTTTACGCTGAAAACCTGGTGTTGGTATAGCTAAAAAAAAGGAAGGCATAACAGGTAGAAAATGTAACGCTTTTTGTCAATCACACGCAACGACTGAAATGAGGGCTTGAGTCGAATGTGGCGAATCGATTTGCTCACGGTTTCATTTCAATCTCGTTTCCTTTGTGATCTGAGCTTACAGGCTTGGCGTTCTAGCTCGCATGTTTGCTAGATGTTTGACTTCGGTATTCTTGTGCTTGTGTTTTATCCAATCCATGCAAAGTGTTCTTGTTTCACTCGGAACTATGAATGTTTTCCCATGAAAACATTTCCGTACGATCACTCCGTAATTTATTCTTTGAAAGTGAAAAAATATAGAGACTAGATACAAGAAGGCTTAACTGTGCTTATCCGTTTCGAAGGAACTCCTTTATTCGCCGATTACTGCTAGTTCCAATTTTAATCAATTTGGACCTAATGTCCAGCCAAAATAGGACATTGTGACTATTTCAAATTAACTATTTCCTGCTTCTATTCAGGAGTCGTGTCTATGTTTGCTTTATTTTGTTGTTTGATCCTGATTAATTGTAGCATTAATCAACCATTATTCTTGGAAATTTGGAATTAGTTTGTACAAGACGCTGAGGTAAGCAAATGAATTCTAATTGATGTCGCATGCAATGCCTTTTATAAAATTATTAACGTGCGTGACACGGTAAACGAGTAAGCAAGTGAATATCAATCAGACCCCTGAGACCAAAAAATAATATACACCTGAAGTTGATTTAAACGCGCTCCCTGTAAATCACCTTTCGAATTAAAGGGAAATACTGACCGCAATCTCCACTGGTGGCCGTGGTTGCTGTTTATATTGAACATCGCTTAAATTGTTAGAAAACAGGTTTTTAAGCGCCTGGGGGTAATAATTGGAAAGCCAATGAATGAAATGCAATGTTGCTAAATCCGAGTTTTAAACGATGTTTTGATTACGTTTGAGCCAATTTTGGCGCTTTATTGACATGATGAAATGCAGGGATATAACGAATTTTCGGTGATCATGATGTAATTCCCCCGTTTTGTGAAAACAGCATGTTATTTGGCTAACTTGCAATATATCCTAATTTATAATTAAACACATTGATACACTTGCCAAATATGGTCAAAAAGTTATCGATATACGCTATGTCTACATGACGTATATCCAACGATGAATGTAAATTTCGCATTTTGACAAGAGAATGTAAAAATGATGGACCGGCCTCGATATTTTTTCTTCAAACTGTGCTTTGTTATCAAGCTTGCGTGATATCGCCTAATTTTAGCCGACTCGGCCTACGGCCTCGTCGGCTAAAAATTAGGCGATATCACGCGCGCTTTCGCGCTATAATTGTTAAATATCTGTAATAGCCTTAAACTTACAGAGAGTGGAGGGTGGAAGCCGCAACCCCCAAGTTCCCAGAACACCAAAAATGCCTAGTCCGAATAGGATTAACCTTTTTGTTGCACTTTTTCAGAGAAAGAGAAGAGAGATGCTGTATTTGGAAGCTTTACATCTATTAACCCTTTTGTACTGCTTGGATACATCAGGTATGTAATATAAAACTATAAAGTAATTTATGGGGCCGGTTATTTAAAAGAAGTTAAGACGGTATTTAACAAAAGCGCGGTCTAAACCATTTTCAATATGGCCAACCATAATACTTTAACTTTATTTACTGTATTAAAAACAGTGTCAAGATGGTATGTAGTACAGACTAGAAAAAACATTTATCTACTTAAAATGATCCGCTTCTAAACAGATGTGCAGACCCATTAATTGTTTTAAACCTCGGTCTATGGTAGATTTAGTTTAAATAACCGGCCCATAGTCCCAGTTCAGGCCCTGGATTGTTTTCGTTGGAGTTTGCTGCTCTTAAAACGTTAAAGAGTCTGACCCACCCAGTTTGCATTGCGCACTTCTCTTATTGTTATGATACGGCTCTATTCCATATTTGGGCAAGCATATCACCTCTTGCACGAGTGAATTTTTCATCTACAATACAGTATGGACTTTCGGGGGTCCTGAAAATGGCGGATGAACCAACGTAGGCGCGCAATGCAAACTGGGTGGGTCAGATTCTTTAAATGAATCAATAAAAGGGTTAGTTTCTAAAGAATACGTCGGTGGGGAGTGAAACACGAAAATATGGTCTTATCATGTGACTTGCAAAGGTTAACAGACCATTTTACAGTTGTGTGCTTGGTGACCTTGCTTTTGAGTGGAAGCGAGGCTGGAGATGACTTTGCTTTGATACAAACCTTTCTGCCTTTTATATGTTAATAATGCTTTTCTCATGCTAACTAGCTAAATTTACATCTGAAAAGCTCAAGGTCTGTATCATAACAAGGTCAACTTCAGCCTCGCTTCCACTCAAAGGCCAGGACACTAAGAAGACAACTGTAAAATGGTCTATTGCCAGGCATAACTAATCAATGATCAATGACATCAATGAGTAATCATCAATGGGTAATCAATGGGTAATCAATTGATTAATCATTGAGTTTTGCCAATACTCAATGAGTAATCAATGATTAATCGAACCCAAAAAAATTTGTGGGTCATTGATTACCTATTGATTACTCATTGATTACATTGATATCATTGATGTCATTGATTAGTTAAGCCTGGTCTATTGACAACCGTAAGGATCAGATTCAAAAGCTGAATAAAGTGTTTTGTTGTTTGTTGTTGTTGTTGTTGTTTGCTGTTGTTGTTGTTGATGTTTCAAGCGCTAGCTCTTCGTCAGAGCAAATCAAGAAATTGTGGGTTGTGTGTGGTTCATATATCGAAAGGTGGAGCTACGCTATTGGTGGAAACATGGTCACGTGAAAAACAAAAATAAATTAGTTGAATAAATAAGCGTCCGTTAATAGTCCTTTTTACAGTTGTGTGCTTGGTGACCTTGCCTTTGAGTGGAAGCGAGGCTGGAGGTAACCTTGCTACAAAGGTGACCTTGATACAAACCTTTCTGCCTTTCATATGTTAATAATGCTTTTCTCATGCTAACTAGCTAAATTTACATCTGAAAAGCTCCAAGGTCTGTATCAAAGCAAGGTCACCTCCAGCCTCGCTTCCACTCAAAGGCAAGGTCACTAAGCACACAACTGTAAAAAGGACTATTCTGTGGGATTAAGAGTGCCGATTTGAAAGGTGATTTTTCTCTAAATTTGAACAGCTTTCCGTGTTACCCTGGTGCAGAGAAATTGCGCAGATCGCCATTGTGCGGTTTAGAATGATTGGGAAATGAGACATATCTAAACCAATCTCTCGATACTTTAATTTCTCCCATCACTGTAGACAGCACATGGCGGCTTTTCCTTACATCAGAAATCGGCAAATCGGCACTCTCAATCCCCACGGAATTAACGCACGCTTTTATTTCGACTGATTCATTCTTGTTTTTTAAGTTACCATGCTCGTCAATAGTGTAGTCCCACCGAATTCGATATATAAACCCAGACTGTCCAACCTTTTAAGCATGAAAAATCGGGATAAGTTAGAATTGAGATGGAGTGGTGGAGCGCCGAAGTCGCGAGTCGCTAGGGGGGTCTGGGGGCATGCCCCCCCTTCCCAAAAAATTTTGAAATCTTGATGCTCTGAAACTCCATTTCTAGTGTTCTGAGACGACAATTTCTGTAAAAAATGTTCGGCAAATTGATGTGGCTTCTCGTCGCTTTGCGTCGTTTTGTGTGGCTCCACATACAAGTACTCGATTTTATTTTTTATTTCTTACTGTTCAGTCTTTAGTTTATCTGGATATCAGAGTTAAGTATACACGATTTCGTGTTTTTGTATAGTAAGTATTATGAGAATTTGACAAAAATGACAGAATAGATGTCAAAATCGGAATTTTTCCTATCCCGATCGCATATTGGTCGGGATTCGGGATTTTCAAGCAAAATCTGGGTAATCCGGACGAAATCGGGATGGTTGGACAGTCTGTAAACCACACACAACCCATATTTTCTTGATTCGCTCTGACGAAGGGCTAGCGCTTGTAACGTTAGGCTCAGTCTTCAGCCATGGGTGTCTCGATGCGCCTGCGATTCTCCCCACCTCACAGCTGGGCGCACAGGTTTGGTTGCTTGTCCATGACGTCACTACAATTATGCGGAAAATAGACACGTCATTTACATAATAGAATAGATTGATGCGAACTTTGCTTTCGTTCGAAGTGATTCAACACTAGTGGAAAAGCTTGAAAAATTAAGGATTTACCCGAACCAGTCGGTAGAATGACAAATGCATCTCGTCCCAAAATAAGTTCTTTCATAGCAAGACCCTGTTTCTCGCTGAAATTATCAAACCCAAACTTCTGAAGCGCGTACGAGCAAGCATTTTCAAACCTACTGTTAAAGCTTGCATGGTCCGCCATCTTTGTTTATTTAATGCAAATATGCCCCACAAATTTCGGCGGGTTCGTTTCTGATTGGTCAATGTAAACAATAACCAAACCCATGCGCCCAGCCGTGAGGTGGGGAGAATCGCGGGCGCATCGAGACACCCACGGCTGAAGACTGAGCCTATTTTTTACGTCAACTTTTGAATCTTTTAACGGTGGCCAATTAATCTATCAACTCTGTTGATGAAACCAAATAATCATGGTAATAAAAAATATATTTTACTCTTTCCTAGACTCCTTAAATTGGCCAGCCGGCTCATACGGGATACCTAAAGCTACATCCGGGTGTCCTTATGCCGATGGCTTCCAGTGGCTCATTGGACATAGAAACCAGGATACTGAAGATGATAAACCAAACAACTATAAATCACCGGGATTCCATCTTGATGCCACAGTGAGCAAAACAAGTGTTGTACGTTCCTTCTGTATGAAAACAGACACGTCGACTGACATGACTCGAAGCCCTTGGCCTGCAGGTAATATTTTGCGTTCATAGAGGATCATATAAATGTATTTATAATATAGAGTGTTTTCACATGACGTCATAAAAATTAAAAAATCCAAAGTATAAATCCTACAAAGCTGTTTCTAACATGGTATGTGGATACCAGTGTTATAATCATTCACAAAAAGTTTCAGGTTTTAACGATGTTTCGTTTTCGATTTATAAAGGTTGCAAATGTGTCACGCAATTCGTCACGCTATTTTAGATAAGCCGTGAAAATAAACAAAATTGAACTAGTTGAAAGTTATTAATGAATTATAGATGCTTATAAGCCGATTTCATGCCTCTTATAGTGAATACAATATTTTGTGATGAGATTGTTGGTGTTATTAATATTTTAAAGTCTTTAAATTTTTGGCCGCCATGTTGGTGTCCCTAAGTGGGACACCAAGATGGCCGCTCCATACATTTCTTACTAAAAATGTCTATACTCATTTGCCTATAACTTTTGAATGAAATGCTCTTGCGCCTCAAAATTTGGCCCAGTTGTGTAGTTTTAAACTCTCTACAATTCCATAAACATTTTAGAATCGAAAACTGCTTCTGAATTTTGATATGACGTCAGTGAAAACACTCTAAAGAGGGCAAAGTTACTGAATGCTGATTGGCTGACAAAGAGGGCATTTTTTCTTACTTGAGGGCAAAATTACTCTCTCCTGATTGGTCGAGCATCAAAATTTCTCCCTCGTGATTGGTTGAGCGCGTCGTTCTCGTTGCATTCAGTTAGCTTGGGGGGATTTTGAAGAAAATTTACAAACGGAGCTGAGCCCTCGCATGTTTTGCCGGAGATTTTCTTATAAAAAGGATGGAAATCGGATGATACCTAAGAAAGGAATTCTATTATTAGGTGAATTACAGCATTTTGCGCCAAACAGGAAGCGATAATTTGTGTTAAATCTTGGATTAACAAGGCGCTGCAGGCCAGTTTGCGAAGTTGAAGGCCTTGAAGAAATTCATTCATGGCGACAACTTCACAGAATATATGCAGATTTCTGCGGACATAAAAAAAGAACTTTGATAGATTTTGCTGAAAGGGACAATATACGTTTAACAGGTGATAGAATAAGGCTAAATGAGGTGAAAGAAAGCAATTAAATCGCCAAATGGGCAAGCAAGTTTGAACTCACCATTTGTTGTTGTTATCAAAGCGGCAAAAACTTCACAACACAGGTACGCGTAAGCTTACATAAAATTTGCTTCGTTTTTGTCGTAAAGTGTCTTTTATCGATAAATTAGGCTACGTTCTCTAGATGTCAGCATAACAGCCGATGCAAATGTATCTTTGACATTAGAAATTTATTTAACAACTGTGAGCTGAAAGTTTTTCTTGTCAGTTTGCGAGAGTATTTTTACTTCGGGTAGTTCAGTTCAAGTCTGAGTGACTCTCGACTCGGGAAAATTCTACAGCTTTTGAAACACCCGTGATATTAATCCTTGATTTTACTCGGGCCCATGCGATTACATATTCTTATTAAACATATAATTCAACAAAATCCCCAAATTCATTTCGGTCAATACTAAATACTGAACAATAAACATTACTATATGGAATTTTTTTTATTTTTTATTTTACTACATTTGCCACATAGAATAAATATTACAAAAAGAAAAAGAAAAAAAAAAATTACTAAAATTGCAAATTTACAGAACATGAAGAGCTATAAAAATAGTTCAAAATTAAATGTAATATTAAGTGACTTAACTTTGATAGGTAGAGTGGCAAAGAAGCTCAATGGAAGCTAAAAAGCTTGTAGAAATTGGGCTCCTTATATTTAATTATGATTAAGTGTATAAGCTGCCATATCATGGTCAGGTGAGTTTAATTTATAGCTCTCTCTATAAGGTATTTTTTTAATGACGTCTATTTGTCAGTATAAATTTGGCAGTATAAATGAAGTATAAATTTGCCAGTATTAATCTGCCAGTATACATTTGGTAGTATAAATGAAGTCTGCTATTTGGCAGTATAAATTACTGCCAAATAGCATTTTTGAACATCATGCACAAGTGTCATGGTGTATTGAAAGAAATATTTAAATTAATTGCCAATGGGGAGATATTTTTGTTAACTTTCAGGTCAATACTGCATTTATAGGAAAGGAGGGTTCTGCCCAAAACATCTGAATTCCGGATTTATTAAATGGGACGACGAAGACAACGTTAATAGGAACAGTTTGTCAGGGTATCTTCCTGATGGTGCATATGGCCGTGACACAATAATCGATTTTTGCTGCAGAACAGATGGAGATAAAAAAATTCCTATCTCCCTCCCCTCCCTGAAGCCATTTTTCCTCCTGGCTTATGGTTCAGCTGAATGTCAGCAGGTGAAGTGGGCGGTAGCTAGTGTGGAGTGGATACGGTTTGATAATGAAGATGACAACAATAACGATGGGAAAGGAGGTTCATATCCATACGGCGCAGGAATCCGCGATCACACTATTCATTACTGTTACTATCGGGGTAAGTAAACGAACCCACCCTTCCCCTCATATAAGTCACTTGCTTAGAGGTAAGTAAACCCTCTGATAAAGGTCATAGCTTTTCTTCAAACCCACCCCTCTCCCATATAAATAACTTTAGTTAACTAAGATGTACTTGAAGTTCTGTAAGTACTTTTTCCAATAACTCGAGTTGATATAAATTGGGGCTTGACAAACATGACCGTCGACCGTCAGCGGTGTTCGCGGTGTTCGTGGGGATGACGTCATCATAAACATTGACATCTTCTTAAAATAGAAAGACGACTTCATAAAGACATCATCAGTTAAAAGCTAATATATATAGTTAGGCTTAGCCTAACAGCGGCGCCCTCTGAAGACCCTCTGAACAAGCTTAACTAAGATGAAACTTAACTAATAGGTGAAAGGTCGGAAGCACAAGAATTAATATTAATATTGACGACCGGGCTATTTTTCAATTTTAGCAATTCTCAAAAACAGTATTACCCGACCGTCTGCACGGTACATTTAGACCGTACAAAAGTTCAGAAAAACAACTTTTTCTCCGTCTAGAATAACTTTTACGACTATTTTGCGAAAATACAGTTGTTGCTTGTCAAAAAATGCCCGAGAAACTGATTTGGAAATCAAAAATACACAAAAGGCATATTTGCATAAGGCGACGCGAGTATAAAATCTAAGTCTTGTTTTGCTTACATAAAATCGCTTTTCAATCTCTGTAATGAATGAACAAACACATAAAAATGGACAACACAATCTTCTTTCGAAAAATTTTATTCAAATCTCCATGAGTTTGTTTAAAAGCAAACGCATACCATTTATAGCGCATCGAGGCCGAGCCTTGTCTTTGATGAAATTCAAGAAATTAAGACAACTGAATTTAAGCTACACGTTTATAAACAATTCTCCAAAACATAACGAGAACACAAACAAAAAGTCAATCACAGATTGATATCAAGATAAATTCCCATCGAAAAATATAATTTGTTTTACCTTTAAGTCCCTCCGGCGACTACTGTACTTGGATATATTCTTTAAATCTCCGCTTTGGTCCGCTTTGGTGCTGAAATCCGTAAAACGAACCCAACTCTTCACTTTGCTAAAACCGTATATAGTTCCTCGAAGCAAGATTTTATCCCTGAAAGCTCTTCTCTTTCCACTAAAGCGGTTTCTGAGTATCCCTTAATTAGTATCCTGTCTTGAGTAGCAAACCGCCCAAAAAAATGTTGGGTAATAACGACTTTAATTCTCCGCTAAAAACAGCATAAAAATCCTGCAACGGCTAAATATAAAAGTGTTTACCGAGCTGACAGCTGTGTAGCCGCGCGAAAAACAAAGCCTCAAAGATCCCGGATGTTTAGTGGCGTCACACGCGCATGTTTTGCGACGTCATACGCGCCAGCGAGCTAGCCCAACGCGTACGGCGGGCGTTCGGCGGCGGGCGTTCGGCGGGCGCACAACGCGCCCGCGAAACATTCCGCTAGCCATGACCATGAAAAATGACGGCATAGGTTCTATGAGTATGGTGCTCCGCCGGGCCTTCGGCCCGCGGGCTCCGCTAAAAATAGATGTCAAGTATGGATGATGTAATGTAATTAGTTTTAGAACGCGACGTCATAGATGGTGTCCTTCGTCTAGATTCCGAGAAAATGAGATCATAATTAATTTTGCAAAGTGACATCATATATGGTGTCTTCCTTTTTTTTACATTCCGAAAAAATGATATCATCCTATCAAAACCTAAAAATAGGTACAGAGTAGAGCTAAGAATAGATAGTGCTTCAAACGATTTTGGGTTGTAATCTCAAATAGAGTTAATGATACAAACTTTGACTTCATAAATGACTATTTTTATGTCACGGTGTTTTATTAGTTTATACTGTGGTTGATAGTGCTGTATGTGAAGCGTTCTCTTAATATATAGCGGGTGTAATAACCGTATAAGATACAGGGATAAGATCGAGAAATTTTCTTTCTATTCAAACTACATCGGAGAGCGTGAGAGAGGCGAATGATCTTCTTAACATCTCGTGTTTAATATATTTACACCGCGATAAAGATTTTACTAACAAGCTGCTACCATTGTTGTTTTTGTGTAAAAATCATAAAACAAAAGCGTCATTTAGTTATTTATTTTTCTAGGATGTAACGAAACCCTTACTGGAGAAGACGGCACTTTCCATTCACCAAACTATCCAAGAAAGTACCCGGATGGACAGTTCTGCTCATGGAGGATCACGGTCAACCCAAAATAACAAATCCATTTAACGTTTACCGACTTCAATTTGCAAGGAGACAATAACACGGACGCCTTATATGTGTATAATGGCGAGAATGCCACAGGAGAGGTGTTGGGAGTGTTTTACGGAGGTCACCCTCCCCCTAAGGAAGGAGTCAACTCCTCGTCAAACAGCATGTTTGTAATATTCAAATCAGATAGGATCGTCTCTGACACCGGCTTCCGTGCCTGGTACAATACTGATGACTTATTATATTGGCCAGCCGGCTCATACGGGATACCTAAAGCTGCATCCGGGTGCCCTTATCCCGAAGGCTTTCAGTGGCTCATTGGACATAGAAACCAGGACACTGAAGATGATAATCCAAACAACCTTAAATCATCGAGATTCCACCTTGATGCCACAGTGAGTAAAACAAGTATTGTACGTTCCTTCTGTATGAAAACAGACACATCAACCGACACGAAAAGAAGCCCTTGGCCTGCAGGTAATATTTGGTTTTAATAAAGAGTCATCTAATAAACAAATAAAAAAAATATAATCGGCTTTATTGAACCTCTCCCAAGTGAAGAGTTGAAAGAATCAAATTTCAACAAAAATCTTAAAATTTATTTTGTATTAAAGATTTTTTTAAAAAAAAATCGATTTTGGTAAACATTTTAACAAGAAAATTATCGATATGAAATAAAACTATATGACGTTTCGATGACTTCATGTCATCATTGTCGAATGCTTAACCGTTACCCTCAATTTATTCATTCGACAATGATGACATGAAGTCATCGAAACGCCATGTAGTTTTCATATCGTTAATTTTCTTGTTAATTTTCAAGATTTGTTTATTTGGAAATTACTACCAAAGAGCTCCATGAGAGTTCATTCCCAGATGAAAAGTTAGAACGCTTTTACGACCCAACCAGCCTGTGAAAAGGCTCCTTATTAGTAGTAACATAGGAACCTGTTAACAGGCAAACCAACATTTGACTCCGAGAGAAAACAAAGATTAAGGGGGTTGGCCTATTATTTGTGCGCATCTTTACTGCGTTTGCAATTGATGTCGCAACATTAGGTCCCCTGTGCGTGTCAAAGAAAAAAATGAAAGAATAAAGTACCGCGGGCGGTGGCTTTAACTTTGTATGGAGTTTACTCTCTTCGATGTTTATTGTTCCTCCTTTCTACACATTTCGGTGTATTTTTTAAATAAAAGGTCACTATAGTTACAAGAAAAAATAGTATAGGCCCAGCTCTGGCTCAGGTCTAAGTTAGTTCCCGTTGTGACTCGCGAACTAGAAAATGACGAGTTGACTTTTTATCTCATTATTATGTATATGTTGTAGTTAATTTTTTATCTCAGTTAATTTTTGTTTTTCCTTTGTTTCAAATTCATTAGCATATATTACCATACCCAAAAACAATGGAAAAATAAAAATTAACTGAGATAAAAAATTAACTACAACATATATATCATCAACATGTAACAAGGGCCAAGGCATAGCTAATGAGCGTCGCTCTTACGTAATAAGGGAGCGGGTACCCCCAACCCCTTTCATCACAATAGCACATTGGGTTTGCTTAAACTTGTCCTATTGTTTTCTTCTGACTATCCACGGTGATTAGTCAGTCAGGAATCTTTTATGTTTTCAAAAGAAAGCGCGCCAACTCGTTTCTTGTTGATTTTATTCAAAATCACTGAACTGTTACGTAATTACGCAAACCTCTCGACATTTCTTTTCGCATAAATGATCCCTCAGTGATTATCAATGATTTTGAATAATATGACGATAAGAAACGAGTTGGCGCTTTTAATAGAAAACGCGCTTTTATTTTTCTTGAATGACTTCATCTTGTGATGAAAGTGGAGTGGGGGATATCCAGTCAGAGCAAGTTTGTGCTATTGTGATCGATAGGGGTCCTATCTATTGTAACATCATTACCTATGGCAATGAAAGGGGTGCCGGGGGGGAACCCTTCGTCTATTGTGTAAGAGCGACACTCATTTGCTATGCCTGGTCACTTAATTGCCAATTAAGTAGTTTACCATTGTTAACTTGCAGGTCAATACTGCATTTATAGGAAAGGCGGAACCTGTCCTCAAAATCTGAGATCAGGATTTATTAAATGGGATGACGAAGATAATGTTAATAGGAACAGTTTGTCAGGGTATCTTCCTGATGGTACATATGGCCGTGACACAATAATCGATTTTTGCTGCAGAACAGATGGAGATAAAAAAATTCCTATCTCCCTCCCCTCCCTGAAGCCATTTTTTCTGCTGGCGCATGGTTCAGCTGAATGCCAGCAGGCGAAGTGGGCGGTAGTTAGTGTGGAGTGGATACGGTTTGATAATGAAGATGACAACAATAACGATGGTAAAGGAGGTTCATATCCATACGGCGCAGGAATCCGCGATCACACTATTCATTACTGTTACTATCAGGGTAAGTAAACGGATCCACCCCTCCCCTCATATAAGTCAATTGCTTTGATGTAGGTGCGGGGGTTAATACGAGATTTACGGCATATAAATTATATCTCTATCGGTCACGTGACGGCTTACAGTGTGCTACCCTCGCTTCGCTTTTACGTGTACTCAATATTGGTTGTGAGCAAACTCAAAATAGCTCTAATATTTGTTCGTAGGCCAGATACAATAAAAATGATTTTGGGTTGCGACAACACTTTGGTTTCATCAATGAAAGATAAATTGAGTTTCCATCATACATAAAGCTAAGGCTAACTATTCATACAGAAATATAAATAGGCTGATTCGGCGACAAAAAATAGGTTGGAAACAGAAAAAACTCACCATTGTGAAGTATTTTCATATCCTGAATTTTTAAGAGACAGAAAGTTAACTTTTTCAATAACTGAACAGAAAATATGAAGAAGTTACCTTGTTTAAAAAAAATTCTGCCACACGGCAATAACAAAATCAAATCAAAGGCTCCCAGGAGCCAACTCGTGAATGCGAAACACTCTAACCCCCCCGGGGGAGGGGGGGAAGGGGGGGGGGGGGGTACTCTGCAAATTTTTGGGCGGGGGTGTGCCGCTGGGACTCTGAGACCTTTGCCTATACTAGACCATTTTAGCTGCATTTTGCAACCCTATTCTAGACTAAACACCGAAACCAAGCTTTCACCAAAAAAAAAATCATAGTTGATCGTATTTAAGACAGGAAGGTCTGTTATCACGTCTTTATCCCGTGTGTTTCTAAAATATTAACTAAATATTAACTGGAAGCCCCATAGTCTCATAGTCTTATCATCTAACCATCATTTCATTAAAGGTACAGTGGAACCCCGCCTTACGGTCACCTCGTTAATACGGTCACCTCCTTATTACGGTCACTTTTTTTTGTCCCGGCAAAACGTCCATGCATTTTCTTATAATAAAACCCCGTTAATGCGGCCACCCCGTTAATACGGCCACTCGAACCAAATACGCATTAATTATTGACAAAAACAAAACAAATACTGTACAGTACTTGAGAAACAATACTGTATTTATTCACAACGCCTGTAACTTGTCATGTCATTGACCTCTATCGTTAACGTAATCAAACAGCAATTTACTTTCCTGTCATGAAAATGAAACATAGACCAGTCATGAAATTGGACCCTACCCCGTTAATACGGCCACCCCGTTAATAGGCCAAATTTTCATGGCCCGTTGGTGACCCTATTAACGGGGTTCCACTGTATTTCACAATTCGTCGATTATCAGATCAAACATTTTGTTTCCAATTACAGTTGATTAATTGTAATTCAACTTCGCATATCAAGGACACTTCAAACTTTCCGTAACAAAAAGTTTTTTGCCACGTTGTCTGCAAAGTTAACGCTAGTGACAAGAAACATAACATGTTCATGAAAACAGGAGACGCGGATTACTTGGTATTCGCGTAAATGAAATTGGAGATTATTTCTCAATAACGGAGCTCTGCTATTATTATTATTATTATTATTATTATTATTATTATTTTAAAGTATTATTATTATCATTATTGATCGGTCCGTTGTGATTTTAGATTTTTCTTTTGTCATGGTTATGGTTTCATTATGGTAAGTATGGTGATGCAATACAATGTTATGTTATAATTTTATATTTCAAAGACGCTTAATACAGATCGTATACATTATTATGAGGGTTGATTATTGTCAAGGATTTTCTTGAATATATTAAATGAAAAGAACAAAGTAAACCGAGTTAACTGCAAAGCGAGTTGTTTTATTAGGATGTAACAAAATAATGATTGGAGTCAAAGGCACTTTTTACTCACCGCACTACCCAGGAAAGTACCCGGATGGACAGTACTGCTCCTGGAGGATCACGGTCAGCCCAGCGCAACAAATTCACTTAACGTTCACCGACTTCAAGTTGCAAAGTGAGAATAACACAGACGGTTTATACGTGTATGATGGAGAGAACTCTGCTGGGGAGGTGTTGGGAGTGTTTTATGGAGGTCACCCTCCCCCCAAGGAAGGGATCAACTCCTCATCAAACAACATGTTTTTAATTTTCAAATCAGATAGGATTGGTTCTTACACTGGCTTCAGTGCCTCGTACAATTGCTTCATCGTTGCCACCTCAACCTCTCAAATCACGGAAGCAACAATACCACCTTCTATTCATAGTACAAGAGCACATTCACCAGTGATGACATCGTCTCTGATAGCGCTGCCAATGACTTCACCTAAAACATATCATATAATGACTTTGACATCATCTATTAAAGGTCTGGTAGTGATGTCATCTAACAGAAAGCTTGTTACGACAACACGTACAGCAAAACTTACGGTAACTCCATCATCTACTGTTTTGTCTCCAAAGTCACCGTCGTCACTAGAATCAACATTATCTAACGAAGAGGTGGTAATTACGTCATCCATGTTAGGGCTGGAAATGACGTCACCTAAACCATATGATGTATTGACTTTGACATCATCCATTAAAGTTCTGGTAGTGATGTCATCTAACAGGAGGCTTGTTATGACAACCCGTACAGCACAACTTACGATGACACCATCATCTACTGCTTTATCTCCAAAGTTACCGTCGTCACTGGAATCAACATTGTCTAACGAAGAGCTGGCAATTGCATCATCCATGCTAGGGATGATAATGACGTCACCTAAACCATACGATGAAGTGACTTTGACATCATCCATTAAAGATCTGGTAGTGATGTCATCTTACAGGAGGCTTATTATGATAACCCGTACAGCACAACTTACAGTGACACCATCATCTACTGTTTTGTCTCCAAAGTCACCGTCGTCACTAGAATCAACATTATCTAACGAAGAGCTGGCAATAACGTCATCTATGTTAGGGGTGGTAATGACGTCACCTAAACCATATGATGTAATGACTTTGACATCATCCATTAAAGATCTGGTTGTGATGTCATCTAACAGGAGGCTTGTAATGGCAACACGTACAACACATTTTACGGTGACATCATCATCTACTTTTTTGTCTCCAAAGTCACCGTCGTCACTAGAATCAACATTATCAAACGAAGAGCTGGCAATAACGTCATCTATGTTAGGGGTGCTAATGACGTCATCTAAACCATATGATGAAATGACTTTGACATCATCATCTACTGTTTTGTCTCCAAAGTCACCGTCGTCACTAGAACCAACATTATCTAACGAAAAACTTGCAATTACATCATCCATGTTAGGGCAGCCAATGACGACACCTGAACCAAATGATGCAATGACTTTGACATCATTCATTAAAGATCTGGTAGTGATGTCATCTAACAGGAGGCTTGTTATGACTGTTTTGTCTCCAAAGTTACCATCGTCACCAGAATCAACATTATCTAACGAAGAGCTGGCAATTACATCGTCTATGTTAGGGCTGGTAATGACGTCACCTAACCCAACTGAGCCTAAAACAGAGCTGATAATGACGTCATCTACTAAAAAACTGGTAATAATGCAATCTAGCTGGTGGCCTGTAATGAAGTCATCTTACAGAGGGCAGGCGATGACATCATCCAAAACACAAAATGCGAATATATCAACACTTACAGAGTTGGCAAATACGCCATTCATTACAAGCCCGGTAGCGGGATCAATAGGTAAGAAAACTGAATATATATTTTGTTACCCCGGTTTCTTGAACGTTTTCAACTCATCTTACCACCGTTGTTGAATCAATGAATGTTTTTAATATGGTGAGTTGTTCGTTTATGCAAGTCATGATACCCCAGTATAGTAAACATGTCTAAAAAAAATTCTTTTGCCACCTTTCTTTTGACTGAAACCCGCAAATCGAAAAAAAGGAAATTCCCAACAACTAAGACGTCACACCGTCATCAAATGATTTTTCTCCAATGTCACATTCGTCAGTAATGCACGAGACCTAAATTCATTTTCTCTAAAGCAAACATAAGCCGCAAAAGAACTACAGGAATAAAGAAAATCATTTATCATCGAATTTCTTTTTAATTTAGCTCACAAATCGACCACACTCGGTGCCGTCTCAAGATTATGTTCGTCAGTAATGGCATCATTAGCAGTTCACACCAAGCCGACAATAACTACGTCATCTTTCACAGGGCTGGTTATCACGTCAACAAAATCATATCATGTAATGACGTCATTAAAGAGCAGGTCATCTGAAGTAGAGCTTGCAACGCCGCGATCACTAAAGAAGTGGGAATGACGTTATCTATCACAGAGTTTGTTATTACGTCATCTAATAGCAGACAGCTGGTCATGGCATCACCTAAAACACAACTTGCAGTTGCATCATCAATCACCGAGTGGGCAGTTACGTTACCTACAAGCTTGGTAAAGGCATCAACAGGTATAATACTAATATGACTAAGGCCGTTGACAAAACCTGGATCGAATTACCCCTGTAACCCTATCCCTAACCTTTCGTCATTTAGTGAGTTACAGGGTAATGATCGTATCCGGTCCGATCCAGGTTTTGTTGACACCTGATGACTAACAAACTCATAATAAACTTTGCTTGTTTGGACAACCCATCAAACCGTACCCTGTGTTAATTGAACTGACACAAAAGTAAATTAAAATATCAAATCTGATGAATGTTCCAAACGTTCTAAAAACAATACCAGAATAGCCATTTGCAAGAGTGCAGAACCAGAGCTTTTAATCACAATATATAAATGGCGGATAGGTTCTGTCAACGAACTCGTACCATTGCGCATGCTTATCCTACTGGATTTACTTCAGTGGTAACAACTTTATTACTACGATTATCAGTTGAGTGAGGCACGAGCGAAGTGTAGCGACAAGGTTTTGCCGTTAAAACTACGTTGTTGTCAGGGCAACTTCCTACGTTTCGAACGGTAACGCGTTTTGTTACTGATGACGTCCAATGACAGACAAGTTATTCATTCATTCATTTATTTTGTCATTAACCACATTAAAATATATATAATAATAATAATAATAATAATAATAATAATAATAATAATACAATACACTAGGAATTTATAATAACTTAAAAGACGATAAGGAAGCCTATATAGAAGCCGGTGGGTTAATGAACTATAGGCTTCCTGACAATATAGAATACATCATACGAATTATGAGGACAGCATGAAATATAAAATGTATTATTTTAAAAAGAAAAGAAAAGTAAAGGAAAGGAAAAAAAAGTATGTAGCTCAACAAAGAGTATTTTTGACTAAGAAAGAAGGAATTTTTTAAGTCTTTTGCCAAACAAACGGATGCTTTCACTGTTTTGAATTTCACGACTTAACGAGTTGAAAAACTTAGGTCCTTGAAACCGAATTGAGAAGTTTCGAATATTAGTTCGACAGGGAGGTATGTAAAAAAGGTTGCAATTTCTAGTGTAATGAGAATGTAACTGGCTTGCAAGAGTATCACGTTTGAAACGTTTGAAACGTAGCAAGTTTCCTTTGACAACAACGTAATTGTAACGGCAATTTAACCTTGTCGCTAAACTTCGCTCGTGCCTCAGTCAACTGATAATCGTAGTATCTTACACAGAGCCGGTACTTTCATAATTTGTGACAGCGTTGGTAATTGTTACGTCATTTAATACAGGGCCTGAAACCACGTCATCTTATACAGAACCAGAAATGACGACACCTTTCAAAGAGCAAACACCAACGACTGACAGGCCATCAAAGAAAGATGGACTGACAAATGGGAGAGAACAACAACAGAGAAAAGGTAACACGGTCAATAAACACTAGGTAAAACAGGTGTTATAATCAATTTGACAAGAATATGATATATGAAACAATTAAAATCACAAAACGTTGAATTGATAATGCATGGTTCAATTCCTACAGTTACCACCCCCCCCCCCCCCCCGGGCACACCCCCGGGAATTTGCCATTTTTTCTTCACTTGGCGTCCTATTTCCCACCCCGGGCACAAAAAAAGAGGTAATTCCCCACCCCCGGGGCACTCAACAGCAAGCTGCACCGTTTCTCAAGAAGACAGAAATATTTATTATATAAATCCACCGAACAGTTTACAAAATAGACATGGACTGGACTAGACTCGCGTTTCTTTGGCTTTCATCGCTTTCATCCTATCTCTCTTGTGGCTGTTTCGTGTTCTGAGGATGTATTCTTCCCAACACTTCATATCGTCCACTGACAGGCAACACTCCTTAGCAAGGTTTCTCGTCCTATCATCGGTAAGTTCTTCGCTTGTCGCGGCATCACTGATTAACGTACTCGGCGGTATTAAACGCTCTAATAGCTCCACCCTACTGGTGAGGTTGCCAAATTGTTTTCTTCCAGCCAATTACTAACAAATTGTAAGGATTTCCCAGCAAAGAAGTCCGTTTGTTGAGTCATGTCGTCCGTCATGTGCTTCGACGAAATTGTCGCCCCATAATTCCTTGCGCACCTAGATTATCCCCACCCCTACCCCCGGGACAAGACTACTTGCAAAATTCCCCACCCCCGGGCCACAGGGGCCGACTATGTCCCGGGGGTTGCCGGGGGGGGGGGGGGGGGTGGTAACTGTAGGAATTGAACCCGATGCATAACTAACTACAGTTTCTTATAGTCTAAGTTCAATGGTTTTTAATATTGTAAATTGATAGTATTCAACTCTATCCATCTATCTATCTATCTATCTATCTACGGAAAGATAATTAGGTAAGCGATCTCTTTAGTGAGGGTAGCAGAAGTTAACAAATATAATAAACTTGAATACAAGAAAGAAAAATGCCACATGACCCGCTTTGAAAACTGATAGAAACACTTTTGCGACCCTTCTTTAAAAAAAATCACAATTTTTCTCCTTATAGCAAATTAAATTGGCTGAACTAAGCTGTACTGAGCATAAAATTTCTCCAAGAAATATTCAAATACTCAAAGAAACATATTAAGGTCACTTGAAAAAAAAAACATTTGCTAGTGAAGGCAAAGGAGTTTGATTCCATCATTGAGCGGATCAGCGGTGTATGCCACTAAAACGGGCACTCAGTGCAAGCAGCTTGACATTTCACCAACTCCAATATCCATGAAATATCTACTTTTTCTCACCCAACATCGCATAACTGGAATGCAAGCAAACAGTCAAAGAAAGAGGAGCAAATGGGACATATTTCATTAATCTAAAGAGTCTTATGACTCTTATTGATTGACGTCTTCTAAAATAAAAACTGCGGGGTTCGTAATGAAAATTGCCGACCATTGTAAAAACATTTCGAAGTTTGCTCGGAACTCATGCAAATGCTATTGGTGAGGAAGATTTTTGAAGGTTGCCAAAAATCCCAAAGAATGTCGAGACTATTAACTAGCAAATTATAGCTTGATCAACAGCAAAAGGCCTAGGGATAGAAGTGAGAGCAATCTTGACGTGATTGATATCACATGCGCCACAAAATATTAACAAGTTTTTAAATGATAGCGGCTTGGAATTTTCCTTTCTCATTACTACTGGCAGGAATGTGATGAAGTGAAATGATCCTCGCATTGAAAAGCGCAATTGATGCACCTGCAAATAGTCTTAAAAAATTGAATGTTTTGAACAGGATTTAAACGCGTGATCTTTACGTTGCTGATGCGATTTTCTCCTAATTCGGATCACGAGCTAACAAAATCTCCAATGTTTGAAGCGGTCAATTGTGAGTTCACATACACTCGTGATAGGAATGATTCGAGGAATGCTTGTAAAGTGACTGGAATCGTTATCAATAGCTCTTTCACTTACCTTTTTTTTAATCTCTTTTACAGGCTTGGATATCGCTGCTGTTGTCGCTCCCATAGTTGTATTGGTTCTATTAACAGTGCTGTTTGCAGTTGGATTCGTTTGTTACAAAAAGTAAGAGTTAGCGTGTAAAACCTGTGTTAAACTCCGGCCGTGTGGGTGCCCTGTGGCTTGTGTACAACTTTACGTTACATGGTCAAGTATCTCAAAACGTTTTAACCCTCGGTTTTTCTCCGATATTTTCAAGACCATTTAAGATAAGCACATGTCGTTTTTAGCAGCTTTTCGTTTATCCTTGAGACACATTTTGGTAAAGTTTGGCAACAACCGATTGCTATGGTAACGAGATATGACGTCATAAGTAACATGTGGTCAAGCCATAATTGAATAAAAATGCGTGTTTTTTTATCTCTTTTCAGTGAAAAAAAAAACATAAAATGGTATCAAAAGCATCAAAATGTTTAATTGTATGTTATTTTGCAACTCTAGCAAACAATATTTGCAATTTCCGCATTTTCCCAAAAATTTTGAATTTTAATGTTCATGTTTACCTTATCTTATACACCACTTTCATAATGGCGGCCGATTTATTTATTCTTTTATATGTATGTTAATTAGCCTCACCGGCCTCGTTTTAGAGTAAAAATTCTTTTGAATTTTGCACATGTTACCGAGGCTAGTGAGGCTAATTAACATACATATAAAAGAATAAATAAATCGGCCGCTATTATGAAAGTGGTGTATAGAGCACATCGCGGGCTATCTATCAGATGAAAAATATTTCCGAAAAAACTCGAGGGGGGGGGGGGGGGGTGCAACACTCCCCTTGTACCAGGGTGGGGGTATTAGTTTGCGTGTGCGTCCGAGGGTTAAGGCCCAATTTGTGTCTCACAACAGTTTTGTTGGCCGTCTTGTAACACACGGATTATTCGTTTCCATACAGGGTGAAAGCCAAAAAATACAACTTAGCAAATGAAGAATTCAAAGAAATGATCGAAATGAGGTATGTAATATTACATTGCATTTAGTGACATGCCTGGTAGATGTGACCTTTTTCAAAGTTTGTGATTTAATAATAATAAATAATTGGATCCTTTGCAATTTTGGTTTGCTTTGTAACGTTGGTAGCCGTTAGTTTGATATTTATACCTAATCGTACCTTTTTGGTACGCTTCGGCGGCATATCAGGTGTGTTTGGTCGAGCCATGGTTCGTATTTGGGGCGAGACCAAACGAGCCTGATATGCCGCCAAGCGTACCAAAAAGTTACGATTAGGTATTTACCGTACCCAAATTCAGCCCAAAATCCGGTGATGTTTTTAGCAGTTACGGTAATAAAATCTGTCAGGCTTCCTATCGTGTGGCCCGCGAGGAAAATAATACGAATCAACAAACGGCGCAAAAAGTGATGAATGAAAAATAATTTTACTTTGAGTTTTTTTTACAGCGAGCAAAGTGAGAAATCGTGGTAGCAAAATATGTGTAAAACCCTTCTCTACAAAACTATATATTTTCGGCATTTGAAAACGCAAAACTTACAGTGTATGCCGAAGAAATCATTTTACAAGTTTTATCTCGAGGGAACGAACACGGAAATAGTGTAAATGTCACATGGGAGCTTCAAATACTCGCTTCAGCAGTTCAAACGTTCAGTTGGAGGAACTTTTGGAACCAGAGGTAAAGTTGACGTTAATGGTTTTATTTTCAAACTTTGCACCATAAAATCGTGCGATATCAGGTCAGTGACTTGATATCGTAGGATATCAGCACAGTAGACTAGGCTTCTGATTGGCTTATTGCGAATTTGGGTACGGTAAGTAGTAATATGGACCTTAAGCAGCCGCAACGCCAAGGAAACGTAACTTTAAAACTTATTTGACATTGTTGTTTAGCAGAAAAGGGCACATAAACGCACCAAACGTACAACGTACGTGTAGCGCCATTGCACTTTTTGTTTTTACGTTCTTGTTGCCGTTTTTGTACTAGTCTATAACAACTTAAATATCTTTGGACCAAAATTAAAGGCAAAGGCAAAAGGGAAAGCCATCTCCCCCTTACCAGTTGGAGTACTGTCTCTGCACGTGAGCTTTATTGGTGTGTGTTGGCGTTTTAATGATCTATTTCTCCTAACAATATCAAAACACATATTCTTTTTGAAATGTGAAAGCGACCCGCGCAGTGATGGTTAGTCTTTTTCGTTTAATGAATAATTGCATTTTTTATCGCTTGAGCGTATTTAAATACCAAAAACATTGGAACACACTATTTACTGTAAAATTAACGTTAGCATAATATTTGGCAGTACTAAGGCCCGTTTGAAACGTCGAATTTCACATGTGCCGAACTTAATGCAAATGAGCGAGGACAATAGTTTTTTCTCATTAGCATTAAATTCGGCACATGTGAAATTCGACGTTTAAAACGGGTCTAAGTGCCAGTACAAGTTTAAATAACACGGCAAACTGATCCTTACGACATTGAAAAGACAGACAAAAAAAGAACAGAATTAAATCAAAATGTATTTTGGTGCCTACCGGTACAAAACTTGTAAGAATCCAAACAGTTCCAGTACAGTTTCGATCCATGCAAGTCTTTTATCGATACCGCACTTTCCGCACATACATGTACGTCCAAGATCGCACGCAAGTATTGTTTAATAAATACTTCATATTTGACAGCGTTATCTGTCCTTTTCATATTAATTTATTTGTGACAGAACTGTTTGTTATAGCTGGTGAACTATGATAGATGAGGACACTTTGCGATGCCTATAATGGAGTAGCGTGCCCCCCTCTGCGTGCAATCCTGGAGTATGGTTTATAATAAGCCATATTACCAAATTTCAGCACTGTTCACACTGTACCGGTACGGTTTTGATCCAAACTTGTACCTGCTCCAAGTGCAGGTAGAACACTTTCTCGGGCAGTCTAAAATGCGTCCGTATCAGAAGCCCCGGGGGGGGGGGGGGGGGGGGGGGGGAGGGTTCTCCGATATAAAAATGACGGGGGTGCTCGTCGTACCTTTTAGGGGTCAAAATTTGTATTCATTAGGGTACTATCGTTTTTTTTTTGCGATGGTTTCTTCCAATTTCAAGATAATAAAGTAAGCTGAAACCAAGCTCCTGGACATAATCACTGGAAAACACGATATTTCAGCCGGGACACTGTCCTTTAAAAAGGTCAGACCATTTGTTTTGAGAAATACAACGGGTTTGTGAGCATGAATGTTATATGACGTACAATACTTTCGACCAATTTCGATCCAACAAACATACATGGATAATGTTGAATTGGTGCATTGAAAGAGATTCAATTTAAAATTACTAATTACACACAACTTGAAGAATCAAGAGGCACAAGACATAAGAGATAACGAAAGCTTAACTTGGCAGCATTTCTAACGTACTTCTTGAAGCATTTCTTATGACTCTTCGTTTACGTCGAGCCTTGAAACTGTTTTGCTAAGCATAGTGAGACACCAGAAAGACAATTCAATCATTTATCATTACATTTTTATTTCTGTTTAATTTGCAGGTCGAGCAATAAATAACTTGAGGCTGCTGCAGAAAACCCTTTATATGTCCGGTAAATATCTTAAAAAGACAGGTTTTCACGAGCCCCGCCCTTATTTGGGTCAAATCCTATAATCCTTCACGAGCTTTAGTCGGTGACCATCAACTGTTGGCGATTAACCCTGCAGGCATATTTAGTATGAGATGATCCGCAATATTACTACTCCCTGAATGGGATGCTACAATGCCGCAAGCATTTTTTTAGGCTTTATATATAGATGGGTTTATATAAATGGTCACCTCACTCGATGCTTTTATTCCACTTTTTCACCACTTTTCACTTTTAACTCTTTTTTAACGGAAACCGATACTCTGACGTTATCCGTAGTATATCATGGATTATTCTGCCTTGTGGGAAATAAACCTTTACATCAAATTATTTCGCAACTTTCTATTTATCTGTTTATTTGTTTTTCTTTTTATAGGGATGAATCGTGCCAAGACACCAAAGACGTTTAGTCCTGACAGAAAGAGAGACACCTCTGAGTTCATTGTGTTTTTTTTGTTTGTAACTCATGACACAACATTGTTTCCCTCCAAACTGCAGTAGCGAAGCTAAGGAAGCAAATAACATTTTTGCCATTCCAAATCCTTATTTTCTGTTCCTTTTATAAATAAATAAATGAATATATTTAACAACTATTCACCGAAGTGGAGGTGGGTAGTGGTGGATATTTACTGAGCCGCGAAGCGGCGACGGAGGTAAATATCCACCACTACCCACCTACACTGAGGTGAATAGTTGTTTTAGTATATACTGAAACAGTGAGATAATATAACGAAAATGATGCTTTTTAACTCATTTATTCCTGTCAACGATTACAATTTTTTTTCGCGCAAATTGCTGGGAGGTGAATAGCACTTGCTATTCCGAGTTTCAGTAGCCAATCAGAGCGAGCCAACAATGCTATCCACTGTTTCAGTATATACTAAAAATAAATATATCAATAAATTTATATATATAACATTACTAAGAGAGATTGCAAGCAGAACGATCCGAAAGTATAATCCATCGTTTTCCTTTAATTTTAAAATGTTTCAGAGCCTCCTACTACATAGCATGTCGATATATTCTGTTTATCAGCTAAATCCAATCTCATGGAAGTTTATTATGAAAGCAAAACTAGATAACGTGTAAGAAGTCTCAGTTTTCGTAGGGGCTCTGACCAGGTATGTCTTCGAATAAGGTGCTTCCATTTAACGGAACTGCAACAACAAAAGAAATAGTTCATAACGAATTTATGGAAAATAATAAAAAAAGGAAACATTGAATTTTAGCATTTGAACTTGGTAATCATTTTGTGGTGTTTTAATAATAATAATAATAATAATAACAACAAGTGAATTATAGGCATATTACATATATACTACAAATTTAAGGTGTAATGTAGTTACAAAATGTAAAGGTTATATTACTATTAAACTACAATGGTTAATATTTTACTGTTACAAAGTTCTTGAATCGGTCAGTTCTTGTTGGTAGCGCGGGGGTAGCTACGGCGTTCTCACCTGAGATTGTAACGGCCATGGAAGCAACCTACCCTTTTATAAATAAGTGCCATTGGGTGTGAAGGGTTGCACGGATGAATGCGGTCGATGAAGGCCAGTTACAAGCCTCTACGCGGTGATCGAACAAAGTAGCTATGCCAGCCCTCTCCAGTGCGTGGAAGTATGACAGACCAGGCCAGATAATGGCCAAGGCCCACTTCTGGATAGACTGCAAAACAGTCGTATTTTTTGCGTCATACGAATGTGCGCGATCTTTGAACGAAAGGTCTGGGGCGACGGTGAATACACCCTGCGGGCGTGTGAGGCTCGTGCGCTTCGCGCGCGAGTATCCACGCTTTTGGCACTTCGCGTCTTTGCGAGCGAGCCAGCGGAAAAAAACGACTGTTTTGCAGTCTAACTTCTGATGGATTCCAGGGCATCAGATAGATAGCTGGGAAGATCAGCATAGACTACAGACGCGTATTCTAACAGATTTTATTAATGAGCGATTAATGGCTACTATGTCGGTAGGTACATTCTCCTGTTGGCTTTCCCAATACATAGTCGCAGTACATTCTCCATGAAAGATCGTCGGACAAGTACACGCCGAGTAACTGGAAGGAGGATACTTCCTCTATGATGGTTCCGCCTGTAGCAATGGGGCGAGGTATACAACTATTGTAATGAAGAAAGTCAACAATCATGGTCTTACATTAATTAGGATTAAGGCGCATATTGTTGTTAAAGGTAAAAGCCTGGACGGTAGTTAACAATAAAATTCAAGATCGAAGGGGAATTTCTTGGAAGGATTTCCATTACGGTAAAATCGTCAACAAACTTGGCGCGCAAACCCCAAGATGGCAAAAGATCATTTACCATGATAGCAAACAGGATGGGCCCCAATTTTGTTTCCTGAGGAATTCCCCCAAACAGAGCTCGAGAACTTTCAAGCGGTAACTATACAGGCTACCTGTGATCTACCCTGTAAAAACGTGGCAACCCACCACAACAAACTCGAATGCAAATTATACTTAGAAAGCTTCGTTATAAGAATTTTGTGGTCGATTAAATCGAAATCCTTCCGAAAATCAGCGAAAAACAGTTTTAAGGAGCAGTTACCCTTGTCTAGAGCTTCTAATGCTAGAAGGAGGAGATAAACAGGGCTTGCTCGGTGGACTTTCCAGCTACAGCAAACATTTACTGCTTAACGTCAAGATCCTCAAGGATGGTAGGGAAACAAATATGTTCCACCCAAGTACAATTACTGAGTTCAAATCCTAATCAACACGGCTATCCCCTTAATTAACTGATAAAGGAATGGGCCCAACCCAATTACCTCACGCCTAAATCACGTTCTTAGTCGTAGTTACGTACGAGAATCACTTTTTCGTTTCAAGGCGAGCGTGTGGTTAACATCTTCTCTATATCAAAGAAGGAAAATGGGATATTTTTTGTTTAATATTCAATGATTAGTTGTTTTGACTCCACGTTAACTGCGTTTACGATGTTCACACGGGAAAAGTCAGCGGTAGCTTTATTTATTATTTGACTGTGACGTAATTTTACCTTATAAGGGAAAGAGAACAAGTAAAATATCCGAGCGCACAGTAGATTGCCGTATTACACCTTACTGCATGCCGGTTTCAAGACACAATCTAATATAAGTACAAGAATGTCAGTCGAATAATAAATCCCTTATTCATGTACTCGTTGCTCGCATTTTTTCTCACCCCTGCAGGACTCAAAAAAATACTACGCAACTCGTAAAATATCCGCGCATATTATCTGTTAAACCGTCCAATAAGGTGCATGTATTGAAGGATAAAAACCCGTGTAATGATGTATGGCGTCTAAGCATTATTCTCGTGCAGTGGGTTGTAACTTTCCTGTTCTATCATAGGCTTCATTTCATTCTCTTTTGGTGCTTTGACTTCATCGCAATCATTGCTTCCTTCATCGCTGTAAAACGGACAAAGAAGTAAAATAACTTTATTCACTACAAGGTTCTTATAACGCAGTTAGTCACACTTTTGAGTATGTGAATATATGACCATTCATTTCGATTTCTGTGGTACTTTTTATCATGCTGTACAAGGTGGTTTAAACTTTTGAGCCTGTAGATGAAATCCTAAAGTGTGACCATTCAAATGAAAGCTATTGAGCAGTACTTTCCTGTGGTACTGTTTATTATGATGTACAAGGTGGTTCTAACTTTTGAGTCTGTGTAACATCCTAAAATGTAACCATTCAAATGAAAGCTATTGAGCAGTACTTTACGGTGGGTGCTGTTTATTATATCGTACAAAGTGGTTCTAACTTTTCAAGTCTGTGGATGAAATACTTAATTTTCAATGCAACCATTCAAATAAGCTCTTCAGCAGCGCACTGCACTTGCTCTGTTTACTAGAAGCTTCAGTTGAGGCACTCTGGTCCCCACACCCACACCCTAGGTAATAATATCAGTACAGTGTCTGGTCCCCACACCCACACCTTAGGTGATAATATCAGTACAGTGTCTGATCCCCACACCCACACCCTACTGAGGTAATAATATCAGTACAGAGTCTGGTGCCCCCACTCACACCCTAGGTAATAATATCAGTACGGTGTCTGGTACCCACACCCACACCCTAGGTTATAAAATCAGTACAGAAGCGAAAACCAATAAGCCGGAAGTCAATGCACAAAACTGTGCAGAATGTTTGTTCTATTCCTCTAAAATGCAAATAAGAAGAAAATTATCGTGAACTACTTGGCTGTAGACTGCAGAAAGTCACTAACGTCATCTATGATCCAATGCGCCAAATGCCATACACAATACATCGGTGAGACAAAACGACAAGTAAGCGACCGATTGGGGAACACAGACGTGCAGTTGAGAAAGCCTTGAAAAAAGAACATCAGGATCAACCTACTGCCGTGTCAGATCACTTTGCTCTCACCTGACACTCCATTACCGACCTCAAAATCATCCATTAGAACTCATTAATTATAATAGAGACATGATCCGTAAAGCGAGAGAATCCTATTTAATCACTATAGCCAATACAATCGAACCTAATGGAATGAACAGACGCGACGAAATTTAATCTTCCACATATTTATTGTTATAATCATTACTAGCCGTTTCTAGTTTTCAACCGTTACTTGTAGCCTATCGTGTCAGCATTTTATCTTAGCCCTTTTTAAATATTGTAACCGGCTGTTTTCATCTTCACTTAGCTTTCCTAGCCCCTGATGAAGGTTAGTTTTGTCTAACCGAAATATCGGGCATATATTATTAAATGAAATCGAACGAATTTGCTGTCTGATCAGCCTTGCATGTTAAAGTATTTTTTTGCGTTGGTCATGCGAATGCGCGCGGTCTTTGAACGAAAGGTCTGGAGCGAGTGTGAATACGGAGAGTGGGACTGGGGAGAGACGCTTCGCGAGCGGGTATCCACGCTTCAGACGCTTTTGCGCCTTTGCGAGCGAGCCAGCGAAAAAAAAAAATTACTGTTTTGCAGTCTAACTTGGCTGATATTATTACCTGGGTCTAGGGTGTTGGAACCACACACTGCTGTGATCATTTATTTATTTATTTATTTTATTGAATATTTATTCAGGAGCATTTGATTTAGCATACACAGCTAGTTTAAACAGAGCCCTGACTAAATTAACAATTTAACTGAATTTAAATATTATTACCTAGGGTGTGGGTGTGGGGACCACACACTGTACTGATATTATTACCTTGGGTGTGGGTGTGGGTACCAGACACGGCACTAATACTATTACCTAGGGTGTGGGTGTGGGGACCTGACTGCAGTTGAGGAGGACATGATTCTTACCTGGTCAAGTAACACGGGTTGTCAATAGACAAGGGTAATTCACTGAAAATGAACAAAATGTGAAAGAATAATAATATGAGCAGATTGGTTTAGACTATCATAGCTATTATCATTAATAAAAAGTGATGATGAAAATAAAATTTTGGTTGGAGAATGGTGAAGACCAGAGGTGGTTTTGTTTACAAGGAACGCTGTTATTTTTAGACGTCAAGGTACCCGAGACAATCCCTCTCCCCCATCCGAGTACCCCGAGCGAGCTAACTTTTCACTTTGGAAGGGGAACGTTTTCTCTTCTCGGCAGTTAGGGAAGCCCTGGCAGGTGGAACAAGTTTTTAGGTCTTTTTATCACATTTTTATCGTATAAACACCTTGGCCTTCCTACCCGGGACAAGATGACTAATTTACTGGAGTCGGCAAAGGACTTTACTTATTTCCAGTGAATCTATTGGTAATATTTAATTAGCATTGCATCAATACCGATACATATTTTCGAATTCTGAAGCTTTTGGTGGTGGAGAAGGAGATATTTAATTTGGATGCCACAATGTGGATCAGGCAAGCCGAGGGGAAGGCCGAGTCTTTCGGGCACCGCGAACGTTATACGGCTGAGAGAGTCCGTGAATCAGTCGTAGAGGGAAAGGAAACGTCCATGGGTTTCAACAATGCTTCTGACAGCGCATTTGCTGAAAATTGATAACCAGCGATCAGGCGCTCTTTTTTTTCGGAGCGGAAAGAAAAGAGCGCCTGATCAGGTTAGAAAATTGATGAAAACAACAGGAACATTTCGCCATCGAGGTGAGAGGTTTCCTGCTACCACAAAATAATGTTTAGGAGCTTGTGCTTTGTGTTTATTGTACACTTTTTTTGCATTCATTTTACTTACCTCATAAGGATGGATTCTTTGGATTCTGTGTCATTTTTATTCACTTTTTTCCTGTTCCAAAACAGACGGAGAGGAAGCGGTAATGTTATATTATGATACGTCAGTGACTTTTGTTACAAATTTAAAAATGCAGAAGACCACTCAACACTGAGATAAATTTGAATTCGTACTGAGTAACTTTCTTTTCGGGTCTATTTAAAGAATGGATGTGTGTACTGGACACTTACACCTTGTAAGTGGTAAGTAAGTTGTACCTTGGCCTTGTAAAAGACTAGTTCCACTAGGTAAAATATTCGTCATTAAATCTGCCTTGCAACTTGAATTGTTTGTTCTCTGTGACTTACAAGGAGCTTTCCCTTTCCTGTGAAAATTACTATATCTTCACATGCAAATATATTGATATTTTATATCAACATACTCCGTACGTTTAATGTTCCGAGTAATCAGTTTGTCTATCTTGCCTTTTGTAACAATAGAATCCAGCTGCAAGCAACACTGCTATTAGAACTAGCACTGACACCAAGGGAGCTGCAACAGCAGTGACATTAACACCTGCAAAGGACAACAAAATAAATTAGGTTAGTTAGTCCCATCTATAACAGATACTTTCGGGAATACGATTTGGCGTCCTTACTGAGGCAGTTCATAATAGTAAAAGTGATTTTCAATGAATCTTACTCCTCACATCTAATTAGCTGGAATATCAACTCTTTGCCGCAGTATTAAAACAGGGGTATGCACGTTAACAAACGTATAAAGGCACCATAATATAATCCCGTTTTGTGGGTGTGGTTCACATCAATTTTTGGCCCAATTTTTTCTAAAAAGTTGTTTTGTGTCTTGATACCGTGAAATGTATCAGAACAACTCTGACTGGTCATTTCGGGTTCAAACATCCCAACTTCCGGTACCAAAACACGAATTTCAAACCCTAAAAGGTACGACGATCAGCCTCGTTATGAAGTTTGGTTAATGTCGTGTACTATGCGCCTGTGCCTAGAAGACAAAGTTAACAGCGTTTGGTTTAGAGTTATTGGTATCTTTATTTATAGACGCCATGTTTCTTTTATTAAAAACCGTTCCTATGACGAGATTCCGCTTCCAGTTGCTTTGTAGCCCCCAAATACGGTGGACTGAATTATCGAACCACTCCAGAGCCAAGCCTAGATTATATTGTCAAGGAAGTTGGTCTGAACACAAAACTAGTGTATTACCTTTTGGATATGGTATTACCTTCAGATTTTCCTCTTGCACCTGTCTGTCCACCTTTCTTTGTCGGCTCTGTTGATTCTAATGGCGTTGTTGGCTCACTTGGTTCTGCTTTTGTCGGCTTGGTGTAATATGACGTCACAAAGGCTGGCCCTGTCTTCGATGATGTCATTATTGGCTCTGTATTGTATGACGATGTTATTGAGGTCCAACGTGATGGCGATAGACGAACAGAAGGCGACGGAGTCAGTTTTCGGCTTCGTAAAGTTGAGGTGGCAACATTCACCGTCGATCTAAATGCTGAAGTTAACGAAAGAACATCATCAACGTTAGTTAAACCCAGTGTTTTTATGATACAACTATTGTTATATAATGGCGTGTGATTCTAACAAACCTTAAGGCCGATTTTCACGGTACAACTTTGTCGTATGCCATTTTTTGAAGCGCGCGCTACTTGCGTCAGGCGAAAATTGTACACAATTCGCATTATATAACATTGTATGTGGCTACGATTGTCGTAAGGTTTTAAAATATTATTTCAAATCCTACAACCTTTTTCGTGTTGCATGCAACAGTTGTGAGCGAGTTGTAGGCTGATTTAGACGATGCGATTCGTGTCGTATGTATGGTATGAGCATGTTGCATGCGATCATTGTAGGC
Organism: Dendrophyllia cribrosa; assembly: GCA_024195265.1. Lineage (NCBI taxonomy): Eukaryota > Metazoa > Cnidaria > Anthozoa > Scleractinia > Dendrophylliidae > Dendrophyllia > Dendrophyllia cribrosa. The sequence continues at coordinate 966,889 of JAJLRJ010000013.1, read as the reverse complement.
AAATGTTGTGCCGTCTAAATCAGCCTTTACATATTTATTTTATATAAGACGAAATAGTCTTAAAATAATACTACAAACAGCGAAGCTAGCGAATCAGATTCGGGTGTGGAACAATAACATGAGATGACGTTTTTATAGAGACTCACGCGCACGACTGATCGTTACACGCACGACTGATCGTTACACGCACGGATGATCGTAAAACGCATAGCGAGTCTTTATTTACCAAATATGTAGAGTTGAAATTTTGTAATAATAGATCACTTACGTTAATGTGTTAACTATAGCACTTACCTAAAGCATTGTACGAGGCATTGAAACCGGTGTAAGAGACCTTCTTATCTGATTTGAATATTACAAACATGTGGCTTGACAAGGAGTTGATTCCTTCCTTTGGGGGAGGGTGGCCTCCATGAAACACTCCCAACACTTCCCCTGTGGCATTCTCTCCATCATACACGTATAAACTGTCCGTGTTATTATCGCTTTGCAAACTAAAGTTTGAGAACGTTAAGTGAATTTTTTGCGTTTGGCTGACCGTGATCCTCCAGGAGCAGTACTGTCCATCCGGGTACTTTTGTGGATAGTTTGGTGAATGGAAAGTCCCGCTCAATCCACTCAGGGTCTTGTTACATCCTGAAAAAGCATATACAATTAACATGAAATGTGTTTTTACCTGTTTACTGAACGACAATCTTCTCCCTCCCCCAGGTCAAAACAAACCCATTGCAAGCATAACGACATGGAACACAAAATAACTTTTACAGAAAGAAACTTGTAATCGCCTGTTTTAAGCGACCTTACGTTATAGAAGTTATTTAGTACAGTGTTAAAAAACAACAATTTCTACAGTTCAAAATTAAATGTCTATTAAGCTTAAAACCACTGTAGTTACGTTAAAAACAAGTAATAGAGGAATACGGGAGATTGTGATTGAAATGAATTATAGGCCCATCTCCATGAAAACATATTACACCATTTTGTTTTTAAGATCAACAAAAAAAGGTCTGGGTCCCCTCCTGTTGTTGAAAAGTAAACAAAACCTAACGTTATGTCACCTTGTTTTTTTTTTAATCTCTAAACCATTTAAACGCTGTGCACTGTCTTTTTCTCAATGTGAACTTTCACTTTACAGTGTATAATCATGAAACGTCAGTGCATTAACAGTGGCTGACCTCAGACTCTAACATTTTCACCCCCCCCCCCCCCCCCCCATTCACACCGCACCTCACGCTATTCACTCCGCGCAACCCGCTATTCATTCCGCAAACCCTGACGATGGAGTCTGGATTCGCAACTTATTTTAATTTTAAAAGAACTAAAAAATAGACAAGTGGTTTATTATTTAATCTGCGACGAACACTTTTTTTAAGCTAAGAGTGGTTTTCTTACCCTGATAGTAACAGTAATGAATTTTGTGATCATCGATTCGTGCACCATGTGGATGCGATCCTCCTTGACCGTCCTCGTTTCTATTGTTTTCATTATCAAACCGTATCCACTCCACACTAACTACCGCCCACTTCACTTGCTGGCATTCTGCTGAATCATAAGCCAGGAGGAAAAATGGCTTCAGGGAGGGGAGGGAGATAGGATCGTTTTTATCCCCGTCTGTTCTACAGCAAAACTCAATCTTGGTGTTTTCGTCATATTTGCCATCAGGAAGTTTCCCGGTCTCGTTGTTCTTGTTACAATAACCATCGCCGTCCTGACAACACTTTGAACTGTCTTGATCGTCCCATTTGATAAAGCCTGGTGTGAGATTTGTTGGGCAGGACCCGCCTTTCTTGTAAATGCAGTATTTACCTGAAAAACAGATTCAAGAGAAAAGCAATTGTTTAAAATTAGTGATCTGTTATTCATTTGGTTTGTTTAGAGAACTGACTAATGTTCTCCCAAAGTCAAATCTAAGTCGTGTACGGTGGCTCAACTTTAAAATCTGTGGACAAATTTCTACAGGGCAAGACTAGTTTCTGTCCAACTGTACAGATCAAATCCATTGCCTGGCCTTTCTTGGCCATCGTTCAGCCAATGAAAAGGATGCCCTATTCACGGGCGTACATAGCGGATCAGGGGTTCCGAAACTCCCCCTCCTTTTGAGAAAGTTTAATGAGAATTGAGAACAGAATCCTTACAAAATCCTTAAAAAAATGGAAAAAGGTGACGACGATTTTAATCTGTGAAAACGAAAAAAGGAGTTGTTGCTATTTTACGTTGTTAACACTCATTTCAAGAAATGTTTCCTTCCTGAACGTGACATGCACATGACATGCACGTGACATGCACGCGACATGCACGTGACATGCACGTGACATGCACGTGACATGCACGTGACATACACATGCACATGCATTTTGAATGCCTGTGTAACTGAACAGTCTCGAGTGACTTATTTTGGACGAGATGAAGCCCCCCTTTCAAAAAGGGTGGGTACTCCCCTGCTAATGAATGTCTTTTTTAGTACAGTGGGAACAACGACGGAGCCTGCGGTAGGATCCTTTGTTCAGTTGAAAGGAAAAGGAACGCAGCGGTTAGGAACGTGTCAATCAAGGACATTTTGATATGTTTTGATTATCAACATAATATCATGATATTAGCAATGGTATTATAATATCTAGTTTTGTCTGTGATGGCCCGCCATATAGCGAAAATGGTAATATGAGAAAGAATACAAGATAACAAGAACTGTTTTACCTAATGGCCAGGAACCTCGTTTTGTGTCAGTCGATGTGTCTGTTTTCATGCAAAACGAACGAACGATGCCCTTCTTCCTGTCTACAGTTGCATCAAGATGGAATCTCGGTGATTTATGGCTTTTTGGGTTATCATTTTCGGTATCCTGGTATCTCCGTCCAATGAGCCACTGGAAGCCATCGGCGTAAGGACACCCGGATGCAGCTTTAGGTATCCCGTATGAGCTGGCTGGCCAATACATGGCCTCTGAAAAGGCATTTGAAAGAAAAACAAAGATAAGTGTGGAAGCCAAGTAGCCATGCACCTCTTCAGAACCTCTAATTTCATTGGACCTGGTTATCACACACATGTATTGTTTTCAGGGCTAGAGTCCATTGTTCTGTTGTTTGTTCTATTGTTTTCTCAGCCAATCCTGTGAGGCGTTCCGAGACGTGCATACCGCCTCTGAAAGCCAACCACCCTGGCAGTTAATTGCTTTTCTCTCTCTTTGTTGTCTGTGATTATGAATTTATGGCTGCGCGAATCTTAACTACCAGAACTTGAATGATATAAGCCGCCGTCCGTGTTATTCTCGCTTTGCAAATCAAAGTCTGTGAACGTTAAGTGGATTTGCTGCGCTAAGCTGACCGTGATCCTCCACTGAGAAGCAGTACTGTCCATCCGGGTAATTTCTGCGGATAGTTTGGTGAGTGAAAAGTGCCGTTGACTGGAAAAAAGGCTACATAAGGTTGACATGAGGTAGTTTGCCGGGCTCCTTGTTTTCTAGATATTGGACCATTACATAGTTTGTAAACGTATTTTCTTAATCAAATATAGCGCAGCTCTTATGATTCTACTATCTGGCTCTTATCACATACATACCTGATGACTGCAGTGAATAAATAAGGGTCAACAGACCTAAAACTCTCCAAAAAGCCATCTCAGTTCCCTTCAGTTACCTGAAAATGCGAAAACGAGTGAAAATTCCCATGAAACGCGAGTCAGTTTTTATATTTACACGTATTTTTTTTTAAGGTTTTGTTTTTATATATATATAGTTTTTAATACTGTAAAGCGCTTAAGGATACTCTGTAATGTAAGCGCTTTAAAAATTTTATAATTATATTATTATTATATTTCACGGTATTCACCCAATGAGCGGCGTAGAATGCAAATTTTAGTCAAGTCACGAATCCCAGGGTCCTCTCTGTTCTTCTCTCGGAGTAAGGACCCTGACTGGTCACGTGCCTCCCTGTGACAAAAACATCTTCCAACGAGGTAAAGTCAACTGATTATTTTTGTTGATTAATACAATGAGTATCGCCATCATCCTTTTGATCTGAAATTGCGTATTTGTTTTCCTGTTGTTTTTTGTTATCAATCGTCCCCCTTTTCGGAACGCATGACTAGCGTAAACAGCTATATGAGTTTAACATGACTATCACATAAAGTTATTGGAATAAAGCTTTGTAATATATGTATAATATATGTATAATATATGTATTTGACACACGAAAAGTTGTTTTTTTCAACTGAGTGGAAGAGGTACTTTATTATTAATAGGAAATTAACGCTGTGTTTATAAATTAACGTGAATGAAAAGGTTCAATTTCCAAATAAATAAAATTAACGCGATTGTAGAGGCTCGTATTCTATCGAGGAAGAGTAAAGGCATTTATCGGCCGAACTGACAGTCAACCTTGCGCTGAAACTGACCATTCTGGGGGCCACAATGAACTTCAGTTGTGGTACACAGTGCAGTGTGGTACACAGTGTGAAATAAATGAAACTGTTCATTAAGTAGACATAGCTACTACTACTACTACTAGGACACGGTTCAGAATTTGAGGCAAAATAATAGAAATTAATCTCTCGTAAATTGACGCTCCATTTTATTAGATCGCACGGAAAATAAAGGAAAGGACACACGGTGCGCGCAACAAAATTTTTTTTGGGGGTAGGGGTGTCACACGATGCAATTTGTTGCGCGCAACGTCGCAAAAATAGAACTCCATTCTACTTCTGCACACTGTTGCGCGCATTGTTGCAACAAACGTTGCACGGTGTGCCCGGACCTTAAAGCTGAATTACAGTCCGTACTGCGCAATCTCGGGGTTTGTTTTCATTTTTTGTTTTGAATTTGTTGATATGTTACACTTCGGTAATAGCATACATGGAGTAAATGGGACTGAGTTAACCGTCAGTCCGCCATTACGGCCGTTTTGTTTACGAATGCTCGATGAGCTGAAACGTCGGTTTGGGAAAACTTTGGGGTTCTTTTACTTGTTGTTATTGTTTGGCAAGGATATCTGACGTTAATAATGAAGGAAAAGGTAAGTTTGTCCCGTAATTTTCATTTTCGCTAGTAAACGTTCTTCGTTTGTGAGTCTCACAAACATTGCCGAGCTGAGATTGCGTAGTACGGACTGTAAGTCTCGTCCCCAGAGCTCCACGGTTTTTTTAAATTGCGTCTCGTGTAGCTCTGGTAACGGACAAAAATTTGAATTTTTTGATTGGTCGTTTAAAAATGAATGCGCAACAAGGTAAAAAATTTTACGCCTCTACGCATAAGGTTTTACTTCCGGTTGAATTTCAAATGTTGAAGTCCTATGACAACATCAACAAAACCAACGTTTTAATTTCAACGCAGTCAACGACCTGTTGTTTGGTTTAGCAGGTAAAAATACGGCTGCTATTAATTTCAAAGTATAACGAGATCTGATTGTTGCTAAATATGAGCGATTCGTTTCCGAAAATAATCAGTATGTGTCTTGGAAGACGAAGCTATAAGCGGCCACGAATATTAAAGAAGTATGTTGCTTGCAACAGGGACGAGTATTAATTAAAGGAGAGGCAGAAATCCTGAAGAAAGCCCAAGGGCGAAAAGAAATATTACCACTAGGTTACCCATTTTAAATAATAACAACAACAACGCTATAAGCACTCTCGTAAGCAAGTTATATTTTCTTTATTAGGTAGTACTCTTTGCTACGACTTGAAATACAAATCTAGGGAAACGAAGGTCACTCGAAGCCCAATTAAAATAACATGAAACGAATGCAAAACAAAAATTCCTCGATTTTTCTTACCACTGTTCGATGAAATAAGCCTAATCAATGACCACAGCGTGTCCATCAACAAACTTAGCTGTCCCATCAACTGATTTGGTTGGATATGATAGCGTTCAGTGGCGAAACGATAAATACAAAGCTCCCAAACGAAAGAAATCGGTTGACTTATCGAGGATCTTCTAAAACCAGTAAGCAAAATACAAAGACAATCTTTCTTCTAAATAACAACAGCACGTAAAGCTTTTCTTCTTTCTTTGTCAGCGCGATGTTTGTACAGTCCTTTGGAACGCCATTCCACACACACAACATTCTCGTCTCCAGAGCTCAACCAAACGAAAGGAGGGCTCTGGGGACGAGAATGCACACACGAAAGTTTTTTTTTATTTCCGGTTTCTGGCATTGAGCAAGCGCAATAGTACATTAATGCATTAGGCATGCGCTAACGGATGTCGTGGATTTTACGACATCCGGAAGGCACTGTTACCAGAGCCCTTCGTTTTTTCCGCTGACCAAACGAAACGAAGGCTCTGGGGACGAGAATGTAACGCTCCTAGAAATCAACACGAATTAAATTATTGCCAATTGTTGAAATAATAAGGTATATTAACTTAAAAAGATTAAATAATTCATAGCTAAATAGGATATTTTAACTAGCATTCACTTGAAATCATAACAGAATCACATTTGGGTGGTACAAAGATCCATAGCTGTTCAATTTATAAACGGGCTTTATAAGGTGGCTCCATAGGGTTATTGCTGTTAACATAGAGCGCGCGTTACTTGTCGAAAGCCGATTTTTCTCTGATTTCTGACTTCCAGTTTAATCAAAGCTAACAAACTGTAATGAGCAATGACCAAAATGTGTTCTACAACCATCGCTAGCGCTGTTAAGATAATGACTTGAACTATGAAATTACAACAGCCCAAACACGGACGCTTTTCAGTGTTTATGCGGCTTTAATTTTGATTTTCTTCAATTTCCTTCGGTGAAATCCTCCTAAAATTTCGCATCATGTAGAGTCTGTCCAGATGAAACTTTTCTTGACGAAAAATGAAGGGGTTACAAAGGTTGTTTCTTCGCTTCATGCCAATTTGTGCATTTTGTCCCTGTTTAAAAATTGGCCTTATAAATTTTTACGATAAACGGACACTAAAGAAAATTAACAGTATGTTATCTCTAAACCAAATTTTACGGAATTTCACCGAACGAATTTCAAGATATTTCAGAGGAAAGTTTCTATTTTAATTTGTCTCCCACAACAATTACGTCATCAGAATAGGAATTCGCCAAGATCGCTATTTGAGTACGTGTGAACTTTCGAAACCACGCGCGAGGTTTGAGCGATGCAGTGAGTCTATTCCGCTTTCCCGAAGCGACCGGACGCACCGTAGTCTTTATGTTTAGTCGTTTCAGGTGTTGAAAACTACCTGTTCGTTTTACATGGCATCTCGGCCTGGATGACGAGGAATTAATATATATATATAGCAGGAGCCATAATCGGGGACGGAGACCACAACAACATGTCATTTCTTTAGAGCTGCCTGTTCCCAATTTGGGCTATTTTTAGCAGAAATTGCGCCATCGCGTGTGACACGCGCGTGTGTCTGCGCGGACGTCGCGTTTAAAAAATTCAAAACAATGGCGGTCGAAATTTGTACTTTTAGGTTGGATTTTTCTCCAAAGTGAGCGCTTTTATAGATTAAGACTCACAGAGGAAACGAAACAATCAATACCAGTTTAGGGAAAGTTTGAGTCAAGACATACATCACATAACCGCACGAAGAGACCGAAAGGCGCCAAAATTGTGGTGCTGTGGCGCTTGAGTTGAATGAATAAAATTAGCGAAGGAGTAAAAGTTGAAAAGTTGTTCCTGCGCTGCGAGAGTCAGCTAATTCTTGCGAATTTTTGAAATAATAAGGTAAGTTAACTTAAAAAGATTAAATAATTCATTGCTAAATAGGATATTTTAACTAGCATTCACTTGAAATCATAACTGAATCACATTTGGGTGGTACAAAGATCCATAGCTGTTCAATTTATAAATGGCACAGCAAATATTAAAATAATTATTAGTCATCAGTGCAAGAACGCGAAGTCGGAATTATTAATATTATATGTAATAGTTAATTTTTCTCTTCTCGGAGCGTAAGTAGCAGAATTAATGACTTGACTCAGAAATTAAGCGCGCAAATAGAATGTACTATAAACTATAATTACATGTGAAAAAACTTACGGTAGGAGTTGATTGCGATTACCAGTGTCAGAAAAACCGAATGCACAAGCGGAATATTATGTGTTAATACTTAAAAAAGGAACATCGAGACAAACTCATTAATTCATCTCACGTAATGGTCAGTCGACTTTAGCTGTACCTTTATTCATTTTTTCCTGTTCTTAATGAGTTACCTTCACGTGAATTGCATCATCGGGGTGGGAGGGGGGGTTGGGGGGTGTACTCCCATATGTAAGCTACATAGGTATGTGCGCCCCAAAGGATATGGTGTTTAAGGTGCTCGGTTCTTACAAAGGGTATCCTTTTTGGTATTGTGATCCTCTGTTAGGGTTCCTTTAAATTGTATTAGCTAAATTACAGTACATAAACACCCAGCTGAACGAAAAAGATATGGTTATGACGGCGAATTAATGAAACTGTAGGCTCAGTCTAATATTCCATGCCTGATGCCAAACTTTCCATGTGCAGAAAGGAATAAACACGACCTTTTCACACAATTCTGATTTATCGCCGTTTTCCCCTTTGGTAGGGCGTACGTTTTCGATTTTCTACCCTTAAATAAGGTCAGGGTTAAGAGCCTTGGCGGCACACACTTATCCCGATTGACTGGAGTACCTCACCCCCCCCCCCCCCCCCCGACCCCCGAGGGGGGGGGGGGGTTGTCTCTCAAGAAAGCAGCTGTGGACGCATTGTCATACTTTATCTTTAGTCAACGACAGTTCGTCTTTCTCGAAATTTATATTAGTTTTTTCAGGCATGTCATTAATTATTTCAAGTAAAGAAAAAGAATTGTTTATGCAAGTTTTTTTTCTCTTTTAGCGGCGTTACTTAAACACTTTAACACACTCAATTACATTACGCACAAATTAATCAATAACATGCACTATAAACTATAATTTATAACTTACGGTGCCTGAAAGATGTTAGAGTCTCTCTGCCCGGGGGGGGGGGGGGGGGGGGGACTCAACAAAGTTTTGTACGGGGATGCTCCGCCCCGAGGTCCAAACCCTTACCCTTTCATATACCGTTTTTGACAGAAAAGGTACCCCTTTCATATACCTTTCATTGAAAATGGTACCCCTTTCATATACCTTTCGTTGAAAATGGTACCCCTTTCAAATAGCCTCTGCGTGCGTCTGTTTGATATATTTTGAAAGGCCCTTTCTATAATACTTAAATTGCAGTTTTCCCTACCTTTTTTATGCTTCAACTCGTGTTTTCGCTACCATTTCCTATTCTTCGTGAAATCCCTACCCTTTCACATACTTCAACTCGTGAAATCCCGACCCTTTCATATACCTCCAGCCTAAAAAAGGTACCCCTTTCGGGCGGAGCATCCCCGTATAGCCCATTATAGGGAGTACCCCCCCCCCCCCCCGAGTCTCTCTGTCAGATGTTGATAGTCATGATATTCGATGCGCAGACACAGAAAGCTAAGCCCTGTACAGCTGTTGTTTGTAATATGTCAGTTTTAAAAGGGAACACAAAGAAAAACGCATTAATTCTCTCACGCAATGTTCAGTCAACTTAAAGAGCATATGACACGAAATTTTTTTCTTCGGTTTCTTGTAGTTTAATATGTATAAAAAACGACTTCAAGCTTTCAAAGTGCTAAAAATTTTTAAAAAGCCCTTTTTTCGCTTTCAAAATACGCTCTTTTTATCCTTAAAAGTGTCCCGGGGACTGGGATCTAGTGTTTATCCCAAACGAGCTATTATGACGTCACTTCGTGTACATCGGCCTTGTGCGAGTTCTATAACAAATGTTGATCTCAAATCCTCAATGTTGAGCGATTTTAAGGATTCGTCGACGTAGGAATTGTCTGAAAGCTACATGGAACACAAAGAGAATTCAGGAGAAGAAATGTAGGTTGTTATTGGCGAGATCGAACGAATAATACGAAGATGAAGCGGTCGCTTTTCTCTAGGCGATCAATGTAAACAGTGCAAGAACCTTTGCAGGCTTCCTCGAGGTTTTTTTTCAAAATAGCACTGCGATTTGTATTGAAAAGCTTGCTTTCGATGGCTCCATCGAAACCATATGCAGAATTCCGTACTCACAAATACAACAGTCCTGTTTTCGTGGCTCAGGGGTAAAAATGAACTGACCATACCGGCGACGAGGATCGAGTGAAAATGGGTGAGTGAGTAGAGTACGGAGTAGTGAGTAGATCTTTCCTCATGTGTTCTCGTTTAAGTTTGCAAATGGAAAACACTGTTACATTTAACCATTAGTTAGAAGAATATTTGTATTTTATGAAATAAATGAAGTCATTACACTGTACTAAAATGTAACACTGGAAATATTTGCAAGGGCCAACCGACAATACAAAGGCGTCGGATCCAGTCAGCAATTAATCTTGTATTCTTTTGTTTCTTGGTGACTGAAATTGTAACGTTTTTCTTGTAGTCATTTTATTCCCTGAAAGGAAGTCAGGCCGTGCCTATTGGACAGAATATACATAACCCCAGTTGTACAGTCAGCGTTGCTTGATTAGTTATAAATTATAAACTAAAATACTACCGAAATCACTAAACTGTTAGCACCCCGTAAAAAACGATCGATCGCATTTGAATTTTGGGCTTGCTCACGTGACAATTTGGAGTGCCCAAATTGGTCACGTGACATTTTGGCGGGCTGGGTTTAGAAACAGAAACAAAAGAAACAGAATGTCACGTGACCAATTTGGGCGCTCAAAATGATCACGTGAGCAAGCACAAAATTCAAATGCGATCGATCGTTTTTTTCCAGGGTGCTAACAGTTTAGTGATTTCGGTAGTATAAGCTTTGTCCCAAATTTGTATTTCACAAGGTTTTGCGTTTCCCATTTTTGTAGTTTCCGGTACTTAAGGATAGTTTTAAATAATGTGCTAAGCTGGATATCTCTCATAGATCACTTTTTTTCCCTGGGTAAATTCCCTGCTGTTAAAAAAATAACAATCACAATAAAATAAAATTGAAAAAAAAAAAAACTCATGGTGTGCTTTTCTATTCTGAAAACTGGACCAACCACTCCCACCACTGAAGCTTATTTTAGCCATGTTCCACAATATATTACCTGCATAAGACCAGGTGCTTATATGCTACCAAACATGCATGCGACTGCTGGCAGTCCATGATGTGAGTGGTTCTTCTGGCAGGCCTGCTACAAATTTTTTTCCGCTGAGAATATACTTGATGGATCACCACTGACTGATTGATTTTGCTACTTTTGCCCTAGCACTGGTACTTCACCAAATAATTGGGATATATGTACACCACTTGGGATAAAAATTGGCCAAATGACTGTTAATGTTATGGCAGACACAAAGGTGGCATATGCATGAGAACCACATTAAAATAATTTTAATCTGGTTCTCATATGCCACCTTTGTGTCTGCCATAAGCTGGATAGGGTTAGCACAATAATTGTGCTAACCCTATCCAGCTATTGAGACTATTGACTGTTGAAACAGAGTTATTTTGATTGAGGAAAGTTGTATAATAATTTGAAACTCTGATGACTTATTTTTGCTATTGTGGGAAATTCCTTTCTCTTATCTTAGTCTCATGTTCATTTTGTCTTTTACAAATGAAGATTTCTTAGAGAAGTTGCACACAGATGGCTTGAAACATTGTTGCTTGAATACTTGGTCTGGGACAACACTAGACCCGTACCATCTTGTGAAGAGTTTATATACCACTGACCATAACAATAATTTAATTTAATTCTTTGTTTAAGAAAGATCCAAAGCCATCCATCACATGGCCTGGGTATTCCTCTACACAAGCAAAAGAACAGCATGGCCTTTACACCTGGCTGAAGGAAAACTTTTGCTTGATATGTAAATGACAAAAATTGAAAAAAAACATCTTTTTATTGCCCAGATACTTTTTACTTCATTCGAATAAAAAAACACTCGACCGTTGGGGGGCAGGGGAGTAAACCATTATGATATGGGAACATTTCACAAAAGAGATGGGAAATACAGATTAGTGTTTTCTTCTCTGGGACATTGCTTGAAGACAAGCATGACATCTATTAAAGGTTTATTTCCTGGGGAATAGGGGTTTGGTAACACCAAGGGTTTATGTCTGGCCAATTCTTAACCCTTTAAGCCCTAAGGCAAATGCCATTTTTTTTCCAAATTGATAAATACAAACTCTGCCCCCATGTACATGATAAACCATTTGAAAGCTTTTCATCAGGGTATTTCATAAAATGAAGAAAGTAATGGCTTTCATAGAAATGAGTTTAAAACATAAAAATAAAAATATTAAATAATGTCATACTTTTTTTCAACTACATCATAAATAGGAGGGGCACAATTTTATGCTTTCAATAAGTAGATCCTTAAAAGACAATTTTGGTAACAAGTTATGACATCATGTGCCAATTGGTACTCTTAGATCCATGGGTACTCCACTATACATTACAAGATATAAAGGTAAGTGTGGCACAACAGTGTGGAGTGCCACATGGCAGTTGCCTCGGGACCCTCGGCAAGTCATGATTGTTAGTGCTTGTTTCAGTAACAACATAGTAGCACAGGAGTGGGTTGTAAGCCCACTTGGTAGCGGGGATGCCTCCTTAGGGTACCACTGCCATAACCTGGTTTGGAGTTTGGAGTAGCCTTCTCCTAGACCAGTTGCCTTCACCCAGCTAACAAGTCTGGTCTACTGGACTATTTAGTTCGAGCTATAGACTAAAATATTTTGGTCTGAATTGGTTAGAGCATAGATTTTTTGCCACTTTGGCATGAAAAATAGACAAATTTTGAAGGTTAATGGTCCCCATGTAAGTCTAACACTATTACCTAACTCTATTCATAATATTATTTAACAAGACCAAAAAAGCAGGATGAAGTGGCTTTCATTTGTAGCTATTTGTCCATTAGAGAAGCACCCTGTAATCGTTTCTAAATATTCCTTTGTCCTATTCGTATACTCGCAACACTAGGACTGCTGTTGCAGACAAAACTATTAACCAAAATACTCTGAAAACCATTTTGAAGGATAATGATTCACACTCAATATTTATACTTGTTAGTAATTTCAATACTATAATGATCAAGACCTAATATTTACACCTTTGCAGCTGTAGACTTATGACCTGTAGGCTTTAACTCCTCAAATTCCTCAAATTGGACACAACTTTAATAAAAAAGATACAGATTTTAATAGGCAAGGTACAATAATTGAAACCCCTATGCTATCTTATTGCATTCCAAAGATTTTACACTCAAATGGAATTACGTGAAACGATAAAAGTTGACTCAAGACTTGCTATCTAGCAGTTCTGTATAGGACGAATCTTCTGGACCAGAATATTTTCAGCTGACATGCAAATGGAAATAATTCTGAAAAGCATCTTATTTGGTCTAATATGGCAGTGTATACTGTTTTGTCATACTATATTTGAGAAGGTTTTCGATTTAAATCAAAACCTAAACGCTGGGCTTGAAGTACGTAAAAACAAGATGCTCTTTGGGTTTTTAAACATAAGCTTATATCTTTCGTCTGATGAACCAGACTTAACAGGATCAAACCAGAAAGAATCCTAATAAATTCAATCATTCAATAGTCACCTTCGCTAAAATTTTCTCGTTTCCAAGTGGGCTTCTTCGTCAATGGATCCCGCGTGAGATAGCGATCAAAGTGTGCATGCAAAGTCGCTGCAAGTCGAGCTATAAAGAAGCAGTGTGGTTGCTCTTCGATTTGAAGAAGTCCGTGTGGTTTTGCTGGAGAATTCGAACGCAGTTTACGGTATCTGTCGGGTGGTAAGGAAAGTAATGCACTGTTTTGTCCGGAGTTATGAATTGCTGGAGCAAGTTGTTGTTTTAGGCGCTCAAGTCAAGCATTTTTTTCCAGCCTTTCGGTCCTTCCTCTCTTTCCGCCATGTTTGTTTTCAGTGTGGTGTACACGTTTCTACGTCACAAGGCATGTCACGTGACGTTTTGGCCGCGCGATGGCCGGGACACTTTTTTAGGCGAAAAGCGCGTATTTTGAAGGCGAAAAAATAGGCTTTTTCAAAATTTCAAGCACTTTAAAAGTTTGAAGTCGTTTTTTATACATATTGAACAACAAGAAACCGAAGAAAAAAAATTCGTGTCATATGCTCTTTAATTTTTGTTTGAAGCAGTAAAGATGTCCATTTTACCTTTACAACAAGTCCACTTGGTGACTTTCAATTGTTTAGATAATTCAGACCTCAAAAAGAGAAACGTTTTCTTTCTTCCTTTTTCTTATTGTGGGCCCATCTGTAATTTATGCACAATGTAAATATTTCATTTATTTTTTATAGTGATAAAAAATTTAAATGACCGTCACTGTTTAAAAATAGGTAGCTTTATTTCATTATGTAATCATTTGATATTTCAGTTTTATTACTTTTTAAATTTGAAATGTAAATAGATTTTTTAAGACTAAGTAACTTTGTAAGTGTCCACAATTAGCAGAAATGCTAAATCTTCTTAACACATTAACTAAAGTTATTATTATATATTTTTTCATCCCTGTAGCACCTGCTGCTAGCGATTTAGTATTTTTTTTGTTCTTTTAAATGGTCCCTCTCAACCAGTGTGCATTGCGGCCGTATGTTGTTGTTATCATCCGTGAGTCGTGATATCTTTCACAGTACAAATGACACGATTCGCGTGGATGTTCGGTCGAGTGTTCTACACTTTCAGTCACCGTCTTAAGGTGGCTCCATAGGGTTATTGCTGATAACATGGCGCGCGAGCGTTACTTGTCGAAAGCCGATTTTTCTCTGACTTCTGACTTCCAGTTCACTCAAAGCTAACAAACTGTACGGAGCAATGACCAAAATGTGTTCTACAACCATCGCTGTTAAGATAATGACTTGAACTATGAAATAACAACAGCCCAAACACGGACACTTTTCAGTGTTTATGCGACTTTGATTTTCTTCAATTTCCTTCGGTGAAATCCTCCTAAAATTTCGCATCATGTAGAGCCTGTCCAAATGAAACTTTCTCTGACGAAAAAAGTAGGGGTTACAAAGGCAGTTTTTTCGCTACTTGCCAATTTGTGTATTTTGTCACTGTTTAAAAATTGGCCTTATAAAATTTTATGATAAATGGCACTAAAGAAAACTAACAATATGTTATCTCTATACCAAATTTTGCGTTATTTCACCGAACGAATTTCAAGATATTCCAGAAGAAAGTTTCTATTTTTGTCTCCCACAACAATTACGTCATCAGAATAGGAATTCGCCAAGATCGCTATTTAAGTATGCGTGAGCTTTCGAAACCACGCGCGAGGTTTGAGCGATGCAGTGAGTGAGTCTATTCCGCTTTCCGGAAGCGACCGGACGCACCGCGGTCTTTATGTTTAGTCGTTTCAGGTGTTGAAGCAAGCACAGATTTGATTTTCTTCAAGGGGTGTATATTTTACTCTATCTTTCCTCGATTATTGTTCGCAAATCGCAAACTCGCATTAAGCCGCCATGTTTGTTTTGACTTGTTGACATTTCAAGCTCGCGCCATTCGTACCCAGTTCTTGCGCGGCCAAAATACCTGTTCGTATTTACATGGCATCTCGGCCTGAATGATGAGGAATTATAAACATCGAGCTCCACGCAGCTATAAACTGTATAAAGTAAAGCGAATGGATGCTAAAATCACAGCCTTGACCGAGACAAACTTCAACTCTCTACAAGTTGAATAGCTTTCGATCTTTTTAAGCTGACAACCATTCTCTCTGCTAAGCTGGGATCTACAAATTTGAAATCCTACAACGACGAAAACTATAAAAGTAGCTGGGTCCAGCGTGACAAAAATAGCTGGATTCACGCCAACATGAGATCATCAGATATCATTTCAAGTCCTGTCATTCCAGGGAGAAAAGCTAGAGAAGTTTAAACCTTTCCTACATAAAAAACCAATATTCCAATAATGGCGAAAACAACACGCCAACAGTTTCCCGCCGAAATAACAAAATTTTGCTTACTTAATTTTCATGTTATATCGCCAAATGACACCAAATGTGCAATGTCGTGACCGGAAGTCAGATGCGTTTACGCGATATTTAGTATTAGAAACTGCGTGACATTTGTGATTATCGCGTGTATTGATCACGTGATCAATGGACCTTGAACACTTTAACACTTACCTGGTTAAAATTACATAGTTTGATTATCGAAAAATAGATTTTCAGGGAGTGTTGAGTTCTTCTAACCAAAACAAGAAAATAAATCAGTTTTAAAAAAACCTAACGTGTTACTTTGTCGGCGTGATTTGTTTTCCGACAACAACGTAACTTCACTGGATAAAAAGATTCTATAGAGCAAAACGGAAGCAGTAGTTCAGAGAGAAAAGGTGCAGGATTACAAGGATTGAAGTAGACTGCGAGCCATCTCTTGTTTTTCTTTTAGTTAAGCGAAGCCGCGATGCGCGTGGATCGAGGGCGTCAGCTCGAGGAAAAGAAAAAATAAGAGACTGCACTGTCTTCTTACTAAAAACGCGACGCCCGGAACTTAGGAATAAATCGCACTGCTGAGAGCCAATCAGATTGCAAGGATCACCAGTGATTTCAAAATGGATGTAATAAATACTAAAACAATTTGATTATTCGCTCTAGATTTCTATTTCTATCCCTCTATCCTATCACGCGATAGAAATCTCGAGCTCATATTCTAATTGTTAAATAGACCATGACTATATATACCCTTTTAGCCGTGATGAAGAAACATAAAATTGTTATAAAAGGAGACAGGCAAACACAAACCTGCTCGTCGCTAAAAGCATTTTAGCCAAGCTTTAGAAAAGGTTTACCCGAAGTACGTGTCTGAGAGATTTTTCCTTTTAGATCAAAATAAAGATATAACAGGCCTGTTGTTCTAAATGTTGTCGATTCTTACATCTTAGGAAAAAATCTCTAGCTCTCTCTTTATATATATATATTCAATGTATATATATTATTTCACTGGCGAAAAACGTCTGATTGGTTAACACGCTACCACGTCATACGGCTCTTGAATCCAAGGTGGCGGTAAAATATCTTCGCGTGTATGTTATGTTATTTACTTCATGTATACTCACTATACGGAATTAAACTACATAAGTAGGAAACTGTATTTAGGTGTCATGCGCGATATTTAGCTAGGGTGCTTATTCTGGACACAGTTTAAAACGATCAAAGTCAGTAAAATAACAATTTTGAATAAAAAACTATAATAGAAATAGTACAATAACAATCTTGAATAAAAAACTAATAATAGAAATAGAAAAAGAACTGCGAGAAAGATAGTATGGAAGGTACGGAGGGTAATGGATTCGATTCGTGTCGGGGACCCAGATTATTTCTTTGTCTTACGCTCTTGACACGATGAACATTAAATCACCATAGATAGCATCGCAGACAAACTAAATCACAGGACTTAACCGGCGATGCAAGCTACACCATGGATGGTTTGATGAAACTCACATCATATCTACCTTGCACTAGATACATGTTCGCATTGCGGACCTATTTGTTTTTTTGTCCTACGCTCTTGACACGATAAACATTAAATCACCATAGATAGCATCACAGACAAACTAAATCACTGGACTTAACCGGCGATTCAGGCTACACCATGGATGGTTAGATGAAATTCACATCATATCTACCTTGCACTAGATACATGTTCGCATTGCGGACCTATTTGTTTTTTTGTCCTACGCTCTTGACACGATAAACATTAAATCACCATAGATAGCATCACAGACAAACTAAATCACTGGACTTAACCGGCGATTCAGGCTACACCATGGATGGTTAGATGAAATTCACATCATATCTACCTTGCACTAGATACATGTTCACATTGCGGACCTATTTGTTTTTTTGTCCTACGCTCTTGACACGATAAACATTAAATCACCATAGATAGCATCACAGACAAACTAATCCACCGGACTTAACCGGCGATTCAGGCTACACCATGGATGGTTAGATGAAATTCACATCATATCTGCCTTGCACTAGATATTTGTTCGCATTGCGGACCTATTTGTTTTCTTGTCCTGCGCTCTTGACACGATGAACATTGCATCACCATAGATAGCATCACAGACAAACTAAACCACCGGACTTAACCGGCGATGCAAGCTACACCATGGATGGTTAAATGAAATTCACATCACATCTACCTTGCACTAGATACATGTTCGCACGAGTTTGTTACGCATTTGGAATGAACATAGGATGGGCCATAATAGTATTAGATTGAAGTGGCTTGATGGAACGCACCATCCACAACAAGATTCAGACACCAGTCTGAACAATCCAACTCAGCGTGTGGATCGTTCTGTTGGAATCTCGGGATATTGCAAAATTGATTGCACAATCCACATCGATATGTGAGCAATTCAGGTTGCAATCTGAAGAGTTTGCAGTCTGAACAGTCCACTTCCGTATGTGGATTATTCCTGTTGCAATCTGGACTTGGATTGGCAAAAAAAGTTATTTGATACCTTAGCTTCGCTACACTGGTTTGGACGAAAACATTGTCATGATTTACAGAAAAAGAAAAAATAATGAGCTCAGAGGTGTCTCTTTATGTTGCTAGACGTCTTTGTTGTCTTGGCACAGCAATTCATCACTGTCAAAAAAACAAAACAAACAAAAAAACAGAAGTTAATACTGCAAATCATTTCACTAAGCTCATGGTCATTAAGCTCGTGAATGATTATAGGATTTGACCCAAAGAAGGAGCTCGTGTTACAAACTGTCCTTTTAACATATTTACCGGTCATATAAAGGGTTTTCCGCGCCCTCAGGGGATTCATTGCTCGACCTGTAAATTAAACAGAAATAGAAATGTAATGCCAAATCATTGAATTTTTTATCTGGTGTCCATTAGAATAGCTCACTATGCTTAGCCGAACAGTTTCAAGACTCGACGTAAACAATGAGTCATAAGGAATGCTTCAAGAATTGCATATTTTAAGAAGTGTAGCCCAATGAAGCTTTCGTTATTTCTCATGTTGTGTGGCTCTTGGTTCTTCACAGTAGGGTGTGATTAAAAATTTTAAATTGAATCCCGTTCAACCAGACCTCATCAACCATTGTCGAATCGAAATCGGTCGAAACATTCATGCTTGCAAACCTTTTGTATTTCTCAAAACATATTCGAACGCAAAAGCATCAAACCTTTTTTCCAAGCTACTGTCTTTGTACGGTATGTACAAAAACCAGCAGCAACACAGTATTGCTCATAAGCTTTCATTTGAAAGGTCACACATAAGACTTTTGTCCACAAACTAGGAAGTTATAATCAAATTCGACCGGTTCAATTGTCGTGTTCACCAAATACATGTAAGAACACAAGTTCGCTTAGCGAACCTATTTTTGGATAGTAACTTACCTCTGGTATCTGACTGACTTTACGTTCTCCTGATGCTTATTAGCTCTCCTCCTATAAATAAACAGGGAAATGTTTGAAATAGAATTACATTGTAGTTATGATTGGAAAATATTGGGTTATTAGTTTATGCATGAGTTTTGTTACTTGATTCGTGTTTGTAAACGTAAACGAAAATGACTATATTGAAACGCCTTTGATGATAAAAAATTGATTTCTAGTTAAATTCAACAACAATTTATTTTATTTATTCAACTATTCATTTATTTTCTCTTAATTCTAAACTTTCTTATTGCAAAAATTATAACTTTCTCCGTGTACTTTTTCTTTAATCTGCTCGCCTAGAATAGCCTTTGCTAAACGCGGGCAGCAAAAATGTAACTGTTTTTTAAAAATAAAGACTTGTTGTTGTTGTTGTTGTTATCTCCGCTTCACTTTGGGCTTACATAGTACGCCTCCTTTTATTAAAAAACCTAAGACTTCAAGAAAACAGTGTTTAATTTTATGTTGATCCTTTCACCACAAAGCGGATGATCATCATCCGATCTCCACGCATGTTGAACTGCACGCTCTCACCTTCTCCAGTAGATCAATCCAACCAATAGAAGGACGGCGATCAGACTGCAGACCACCACAGGCACGGCAACAGCCGTCACGTTAGAATCTGAGTCAAGAAACCAAATATACGAGGTTCAGAGCAGTTTTTAATTAAGTGTAGTAAAACCAGAACCAAAGTCATTACTCTGACCAATCAAAACAGACGCAGACAATCCAATGAACCAATGAAACTCGTAGCGAATACATATAGCCGGCGCAAAGCGCGAGAAAACACGTGAAGGCAAGTTACGATTGGTTTTGGTTTTGCTTCTTATTGGTTAAGAAAGTGGTGCAAAACCAAAGCAAATGCGAAATTTCTTTAGACATTCAATGAAAACCGCTCAAAAATAATGCAAGCAGTATTACTCACTTGTGAAATTGTGGAGTGGGTATGGATATGGAAATTGAGGAATAGAATGCTTATATTAATATCGTAAAAATAGGCAGCCAATGCAATTTCATAGGCCTATCTACGGTACATGGTTTTGCTTACCGAAAGGAGCGATACGCCGAAATTAAACATGAAATTAGCTTCAGAAAGAAGTTGCTTAATCCCTCCAAGATTTGGAAAATTACTGCAGCATTGCATTGCTAACCCCCAACATAATATTTAAAGTGCCTATAACCCCTAGAAAGTTATTTTCAGAATCAACTCTATGTACATTGAATAGGTGAATGATAAAATATTTCTCGTTTTGAACGTCACGTTTGTGGGTTATAGAGATTTAAATTTACCAAATGCTAATTAGATGACGTCAACCCGGGAATTTGCCATTATTTCTACGCCAATTTACAATGCCCAGTTACAGCTTGAGCATAATTAATTTGATAAATACTAAAAATAAACTGTGAATAGTCAATTGATTCGTAAAAAATATTACTTGGAGGTGAAAATAAGTAGTTGTATAATAAATGATTCCCGGGTTGACGTCACCTAATTAGCATTTTGTAAATTCAAATCTCTATACTCACTAACACGACGTTCAAAACAAGAAATATTTTGCCATTCAACTATTCAATGTACATAGAGTTGATTCTGAAAATAATTTTCTAGGGGTGATAGGCACTTTAATAAGAAAAGTAACACATATCTGAAACAAAGAACTGAAGAGTACGGTTAACAATTGTTTGTATTAACTGAGATAGACATTTCTGTCTGTTACCTTTTTCCTGTCGCGCAGCGGTTCTACCTCGGTTCTCCTCCGGTTTGAGGTCAATTGTTGGGATTTCTGTTTCAATGGATGTCGTCTTTGCTGTCGTCATTGCCGTTGGCGAGGTACTTGGAGTTGAAACAGGAACTGAGAAAAAAAATTTCTAATTGTCAGTTACAACAATGTATATATCATACAACAACAACAACAACAACATCATCATCATCATCATTATCATCATCATCATCATCATCATCATCATCATCATCAACAACAATAACTCAGTTCCAATTGAAGACCAGAGTATATTCAGCTTTCAGTGTTACACAGTATACAACCACAGTGTAACTGAAGTCTTCGAAAACAAGAGTTGCGAAGATTAACAAAGGTCACCTGGAAATTTGCTACCATATTAAACCAATGTTCAATATTAATCAATATCATGCTCAAACAAATCACTGAAAGTGAACCCCGGCAATTTCAGCTCGAAGTTGATGTTCATAACAAATTTCCCAAAAACGACAAATGTTAAAGTTCTTAACGTTCATGTTGCCTTAAATATTAAATGCGACTTTCCTTTTTTTTTCTTGCTATTTAAAACTATGAAGAGAAAATTCCAAATACCGTGACAACCATAGATTTCCACTCTCATTGATATATGATTGTGCCATTCCACTGGTAAGATACGAATGTAGCGTGCTGTGATTGATGGGCTGAAAATGTTGTATACAACACTGTCACTGTCTTGATTTCCATGAAATACCTAAAAAACAAAGAAATTAGTCACATGCATGATCTTCACGAGGTGATCACTATACAGAATTTCATCCACAGACTCAAAAGCTAAAAACAACTGCACAAGCAATATAACGAACAGCAGCACGGGAAAGTACTGCTCAGTAGCCTTCACTTGAATGGTCACACTGTAGAATTTCATCCACAGACTCGAAAGTTAGAACCACCTTGTACAGCATAATAAACAGTACCCCGGCACAGGAAAGTACTGCTCAATAGCTTTCATTTGAATGGTCACACTGTAGAATTTCATCCACAGACTCAAAAGTTAAAACCACCTTGTACAGCACAATAAACAGTACCACGGAAAAGTACTGCACAGTAGCTTTCACGTGAATGGTCACACTGTAGAACTTCATCCATAGACTAAAAAGTTAGAACCACCTTGAACAGCATATAAACAGTACTACAGGAAAGTACTACTCGATAACTTTAATTTCAATGATCACACTTTAGGATTGCATTCACAGACTCAAAAGTTAGAACGACCTTGTACAACATAATAAACAGCACCACTGCAAAGTACTGCTCAATAGCTTTTACTTCAATGGTCACATTAATTTTTGGGAGTCAATTACGCGCATGGCAAAAAGTGCGATGTTGGCAGTTACGGCTGATCAAGGACGGTACATAACTGTCACTTGTAATAAAACAAATATACCTTTGCTGAACTGTTTTCTGTCTTCTTCACAAAATTAAAGTCCATCCCGTCATCACTGTACTGAAACCTGTACTTGACTACCCACTGATCTCGTCCATTCTTCCCCTGGGTCGCTACACGAGTTACTCTGGTGTAACTACCGAAATCCACCTGAAGCCATTGTTGAAAATCGTTGGTAAGAGCTGACCAGCCTCCTTGCTTTTTGCCATCTTCTTTTAAGTGCAATCTGGCCTGTGCTGCTGCATTATTTTTATCCAGTTGTGACGATGCACTTATTTTGGCATCTGAAATTTCTTCATTCTCCATGCCAAGTGCTGTAACGCATCCTAGAATGTTTATATTACAAGACATACGTTTGTATGATTTTTTATCACCATAAAACGTCAATAACTTACGAACGTAAAGGAAACGAAAAAGTACAACATGCTGAGCAGTGGGAGGGCTCGCTCCCCCCTTTTCTATTTCTCCAGTCTCTAACATTTTCACTCCCCGCTATTCACCCCCCCCCCCCCCCCCCCCTAGATAAGTTGGATACCGTAATGGGATCATTAATATAGAGTACCACTTAAAGTTTGCGCGCAGCCACGGAAACGCAAATGTAAAGATAAGGATAAGATATTGTTTAAGACAAAAGTGATGAAATTTATATCCCGTTGAAAACAAAAAAAAAAAACTGAAAACCATATCTTGTCGGGCCGCAAGTCCCATTCAGGCCAAAGAAAGGGGTAACCCTGCGTCGAATCTATCTCCGGCTCTGTAGACTAGCCCCTAACCAGCTAAAATACATTATATTAATTTAAGATTACCTGGACAACCGTACAACTCTATCCTCATAGATATGTGATTATGCCATCCTACTGGCAATAAACGAACAAAGGTTGCGGTGATCGGTGGACTCAGTGAGGTATACACAACAGTATCACTGTCTTGATTTCCGGCAAAGACCTGTACACAGCCGAAAACAAAATAGTAGATAAAATAAATATCATACTGAGAGAAATCGAAACGATGCCAAAAGAAAAGAGTCACATAAAGCTTGCCCTGGGGGGGAGTACGGGGGTGCTCGTCGGAAGTTTTCGTAAAACAACTTAAAAGGTACCAGAATCCCTTTTGGTGGCGTGGCTCAAATGGAATTTTACCCCTGAGAGGTACCCTATTTCAAGTATAACTGGCGTGTCGGTCATCTAACCTTTTTCTGGTAGAAAAACACTGAAATGGAAATTAATATCTCCATGCATTCATGAATTACTTAAAACCAAAATAACAAATTTACCTTTGGAACTGAGGTACCCGCCTCCTCGACAAACTGGAAAGCTACTCCATCATCACTGTACTGCAATCTGTACTCGGTTACCCATCCATTGTAAGCATTTCTTCCCTGAGTCGCTACACGTGTTACTGTGGTGTAACTACCAAGGTCCACCTGAAGCCATTGATTTAGATTGTCTGTAAGAGCGGACCAGCCTCCCTGTATGCTTCCATCAGCTTTAAAGTGTAACCTGGCCTGTCTTGGGGAACTTTTGTCATCTTGCATTGAAGATGCACTGATCTGTGCATCCAGGATTTTTTCGCTCTCCATGCCAAGAGGTGATAAGCAACCTAATGTAATGGGACATGAAAACGAAGATTTAAAATCCTACTTTTTGGAGTCTATGGATGCAAATCCCAAAAAGAACGAATTGAGTGTCGAATTGGGTGTCGAAAGTAATTTCGCGTTATATTATTACACTATTTGTTATATTATTACACTATTTGTTATATTATTACACTATTTGTTATATTATTACACTATTTGTTATATTATTACACTATTTGTTATATTATTACACTATTTGTTATATTATTACACTATTTGTTATATTATTACACTATTTGTTATATTATTACACTTTCTCACCCAATCTAAAGAAAGACCTAAGCCAATCGTAGCGTACTCGCACTGGTTTTCCTGTACTTAACGCCGGTTTTATTTAAAGTTTTACTTGAGAATCTCAAGTAGGCTTGGGTCAAGATCTTGTTTGAGACATACTAGCTTGAGGTGAAAACTAACAATTATTTGGATGTAGTCAACTATACCTGGACAACCGTAGATCTCCATTCGCAATGATATATGATTGTGCCACTCCACTGGTAAGATACGAATGTAGCGTGCTGAGATTGGCTGGCTTAACCTGTTTAAAATAACGCTATCACTGTCTCCATTCCCTTCAAAGACCTAAACATGACAAATGAAAGATATAAACAGGTTTTATGCTCAGTAAAGTGGCCATACAAGGTTAAAAAATCCAGCCGTCCGTGATGAGTGAAATTAATAACATCTAGTGACAAAACATTAAACTGTCAATTTATTTTTTTTTCCTGTCTACAAATCTCCAAAATATGGCTGTCATGGTATTTATTTACCTTTGCTGAACTGTTTTCCCTTGTCTTATAAAACTTGAACGTGATTCCAGTGTAGCTATACTGTAATCTGTATTTGGAAACCCATTCGTTGTATCCATTCCTTCCTTGAGTCGCTACACGAGTTACTGTGGTGTAACTACCGAGATCCACCTGAAGCCATTGGTTAAAGTTGTCTTTAAGAGCTGACCAGCCACCACTATTGCTTGCATCAGCTGTTATATGCAGCCTGGCCTGCCGTGCGGCGTGACTGTCATCAAGCCGAGAGGAGGCAGTTATTTGGGCATCAGAAATTGCCTTATTCTCCATACCAAGAGGTGCCGTACAAGCTGAAAGGAACATAAGTATTTATCGAAATTTTATCAAATGTAATTTACGCTTATTAACTCGTGAATACGCGAAGCGTTGATCGAGTTATTGCTTGATAGGCTGTTAACATTGAGCCCGCGATATGTAATGGTCACCTGCCTTACCCATGAGGACAGCGTGGGACGGAGGGGAGGGTGGGTTTGGACTCAAGTGGCGGGGAGGGGTGGTGAAGCAAAACGTCTAGGAAAGGGGAGGGTTTGAAAGTTTGGTATTTACAAGTTAGCTAATAGGAGCCTTTGATTGTTAACTATTTATACCGATGTCTAGTAAAGAAATTTTGCTTATAGTATAAATATACAATTTGTAATCGTTTATTTTCTTTTATATGCGTTTATGTGGTTTATTTCCTTTTGGATTTTTAGCGTTAAACAGTTTTCATTTCGATCCCTGTCTTGTAAGTGTAATTTTCGTCGGTCTATTGTCAGTCCTATTTGTCAGTGAATTCAGTCTATTGTTTATCTGTTTTGTTGACAAGTCGTTTGTAGGCCGCAGGTAGCTGTTAGTAACTATTGGGTGTAGCAGCAATCACTGCACCAATCATTGATGATCTGCGGCTCAACAGCCAATAACATTACGGCAAAACTGATCAATGACAGATACAGCCTGACGGGTTACAGTTCACATGACTCTGAAGATGACTTCCGCTCAGGTTGTAGAAACGTCAGTCATGGAGAACATCAACAGTTATTTTCAAAACTACGCCAACCCGGACGATCACACTCGACAGACATAACTCGCCCTTGACATAAATATAGGTTCTATTACTGCAGATTCTATTGCAGCCCAGTGACGTCCAAAGGCTAACCTGTTAAATACCTGTATATACCTGTTATATACCTGTTATCACATACCAAGATGAACAATAATTCGAGTAAAAGATTGAATGTTTTAATACCTGGACAACCATAGATCTCAATTCTCATTGATATATGATTGTGCCACTCCTCCGGTAAGATACGAATGAAGCGTGTTGTGATTGGCGGGTTCAAAATGTTGTATACAACGGTGTCGCTGTTTCGATTTCCAAGAAACACCTAAAATAATGATCAGGAGAAAATATTTAAATTCACAAAATAGCTGTAAATAATAAATAGTAAATAGACGATATCGAACTTTTCTTCAAGTTGTCACCTCATCTGCTTCATATGTTAGTTGATTGCTTTGGTCAATGATGAGATGTCGAGTTAACGCGAGAAAGTATCTTTCATCTTCAAACCACCATGTTTTATTGTGTTTCTTTTCCAATCCTAGAGTTTGGCTTGTGTTATGTAATGCAGTTAATCGTTCAGTTAACCGTTTAAATAACAACTATTTATCATGCTGATTGTAAATGATTTTGTTGATATATTTTTATTAGAGATATCCTGAATGCGATATAATAAAGTTATCTTATCTTATGCTGTTATTGTAAATTTGTTTTTAATATTTTACAAAGCCGAAGGAACTTGAAGGGTCGAGAGGAAACAAAACTAATTCCAGGGGGGCCAGATCAGTAAGTGCATCACCCAAATCGACGTTTGTCTGTTAAAATGACTGTAAGTTACATGCTTATAATTACAATTAATAAAAAAGACATCCCTTCGTTGTGACTGCGACTTCGTTGTGACCAAAAGTAATAATGGGTATTTACTATTTATTATATATTTTTTAGAGAGGTCCACAATTGTATCAGTCTAGTGACTGTAATATGTTTAACCTCGTTAAATAAAGCCATTATTATTATAATTTTTATTGTTATTACGGCTTTCGAATTTTATTTAAATAATCTGGAGAAAAATTGGCCACGTGATTTTAAGGCGCACGGCCTAATCACGTGCGAGTCCAAAGTTCAAGCTGTTGTTTCCTTGGGGAGTTTTGCAGTTTTGTTCGCCGAACGGGAGCATAACTGCTTTACGTCGCATCACGTAGTTACTTGTCAGAAATACTGTAAGGACGACTACTGTATAGATGCAAGTATACAACTCTGAGAAGTCCTGTCCAAAATTCTTCCGGGAATCTGCAGATTTTACCGGGAATCGGGAGACTCAGGAAGTTTTCGAGGAAACATGAGATAATGTTGTTAAAATTTCGGGAAGTTTGAAATGTTTGCAAGAAACTTTCGGGACGACTTTCATTTTATTGCTCAAACAGTGTTTCTTAAAGTTGTCCCCCACCGTTACCTTTGCTGAAGTGCCATGTGGCTCTTTGTACAACTGGAAGGTTACACCATCATCACTGTATTGCAATTTGTATTCAGTAACCCACTGATAAGCTCCATTTCTCCCCTGTGTCGCTACACGTGTCACTGTGGTGTAACTACCAAGATCCACCTGAAGCCATTGGTTGAGATCGTTTCTTCGAGTTGACCAGGATCCTTGCTTGTTGCCCTGTTTTTTGAAATGCAACCTGGCTTGAATTGCAGCATGATTGCCATCCCATTGTGAAGAGGCGGTTATTTGGGCATCAGTGATCACTCCACTGTCCATGCCAAGAGGAGCTATGCAACCTGGATTTGTAGCAAGCAGAGTTAGCCAAACGTTCATCCAAGGTGTGTACAGAAAACACCGTTAATAAATAATAACATTTCGAACTAAAATTTATGCCCATATCTTTTTTTTTACTTTATTAAGACACATTCCACTACACTAAATACAAATTACATACAATATTTATAGAAAAAAAAGAAATACAAAAAAAGAAAGCGAAAAAAGAAATATTATATATATAATACAACAAGTTAATATAGAAGAAATACAGTTTTATTTAGTTTTAACATTTGGGCTTTTTCTATCGGTTACTATGTACTGCAATGTGCAAGGGCAGTTTCACATTTTTCAATTTCCATTGCGTTAAAATTTTATGTTTCAGTTCGCTAAATTCAGGAAACTTTTCGATCATTTTACATGAATAAAAGTACTTTTGGAATAGTACTGCGAAGATTCCGAATTTGCGGCTAAGTATTGGATTGGTCTCTGGGGGCAGGTTATAATCTTTGAAAAGCAGTTGTTGACTGGACAGGTTAAAGTCAGTATTATGTTCATTGTTAAACCATAGTGTACTTTCACGGTAGACATTGGTGGCAATAGAGCATTCCAGAAACGCGTGTTCTAAGGAGTCAGGGCGTTTACAGAAGAAACACTGATCGTTTGACGCGATTTTAAACCTTTTAAGTTCCTTTTTTTGTCACTAATATTCGATGTAATAATTTAAAAGAAAATTGTTTTAATTTATTATCTACAGACAAACGAGATATATTACGGAATAATTCCTTCCATTTATAATTTATTAGTAATGCTTTCAGGCTCGCTGCTCTTTACATAAGGTCTAGCCATCCATGTTGTGACAGATAGGAGACATTCATTTTCATTTGCATTGCTCTTGAGCATTGTGTTTAAATTGACTATTCTCTATTTTCGAATTGCCCATAATACACTTTGTTTGCCCTCCAAATTTTGCAAAAACTATTGTTTGTAAATGCTCTTGGGAGGACTGCATATTCCCAAGAGCATTTCGAAACAATAGTTTATGCAAAATTTTGGGGGCAAACAAAGTGTATTATGGGCAATTCGAAAATAGAGAATAGAATACCTGGACAACCATAGATTTCCGTCCTCAATGATATGTGAAAGTGCCACTCTACCGGTATCAGCCGAATAAAGCGTGTTGTGATTGGTGGAATCAGTGTGTTGTACACAGCAGTGTCACTGTCTTGATTTCCATCAAACACCTAAACATAATGCGAACAGAGCAAATTTCTGACTCGCCAAAGAAAAAGTAACAAGGACTAGGATAAAAAACATGGCAGTGACTAAATGTGCTGTTACACCAGGAAATTTTTCCACACCCCAATGCAGCCGAAACGCCGTCGGTTTTAGGTTTGCAGGCTCTTAAATCTTAGTTAGTAGGTGACATACCCGGGAGGACTCAACAAAGTTTTGTACAGGGATGCTCCGCCCCCAGGTCCAAACCCTTATCCTTTTATATACCGTTTTTAACAGAAAAGGTAACACTTTCATATACCTTCCATAGAAAATGGTACCCTTTCATATACCTACAGAAGAAACACTACATCTCTTTACTATACTTTTGAAATAAACTTATGGAACGATATCCACGGAAAAACATCAAGCGTTACTGTTGTAGTTAATTTTTTATCTCAGGTAATTTTTATTTTTCCATTGTTTTTGGGTATGGTAATATATGCTGATGAATTTAAAATAAAGGAAAAACAAAAATTACCTGAAATAAAAAATTAACTACAACATTACCACTATTGATAATACTTTTTCATTCAGTTTACGTTGTAGCCCTTTTTATCTACCTAAATGGCAGTTTTCCTTACCCTTTTTTATGCTTCAACTCGTGAAATCCCTAGCCTTATATATACCTCCAGCCTAAAAAAAGGTACTAACCCCTTTCGGCGGAGCATCCCCATATAGCCCATTTTAGGGAGTACTGCTCCCCGGGAGGGGGGGGGGGGGGGGGGGACATACCTTCCCAGATGTCTTTCCTGCTGCCTTGTACACATGAAAAGACGCGCCGTCATCGCTGAACTGTAACATGTACTTGGTTACCCACTCGTTGTAAGCATTTCGTCCCTGAGTGGCTACACGTGTTACTTTGGTGTAACTTCCAAAATCTACCTGAAGCCATTGCTTAGAATCGTCTTTAATAGCTGACCAGGCTCCAAATCTGCTTCCTTCTGCTTTGGAATGGAGCCTGGCTTGTACTGCTGAATGATCGTTATCCCGTTGTGAAGACGCGCTTATCTGGGCATCAGAGATTGTCCCCAATGTCATTCCAAGAGCTCTTCTGCAACCTAAGTTTTAAAGGTAAATGGTGAGAGCCTATTTGTAATTATAATATTTGTCTTGGGTTCGTCGCCATTATAATGACGAGGATATGATGACGATGTCGATGACGATGACGACGATGATGGCTTGGGGTATTGATGATTGGGTGATGCCAACAGTGATGATGGTAATTATTTTGACTATGATAATGATGACGACGGGGTTGGAGATGATGTTATAGCAATGGTGCTGGTAATGATGAAGATGATGATGATGATGGTGATAACGATGATGATGATGATGACGATGATTATGCTGATGATGCATGGTGATGTTGGTGATAGTGCTCCACATGGTGATGGTGGTAATGGTGACACTAAAAGTTCGATGGTGATAATAATATTTATGGAAAAAGATCATCACTATTAATACCTGGACATCCATAGATCTCTATCCGCATCGATATGTGATTGTGCCACTCTACCGGTATCAGTCGAATGAAGCGAGTAGTGATTGATGGTCTTAGTAGGTTGTACACAACGCTGTCGTTATCTCGATTTCCATTGAACACCTAAATGTAAAAAATTAAAAAAATCAAACGATAGGATCGGGCAATATGTATACAATACAATACAATACATTTATTATAATCTATATTTAAAGTAATAAATAGTAATCTAATTGTATGTACTAGTAAATAATTTAAATATAGTTGAAAAATGTAAGGAAATGTCTAGGGCCTAAATAAACCGTTAGGCATATTGATTGCTACTAGTGACTAGCCATACCCTAGCCGAATTATATCCCGCTACCTTGAAAAAGTGAAACGTGTCTCCGTCATCACTGTACTGTAATCTGTATTTGGTGACCCATTCATCGTGTCCATCCATCCCCTGAGTTGCTACACGTGTCACTGTGGTGTAACTACCAAGATCCACCTGAAGCCATGGGTTGATATCGTTTTTAATAGCTGACCACCCTCCTCGTTTACTTCCATTTGACTTGGAATGCAACCTAGCTTGCCCTGCGGAATGATCATCATCCGATTTTGACGAGGCGGTTATTTGTGCATCGGAGATTGCTTTATTTTCCATTCCAAGAGACGCAATGCAACCTGAAGTTTTAAAAGAATATTATCATGCATGAACAAAACAGGTCATAAAGATTGTTCAAATCATGCAACATCATCACCATAATCATCATTATCATCATCATCATCATCGTCGTCATCATCATCATCATCATCATAACTATCATCATCATCATCATAATCATTATCATCACCTATCCTCTCTCTCCCCGTGAAGAACAGGGCCATTCAATCCTCTTCCTCCAAGTCGTTCTGTCTCTGGCTGCAGTTCTGTCCAGACCGTGTAGACTGAATAAATTTAGTTGTGCCAAACATGAATTTAACACGACAAATAAATAGCCGATTAATCCTGTTTCACCATCAGTGAGTAAAAACGCGCTTGAAAATAAATCTACAGCGGTGTTACTTTATGTCAAAGTTTATCAGTAATTATTCGCTGCGGCCTACAACAACAAGGCATACGCACTGTTTTAAACTCAGACACAACACTCAGGTCACACCTAGTGCGACCTAAGGACGCAATTGATCCAACTAAACAGGACGGTGCTGTTTACAGGATTCTCTGCGAGTGTGGAAAAGTATGCATAGGTGATACAGGGATAGCAATGCATCAATGGATTAAGAAACATGGTAGAGACATACGGCTTGCTCGAACTCAAACCTCCGCCGTTCATAACATGCTAATGAGACGGGACACTTTCCGCTGCTGTGATAGACAATGTCTCCACAGACTTAGCCGACACGCGGTCATTAGTAGAACTAGACACCGGACGCTTATCTATAGTCGATACCGACAGAGGAATGACTACTGAATTCAACAGGCCCTGATTTTTTACATGCTTAGTTGGGACTTATCATTATATAAATGGACAGATTCTTTTTGGTACCTGGACAACCATAGATCTCCATTCTCATTGATATGTAATTGTGCCACTCCACTGGTAAGATACGAATGTAGTGTGTTGTGATTGGTGGATTCATGATGCTGTACACAACGCTATCACTGTCTTTGTTTCCATTAAAGACCTAAACGTAATGGAAAGAAATAGTTCATGAATACACGGCGTTCACGAAGAATAGTCAAACCTCTTAAATACGGACTCTTGTCTTTCAGGATCTTGCTTGTACACTTTTAGGTTTTACTTCAAAATATCACCTTCAATTTATTGCTACTGTCGACTGTGATCACTATTTTTGTTGGGTCGTCTCCTATGAATATGTACTGTAGCTCTTAAACTAGGTGTGGTCATTCAAATAAAAGCTCAGAGCTTATGGTTACTGTTTATTACACTGTAAAAAGAAGCGCGCTTTCTTGCGATAAGGATAAGTTGGTTCTATTCTTGGCGTCTGTGGTTGAATTATAAAAGAGTGACCATTCAAATTAATCCTTTTACTGTGGTGTTGCTTACCACGTTGTTAGTACAACGTGATTTAACGATTTTGTCTACAGGCGAATACATATCAGTGTGTTTTAAGAGAACGCCATACCCTTGCTGAGCTATTCACAGCTGCTCCTTTGTATAAACGGAAGATAAAACCATCATCACTGTACTGTAAGCTGTACTTGGTAATCCATTCGCTGTAAGAGTTTCTCCCCTGAGTCGCTACTCTTGTGACTCTGGTGTAACTACCAAGATCCACCTGAAGCCATTGGTTGAGATCATTTTTGGACGCGGACCAACCTCCTTGCTTGTTTCCACTTATCTTTAAATGCAACCTGGCTTGGCTTGCAGCATGATCGTCATTTCTTTGTGAAGAGGCGCTAATCTGGACATCAGAGATTGCTTCATTTTCCATACCAAGTGGTGCAATGCAAGCTTTTTTTGATTAAAACATTCATTTTAATTAAAAATGTGTAAAAATAAAGTCTAGCTTCAATCAGGTAACCACTGGATATGAGTATTGAGTCGTATATATAATTGCAGACAGTACTGTTTCGGCCTTCTGGGCCTCATCAGTACATTGCTGATGCTAGAGTTGAAGTTAGGCCATAAAACTACTTCAGATGATCCCACACATGTGGTATCACTGTACCATGTCAGAGTGCTCAAACTAGTAAACTAGTGAGATACGCATATATAAACAGAGAAACAATATAAATAGTGTTTCACGCAGTCGTAGGAGTGCTCGATCCAAATACATGCAGAACGAAGTACAATTTTAGATAGAAAATTCCTTGAGAAACTATATATATATACACGAGATCGATGAAGAAATAACACAACAATTTTCAATTTACAAGACATGTTTCGGCAAACTTATGCCATCTTCATTAGCAGAAGCTCGTTACAATTTGAATATCTAAAGTTATATATAGAAGTATTAACAATTTGAATATGCTAATTATAGCAGTTTAAATGGAAGCTATATATAATCCAGGGAATAGAGTCGTACATTATCACCGGGGCAATCAAGTGCATGCTGTTCACCTTTTTCTAAATGTTGTCTGTGAACTCGTGTCACTAACTAACTATATTTCACTAAATTACTTTATGTTTCGTAACAAAGTAAGGTATAAAGGGAAATATTACAGGTAAAATATTTATCATTCGATTAAGTGTGTTTAATTATAGCAAGCGGCAGATAATATTTCAGAATACCTGGACAACCATAAATCTCCATTCTCATTGATATGCGAGTGTGCCAATCCACTGGTAAGATACGAATATAGCGTGCTGTGATTGGTCGATTCAATTTGTGGTATACAACGGTGTCACTATCTTGATTTCCATCAAACACCTACACATGAAAGATAATTTAAAGTTATGCGAATGTGAAAGTAAAAGTACATGTAATGCTAAAATCCCTGTAAGACCTCGTCAGCTAGCCTTTCAATAGAAGGTGTTCATTTTATCATGTGATTATCCTATTACATCCAAGCGTTAGAAGAATTGATTTTGCAAAATATCAGAATATCACTCACCTATGACTCGCATGGTGATGAGGGATTAAAGGGGTTAAAAATCGAACGGTTTCCATGGTGCATACCGTTGTTAAGCTGTTTCCTGGCTCCTTGTAAGCGTTGAAGGTCACTCCATCATCACCGTACTGTAGCATGTACTTGGTCACCCATTCAGTGTAAGCATTTCTCCCCTGAGTCGATACACGTGTCACAGTGGTATAACTACCAAGTTCTACCTGAAGCCATTGGTTGTAATCACTTTTTAGAGCTGACCAGGCTCCATCTTTGCTTCCGTCTGTTTTGTAATGCAACCTGGCTTGTGCAGCAGAATGGTTGTCATCCATATGTGAAGACGCGCTTATTTGAGAATCAGCGATTGCCTCACTTTCCATGCCAAGAGACCCTTCACAAGCTGATTTTGAAAACAATAAAACAGATAAACGCTAATGTACCCAATGGTAGGTCACAACATTAAAGAGACTTAAGTCTTGACATATTATAATTATTTAGTTACGGCCACACACATTCAGATACAATTTGCATTCTTGTACAGATATTAACTTGGCTAATTTTACAGATTAAAAAATGCCAGCTAATAAGTAATAAAGAATTTGACACTCGTTATAGTCTGGAGAAAGAGTTCCGCAGAATGCCGACGTATAAGTTTTTAATCCTCGTCAACTCTCGCTGACTTTCATCTTCAGGTTACACAAAAGTTTAAAGGAACCATTTTAAAATACCTGGACAGCCGTATAGTTCCATTCTCATTGATATGTGCTTATACCAAGCCACTGGCAGTATCCTGATGTAGCGTGCTCTGATTGGTTGACTCAGTTTATTGTAAACAACGGTGTTTCTGTCTTGATTTCCATCAAGCAACTATTTATACATAAAAAGTAAACAATTACTGAACAAATACAAATAAAGGTTTAGTTGCGATCTGGCTGAGTGAACAAAAATATT
This sequence comes from Dendrophyllia cribrosa, assembly GCA_024195265.1. NCBI lineage: Eukaryota > Metazoa > Cnidaria > Anthozoa > Scleractinia > Dendrophylliidae > Dendrophyllia > Dendrophyllia cribrosa. The sequence goes on along the minus strand of JAJLRJ010000013.1, from coordinate 931,861 downwards.
GGAAAAAAGGTTGACAACTGAAGAAAAAATTCTTGTGCATCATTTTCCCTATTTTGTTTTCATTTTGAAGTGCAATTTCGAATATGAGCAAAAGTTTTTATAAAATGCAAGAGAAAATAATTAACAGTTACTACAAAGCTGGCCAACTGGGCATACCTTTGCTGAATTCTCTCCTAGTTCTTTATACAAATGGAAGTTCAATCCATCGTCACTGTACTGTAACCTGTACTTGGTCACCCACTGATCAGCTCCATTTCTCCCCTGTGTCGCTACACGTGTCACTGTGATGTAACTACCAAGATCCACCTGAAGCCATTGGTTGAGATCGCGGCTACGAGATGACCAGGATCCTTGCTTGTTGCCATGTTTTTTGAAATGCAACCTGGCTTGAATTGCAGCATGATTGTCATCCCATTGTGAAGAGGCGGTTATTTGGGCATCAGTGATCACTCCACTCTCCATGCCAAGAGGAGCCATGCAACCTGAATTGATTGAAAATAACAAATAGTAAGTAAATTGTAAAAATAGAAAATTAAACTTCCGAGTAGTCACCTCCCCTGAGAGAGTAGGGCAATGAACTCAAAATTCCAGTGTAGCAATTCGATTGACCGTATTGTAAGTGGCTACCCTCGATTGAGACCAGGAAAAGATACTCGCTTGGTTATATGACTAATAAATATTGCAAGTAAGATGAATATGTAAAAGTTGTAAAAAATGTAAGAAGTTGTAAAAAAAAAACCACAGAATATGTCATTGTAGTTTCTTATGGTTATTGTGCATGCAATAAAAAGTAATGAATATGGTCGTTGAAGGAAGACATGAATAATGAGATGAGTACAAAATCATGGTCGCTGAATGAAGATAGTTGATTGCTAGGGAGGTCACTCGGATAGATTACTATACTCTCTTCATAAGCCACAGTCTCCGGAACTTGGGCTAGAAAAAAACCTTTCTCTTGTCATTGTTATTTTTGTTTTGATGCTAATGATTAATGAAGAATACCTGGACAACCGTAAATCTCCATCCTGATAGATATTTGATTGTGCCACTCTATCGGCAATAACCGCACAAAGCGTGATGTTATTGGTGAATTCAATTTGTTGTCCATAACGGTGCCGCTGTCTTGATTACCATCAAAAATCTAAATGTAAGAGAAAAGTCAACATATGAAAAGCTGAGAATTTAGTTTTATCGACTGAGTCGATAAGGTAAATTAACCACCGTAAAAAGATTCAAATAGCTGACGTTTCGAGCGCTAGCCCTTCGTCGGAGCGAATATTCGTCGAATATTCGTCGAATATTCGTCGGAGCGTCGATTCGCTCCGACGAAGGGCTAGCGCTCGAAACGTCAGCTATTTGAATCTTTTTACGGTGGTTAATTTACCTTATCGACTCAGTCGATAAAACTAAATTCTCGTGTTTCATCCCCCCACCGACGCAGCACCACAGTTTCTCTAGAAACTAACCCCATTCATTTATATGAAAAGCTGGCCGAAAGAACGATCAATTTTATTTCGCTATTGAGTGAATATTTTAATAGGCAGCCAAATGACATGTGCAAACGAGTTAGCAAGAACCTAGACATCCTGGTAACCGAAAATTGTTTTTAACCTTTTTGTATGTTATGACGTTATCTGGGCGAACCGCAAACGCTTGCCAGCTTTCGTGATAAGAAGTCGAGAAGCGTGCCAATAAATGAACAAAAGTACTTAAACATAGCGTTCGTGTCACACTCTCGTGGCGCTTTGCATGTTGTTATACTGTGAAAGGCAAGCAACTGCCTGGCAATGTTTTATGTTCCCACCCTACCCCACCTATGAAGAAATACATGATATTGAGGGTAGTCACCGCCAGGTCTGATTATGTCCTGATTGCTTATTGTAAGTTTGACCGCCATTTCTATGTGGTCATCTGAGTCACTTAAAAGGTCTAACCATTGTCAGATGACATACCAAAGGCAGCAACTTTGTCCTGATGTTGAAGAGATTAGCTTTTTGGTTACTTAAGGATTCATTCATTCATCATCACCAGCGTTTCATACCTTTGATGAAGTTTCTCCTTTTTCTTTGTAAAAGTGATAAATCACTCCATCAACACTGTACTGTAACCAGTATTTGATGACCCACTCATCATATCCATCTCTTCCTTGAGTCGCTACACGTGTCACTGTGGTGTACATACCAAGATCCACCTGAAGCCATTGATTGACATCATTTCTGAGAGGCGACCACCCCCCTTGCTTGACTCCATTCATCTTGATATTCAACCTGGCGCGGCTTGCAGCATAATTGTCATCCCTTTGTGAAGAGGCACTTATCTGGAAATCCGAGATTGATCCGCTTTCCATGCCAACAGGTGCCACGCAACCTAAATTGTTCCAGAAATTATAACAAAGAGATGCAGTGAAGAATAAATATGAAACAGATTTTGGAATAGTACTGCGAAGATTCCGAATTTGCGGCTAAGTATTGGATTGGTCTCTGGGGGCAGGTTATAATCTTTGAAAAGCAGTTGTTGACTGGACAGGTTAAAGTCAGTATTATGTTCATTGTTAAACCATAGTGTACTTTCACGGTAGACATTGGTGGCAATAGAGCATTCCAGAAACGCGTGTTCTAAGGAGTCAGGGCGTTTACAGAAGAAACACTGATCGTTTGACGCGATTTTAAACCTTTTAAGTTCCTTTTTTTGTCACTAATATTCGATGTAATAATTTAAAAGAAAATTGTTTTAATTTATTATCTACAGACAAACGAGATATATTACGGAATAATTCCTTCCATTTATAATTTATTAGTAATGCTTTCAGGCTCGCTGCTCTTTACATAAGGTCTAGCCATCCATGTTGTGACAGATAGGAGACATTCATTTTCATTTGCATTGCTCTTGAGCATTGTGTTTAAATTGACTATTCTCTATTTTCGAATTGCCCATAATACACTTTGTTTGCCCTCCAAATTTTGCAAAAACTATTGTTTGTAAATGCTCTTGGGAGGACTGCATATTCCCAAGAGCATTTCGAAACAATAGTTTATGCAAAATTTTGGGGGCAAACAAAGTGTATTATGGGCAATTCGAAAATAGAGAATAGAATACCTGGACAACCATAGATTTCCGTCCTCAATGATATGTGAAAGTGCCACTCTACCGGTATCAGCCGAATAAAGCGTGTTGTGATTGGTGGAATCAGTGTGTTGTACACAGCAGTGTCACTGTCTTGATTTCCATCAAACACCTAAACATAATGCGAACAGAGCAAATTTCTGACTCGCCAAAGAAAAAGTAACAAGGACTAGGATAAAAAACATGGCAGTGACTAAATGTGCTGTTACACCAGGAAATTTTTCCACACCCCAATGCAGCCGAAACGCCGTCGGTTTTAGGTTTGCAGGCTCTTAAATCTTAGTTAGTAGGTGACATACCCGGGAGGACTCAACAAAGTTTTGTACAGGGATGCTCCGCCCCCAGGTCCAAACCCTTATCCTTTTATATACCGTTTTTAACAGAAAAGGTAACACTTTCATATACCTTCCATAGAAAATGGTACCCTTTCATATACCTACAGAAGAAACACTACATCTCTTTACTATACTTTTGAAATAAACTTATGGAACGATATCCACGGAAAAACATCAAGCGTTACTGTTGTAGTTAATTTTTTATCTCAGGTAATTTTTATTTTTCCATTGTTTTTGGGTATGGTAATATATGCTGATGAATTTAAAATAAAGGAAAAACAAAAATTACCTGAAATAAAAAATTAACTACAACATTACCACTATTGATAATACTTTTTCATTCAGTTTACGTTGTAGCCCTTTTTATCTACCTAAATGGCAGTTTTCCTTACCCTTTTTTATGCTTCAACTCGTGAAATCCCTAGCCTTATATATACCTCCAGCCTAAAAAAAGGTACTAACCCCTTTCGGCGGAGCATCCCCATATAGCCCATTTTAGGGAGTACTGCTCCCCGGGAGGGGGGGGGGGGGGGGGGGACATACCTTCCCAGATGTCTTTCCTGCTGCCTTGTACACATGAAAAGACGCGCCGTCATCGCTGAACTGTAACATGTACTTGGTTACCCACTCGTTGTAAGCATTTCGTCCCTGAGTGGCTACACGTGTTACTTTGGTGTAACTTCCAAAATCTACCTGAAGCCATTGCTTAGAATCGTCTTTAATAGCTGACCAGGCTCCAAATCTGCTTCCTTCTGCTTTGGAATGGAGCCTGGCTTGTACTGCTGAATGATCGTTATCCCGTTGTGAAGACGCGCTTATCTGGGCATCAGAGATTGTCCCCAATGTCATTCCAAGAGCTCTTCTGCAACCTAAGTTTTAAAGGTAAATGGTGAGAGCCTATTTGTAATTATAATATTTGTCTTGGGTTCGTCGCCATTATAATGACGAGGATATGATGACGATGTCGATGACGATGACGACGATGATGGCTTGGGGTATTGATGATTGGGTGATGCCAACAGTGATGATGGTAATTATTTTGACTATGATAATGATGACGACGGGGTTGGAGATGATGTTATAGCAATGGTGCTGGTAATGATGAAGATGATGATGATGATGGTGATAACGATGATGATGATGATGACGATGATTATGCTGATGATGCATGGTGATGTTGGTGATAGTGCTCCACATGGTGATGGTGGTAATGGTGACACTAAAAGTTCGATGGTGATAATAATATTTATGGAAAAAGATCATCACTATTAATACCTGGACATCCATAGATCTCTATCCGCATCGATATGTGATTGTGCCACTCTACCGGTATCAGTCGAATGAAGCGAGTAGTGATTGATGGTCTTAGTAGGTTGTACACAACGCTGTCGTTATCTCGATTTCCATTGAACACCTAAATGTAAAAAATTAAAAAAATCAAACGATAGGATCGGGCAATATGTATACAATACAATACAATACATTTATTATAATCTATATTTAAAGTAATAAATAGTAATCTAATTGTATGTACTAGTAAATAATTTAAATATAGTTGAAAAATGTAAGGAAATGTCTAGGGCCTAAATAAACCGTTAGGCATATTGATTGCTACTAGTGACTAGCCATACCCTAGCCGAATTATATCCCGCTACCTTGAAAAAGTGAAACGTGTCTCCGTCATCACTGTACTGTAATCTGTATTTGGTGACCCATTCATCGTGTCCATCCATCCCCTGAGTTGCTACACGTGTCACTGTGGTGTAACTACCAAGATCCACCTGAAGCCATGGGTTGATATCGTTTTTAATAGCTGACCACCCTCCTCGTTTACTTCCATTTGACTTGGAATGCAACCTAGCTTGCCCTGCGGAATGATCATCATCCGATTTTGACGAGGCGGTTATTTGTGCATCGGAGATTGCTTTATTTTCCATTCCAAGAGACGCAATGCAACCTGAAGTTTTAAAAGAATATTATCATGCATGAACAAAACAGGTCATAAAGATTGTTCAAATCATGCAACATCATCACCATAATCATCATTATCATCATCATCATCATCGTCGTCATCATCATCATCATCATCATAACTATCATCATCATCATCATAATCATTATCATCACCTATCCTCTCTCTCCCCGTGAAGAACAGGGCCATTCAATCCTCTTCCTCCAAGTCGTTCTGTCTCTGGCTGCAGTTCTGTCCAGACCGTGTAGACTGAATAAATTTAGTTGTGCCAAACATGAATTTAACACGACAAATAAATAGCCGATTAATCCTGTTTCACCATCAGTGAGTAAAAACGCGCTTGAAAATAAATCTACAGCGGTGTTACTTTATGTCAAAGTTTATCAGTAATTATTCGCTGCGGCCTACAACAACAAGGCATACGCACTGTTTTAAACTCAGACACAACACTCAGGTCACACCTAGTGCGACCTAAGGACGCAATTGATCCAACTAAACAGGACGGTGCTGTTTACAGGATTCTCTGCGAGTGTGGAAAAGTATGCATAGGTGATACAGGGATAGCAATGCATCAATGGATTAAGAAACATGGTAGAGACATACGGCTTGCTCGAACTCAAACCTCCGCCGTTCATAACATGCTAATGAGACGGGACACTTTCCGCTGCTGTGATAGACAATGTCTCCACAGACTTAGCCGACACGCGGTCATTAGTAGAACTAGACACCGGACGCTTATCTATAGTCGATACCGACAGAGGAATGACTACTGAATTCAACAGGCCCTGATTTTTTACATGCTTAGTTGGGACTTATCATTATATAAATGGACAGATTCTTTTTGGTACCTGGACAACCATAGATCTCCATTCTCATTGATATGTAATTGTGCCACTCCACTGGTAAGATACGAATGTAGTGTGTTGTGATTGGTGGATTCATGATGCTGTACACAACGCTATCACTGTCTTTGTTTCCATTAAAGACCTAAACGTAATGGAAAGAAATAGTTCATGAATACACGGCGTTCACGAAGAATAGTCAAACCTCTTAAATACGGACTCTTGTCTTTCAGGATCTTGCTTGTACACTTTTAGGTTTTACTTCAAAATATCACCTTCAATTTATTGCTACTGTCGACTGTGATCACTATTTTTGTTGGGTCGTCTCCTATGAATATGTACTGTAGCTCTTAAACTAGGTGTGGTCATTCAAATAAAAGCTCAGAGCTTATGGTTACTGTTTATTACACTGTAAAAAGAAGCGCGCTTTCTTGCGATAAGGATAAGTTGGTTCTATTCTTGGCGTCTGTGGTTGAATTATAAAAGAGTGACCATTCAAATTAATCCTTTTACTGTGGTGTTGCTTACCACGTTGTTAGTACAACGTGATTTAACGATTTTGTCTACAGGCGAATACATATCAGTGTGTTTTAAGAGAACGCCATACCCTTGCTGAGCTATTCACAGCTGCTCCTTTGTATAAACGGAAGATAAAACCATCATCACTGTACTGTAAGCTGTACTTGGTAATCCATTCGCTGTAAGAGTTTCTCCCCTGAGTCGCTACTCTTGTGACTCTGGTGTAACTACCAAGATCCACCTGAAGCCATTGGTTGAGATCATTTTTGGACGCGGACCAACCTCCTTGCTTGTTTCCACTTATCTTTAAATGCAACCTGGCTTGGCTTGCAGCATGATCGTCATTTCTTTGTGAAGAGGCGCTAATCTGGACATCAGAGATTGCTTCATTTTCCATACCAAGTGGTGCAATGCAAGCTTTTTTTGATTAAAACATTCATTTTAATTAAAAATGTGTAAAAATAAAGTCTAGCTTCAATCAGGTAACCACTGGATATGAGTATTGAGTCGTATATATAATTGCAGACAGTACTGTTTCGGCCTTCTGGGCCTCATCAGTACATTGCTGATGCTAGAGTTGAAGTTAGGCCATAAAACTACTTCAGATGATCCCACACATGTGGTATCACTGTACCATGTCAGAGTGCTCAAACTAGTAAACTAGTGAGATACGCATATATAAACAGAGAAACAATATAAATAGTGTTTCACGCAGTCGTAGGAGTGCTCGATCCAAATACATGCAGAACGAAGTACAATTTTAGATAGAAAATTCCTTGAGAAACTATATATATATACACGAGATCGATGAAGAAATAACACAACAATTTTCAATTTACAAGACATGTTTCGGCAAACTTATGCCATCTTCATTAGCAGAAGCTCGTTACAATTTGAATATCTAAAGTTATATATAGAAGTATTAACAATTTGAATATGCTAATTATAGCAGTTTAAATGGAAGCTATATATAATCCAGGGAATAGAGTCGTACATTATCACCGGGGCAATCAAGTGCATGCTGTTCACCTTTTTCTAAATGTTGTCTGTGAACTCGTGTCACTAACTAACTATATTTCACTAAATTACTTTATGTTTCGTAACAAAGTAAGGTATAAAGGGAAATATTACAGGTAAAATATTTATCATTCGATTAAGTGTGTTTAATTATAGCAAGCGGCAGATAATATTTCAGAATACCTGGACAACCATAAATCTCCATTCTCATTGATATGCGAGTGTGCCAATCCACTGGTAAGATACGAATATAGCGTGCTGTGATTGGTCGATTCAATTTGTGGTATACAACGGTGTCACTATCTTGATTTCCATCAAACACCTACACATGAAAGATAATTTAAAGTTATGCGAATGTGAAAGTAAAAGTACATGTAATGCTAAAATCCCTGTAAGACCTCGTCAGCTAGCCTTTCAATAGAAGGTGTTCATTTTATCATGTGATTATCCTATTACATCCAAGCGTTAGAAGAATTGATTTTGCAAAATATCAGAATATCACTCACCTATGACTCGCATGGTGATGAGGGATTAAAGGGGTTAAAAATCGAACGGTTTCCATGGTGCATACCGTTGTTAAGCTGTTTCCTGGCTCCTTGTAAGCGTTGAAGGTCACTCCATCATCACCGTACTGTAGCATGTACTTGGTCACCCATTCAGTGTAAGCATTTCTCCCCTGAGTCGATACACGTGTCACAGTGGTATAACTACCAAGTTCTACCTGAAGCCATTGGTTGTAATCACTTTTTAGAGCTGACCAGGCTCCATCTTTGCTTCCGTCTGTTTTGTAATGCAACCTGGCTTGTGCAGCAGAATGGTTGTCATCCATATGTGAAGACGCGCTTATTTGAGAATCAGCGATTGCCTCACTTTCCATGCCAAGAGACCCTTCACAAGCTGATTTTGAAAACAATAAAACAGATAAACGCTAATGTACCCAATGGTAGGTCACAACATTAAAGAGACTTAAGTCTTGACATATTATAATTATTTAGTTACGGCCACACACATTCAGATACAATTTGCATTCTTGTACAGATATTAACTTGGCTAATTTTACAGATTAAAAAATGCCAGCTAATAAGTAATAAAGAATTTGACACTCGTTATAGTCTGGAGAAAGAGTTCCGCAGAATGCCGACGTATAAGTTTTTAATCCTCGTCAACTCTCGCTGACTTTCATCTTCAGGTTACACAAAAGTTTAAAGGAACCATTTTAAAATACCTGGACAGCCGTATAGTTCCATTCTCATTGATATGTGCTTATACCAAGCCACTGGCAGTATCCTGATGTAGCGTGCTCTGATTGGTTGACTCAGTTTATTGTAAACAACGGTGTTTCTGTCTTGATTTCCATCAAGCAACTATTTATACATAAAAAGTAAACAATTACTGAACAAATACAAATAAAGGTTTAGTTGCGATCTGGCTGAGTGAACAAAAATATTGGAAAAAAGGTTGACAACTGAAGAAAAAATTCTTGTGCATCATTTTCCCTATTTTGTTTTCATTTTGAAGTGCAATTTCGAATATGAGCAAAAGTTTTTATAAAATGCAAGAGAAAATAATTAACAGTTACTACAAAGCTGGCCAACTGGGCATACCTTTGCTGAATTCTCTCCTAGTTCTTTATACAAATGGAAGTTCAATCCATCGTCACTGTACTGTAACCTGTACTTGGTCACCCACTGATCAGCTCCATTTCTCCCCTGTGTCGCTACACGTGTCACTGTGATGTAACTACCAAGATCCACCTGAAGCCATTGGTTGAGATCGCGGCTACGAGATGACCAGGATCCTTGCTTGTTGCCATGTTTTTTGAAATGCAACCTGGCTTGAATTGCAGCATGATTGTCATCCCATTGTGAAGAGGCGGTTATTTGGGCATCAGTGATCACTCCACTCTCCATGCCAAGAGGAGCCATGCAACCTGAATTGATTGAAAATAACAAATAGTAAGTAAATTGTAAAAATAGAAAATTAAACTTCCGAGTAGTCACCTCCCCTGAGAGAGTAGGGCAATGAACTCAAAATTCCAGTGTAGCAATTCGATTGACCGTATTGTAAGTGGCTACCCTCGATTGAGACCAGGAAAAGATACTCGCTTGGTTATATGACTAATAAATATTGCAAGTAAGATGAATATGTAAAAGTTGTAAAAAATGTAAGAAGTTGTAAAAAAAAAACCACAGAATATGTCATTGTAGTTTCTTATGGTTATTGTGCATGCAATAAAAAGTAATGAATATGGTCGTTGAAGGAAGACATGAATAATGAGATGAGTACAAAATCATGGTCGCTGAATGAAGATAGTTGATTGCTAGGGAGGTCACTCGGATAGATTACTATACTCTCTTCATAAGCCACAGTCTCCGGAACTTGGGCTAGAAAAAAACCTTTCTCTTGTCATTGTTATTTTTGTTTTGATGCTAATGATTAATGAAGAATACCTGGACAACCGTAAATCTCCATCCTGATAGATATTTGATTGTGCCACTCTATCGGCAATAACCGCACAAAGCGTGATGTTATTGGTGAATTCAATTTGTTGTCCATAACGGTGCCGCTGTCTTGATTACCATCAAAAATCTAAATGTAAGAGAAAAGTCAACATATGAAAAGCTGAGAATTTAGTTTTATCGACTGAGTCGATAAGGTAAATTAACCACCGTAAAAAGATTCAAATAGCTGACGTTTCGAGCGCTAGCCCTTCGTCGGAGCGAATATTCGTCGAATATTCGTCGAATATTCGTCGGAGCGTCGATTCGCTCCGACGAAGGGCTAGCGCTCGAAACGTCAGCTATTTGAATCTTTTTACGGTGGTTAATTTACCTTATCGACTCAGTCGATAAAACTAAATTCTCGTGTTTCATCCCCCCACCGACGCAGCACCACAGTTTCTCTAGAAACTAACCCCATTCATTTATATGAAAAGCTGGCCGAAAGAACGATCAATTTTATTTCGCTATTGAGTGAATATTTTAATAGGCAGCCAAATGACATGTGCAAACGAGTTAGCAAGAACCTAGACATCCTGGTAACCGAAAATTGTTTTTAACCTTTTTGTATGTTATGACGTTATCTGGGCGAACCGCAAACGCTTGCCAGCTTTCGTGATAAGAAGTCGAGAAGCGTGCCAATAAATGAACAAAAGTACTTAAACATAGCGTTCGTGTCACACTCTCGTGGCGCTTTGCATGTTGTTATACTGTGAAAGGCAAGCAACTGCCTGGCAATGTTTTATGTTCCCACCCTACCCCACCTATGAAGAAATACATGATATTGAGGGTAGTCACCGCCAGGTCTGATTATGTCCTGATTGCTTATTGTAAGTTTGACCGCCATTTCTATGTGGTCATCTGAGTCACTTAAAAGGTCTAACCATTGTCAGATGACATACCAAAGGCAGCAACTTTGTCCTGATGTTGAAGAGATTAGCTTTTTGGTTACTTAAGGATTCATTCATTCATCATCACCAGCGTTTCATACCTTTGATGAAGTTTCTCCTTTTTCTTTGTAAAAGTGATAAATCACTCCATCAACACTGTACTGTAACCAGTATTTGATGACCCACTCATCATATCCATCTCTTCCTTGAGTCGCTACACGTGTCACTGTGGTGTACATACCAAGATCCACCTGAAGCCATTGATTGACATCATTTCTGAGAGGCGACCACCCCCCTTGCTTGACTCCATTCATCTTGATATTCAACCTGGCGCGGCTTGCAGCATAATTGTCATCCCTTTGTGAAGAGGCACTTATCTGGAAATCCGAGATTGATCCGCTTTCCATGCCAACAGGTGCCACGCAACCTAAATTGTTCCAGAAATTATAACAAAGAGATGCAGTGAAGAATAAATATGAAACAGATTTAGCCCTTTATTCCAAAGTACCCTAATAGCTCAATATTTTTAAAGTAAATAAACATAGTAGAAAAACGGATAGAGTGACACCAATGCCAGTACACAAAGAAGCTGAGAGGATACAGACGAAAAAATACTCGTTTACCAGTTTCATATTTGCAATACTTTTTGTGCAGCTATTAAGAAGAAAAAGAGAAAATCGTCTCTTCGTGGCCTTCTCAAAGAGAGGAAAAATGTCATATGTATCTTTGGTCAACCGCGCCCCCAGAGTCTTTCCCGCTTTCAAAATAGCGGACCGGGCGTAAAAATCCCCCGGACACTAAAGGGCGCCAAAATACTAAAAAAATAACCTGGAGCATTTTGTTACGTTAAAAATGCAGCCAATGTTCCAGTTACTCTCCCACTCCAATTACTAAGTAATCACTATTTAAGGTGCCCCTGCGATCAAATTTTTGATTTTCTTTTTTTAACTTTTCGTGTACAAATAGACTTTCTTACTTGTCTTACCAAATTTTAATTCATTACGAACATCAGAAGTCATTTTATTTTAACATTTATTTCCGAGAATTTACGGCCGCCATTGATCAACTTTGTTCCAAGGCTTGGTTGCGAATGGGAGAAAGTGACGTCAAAGACTCAAACATACCTCACGGGTTGAAATTATAATAACAATCAGCATAGAAAATTGCACGAAGAACAAGTCCAAAGTTTTTGTTGCTTTTCGCGTGATTTTCAATACTTATTGTTATTATAATTTCAACCCGTGAGGTTTGTTTGAGTCTTTGACGTCACTTTCTCCCATTCGCAACCAAGCCTTGGAACAAAGTTGATTAATGGCGGCCGTAAATTCTCGGAAATAAATGTTAAAATAAAATAACTTCTGATGTTCGTAATGGATTGAAATTTGGCAAGATGAGTAAGAAAGTCTAATAGTACACGAAAATGTAAAAAAAATGAAAATCAAAAATTTGATCATAGGGGCACTTTAAGGTGATTCCCTAGAAATAAAAGTTGACATCAGATTTTCTTTAAACTTTCCCTTATTGTTTCCCACAATATGGTGATCCGAAATCTGCAATAACAAATATAGGTCACCAAGCTCGTTTAGGAGATATAATTGTCTCAAGTTACCCTTTAAATCCTTACAACTGCACTTATCAAGCGCACGTTTATTCCATCAGCTCACACTACGTTTCGCAGGGACAGGAAGCACAGCTTTAAAGTAATTCTTGAAATAACAAAATAGATGTAATGTATTGACCAAAACGAACAATTTGATGTTTGTTTTCTGGCACAGGCACACGTCCTTAAAAGGTAGTAACTAAAAATATTCGTCGGGTGCGTGATCTCGAGGATAGAATTTTGTATCCACGAGCGATGGCTACGTATGTTTTTTACGTTCTAACTTTTTTCCTGACACGATTTTTTTATAACGTTTTACAGCACAAAGAGGAGGTCAAAAAAAAAAAAAATGAAATTATGCAAAAACAAAAAAAGATAGGTCACCAAGCTCGTTTAGGAGAAAACAACTGCTTATTTACTTAGGAAACTGAAACTTCAAAGGAAACCCTATTGCTTCGGAGTGCGCGCGCTCGTGAACGCGCAAATGACGCAAGATATTATGCGCAGTAGTGATGCGCAATGTAATACTAGGGAATCACCTTAATTATATGAACTAGCCACAGAAATTGTTTCAAAATACCTGGACAACCAAAAACTTCAATTCTCATTGATATTTTCTTGTTCCACTGCGTTGGCACAAGTCGAACGAAGCGTGTTTTGATTGATGGGTGCAGCGTGTTGTATACAACGGTATCGCTATCTCGATTTCCGTCAAACACCTGAAAATAACGATACAATATAGTATTTTATTCACTCCACGAGATTAACTTAAAGATGTAGTAAATGCATAATACATTTAGCACGTGATCGTTTCAGCCAAGCCTATTTTATCGCGTTCAAAGAACGCAATCCTAATTTCGTGTTGGTTGTCCTGTGGTTTACATGCAGTAAAATCTGAGATTTTTTGGTAGACGGTCTTCCAAATGGCCGCCCCTATTGTTTTTTTTTCAAGGGCTTATTTCCGCCGGAAATTCTTTCGAACGCGTCTCCATAATCTGTGATTACTGCTAGTAGTATTTCACCAAATAATACATACATTAGTCTCACACTCGATCAATTAAAGGTAATGATTTATACATGCAAACTCAGTCCCTCTGAAGGTACAAAGTTAAACGTAACGTCGTTTGAAAATGAGGGAATACCTTTGCTGATGTGTCTCTAACTCCTTTGTAAAACAAGAAGGTCACTCCATTATCACTGTACTGTAACCTGTACTTGGTAACCCACTCGTTTTGTCCATTTCTCCCCTGAGTCGCTACACGTGTTACACTGGTGTGAGTACCAAAATCCACCTGAAGCCACTGATTAACATCACTTGCGAGAGCTGACCAACCTCCACCTTTGCTTCCATCTGCTTTGAAATGCAATCTGGCTTGTACTGCAGAATGGTTGTCATCCAGCTGTGAAGATGCGCTAATCTGGGCATCAGAGATCGCTTTACTTTCCATCCCAAGAGGCGCTGTGCAACCTGTTAAATACAAAAACAATTGTTCATGTGGCGCCCGGGGGGAGGGGGGGGGGGGGGGGGGGGGGGGGGGGGGGGGGGGGGGGGGAAATGTGTCGATTCGGTTGTGTTAATGCTATATCATATTTTATGACTCGCACAAGGATTGACAATTTTCTATACAGCTTCATTTCTACAATACTGGGAAGGGACGCTATATTCAATAGGAAACGAGTCTTCCTTGTTGCTGTTCTGATACTTTTAAGTCTATTGTTTATATCTATTTCACTGTTCCACTTCTTCTGTTTATATCGTTGATAAGTCATTTGTAGCTCTTGCTGTAAAAAATGTTGTAAATGTTGTTTATAGTGGACGAGCACTTAGCTAATGCTGTTCTAGCTAATTCACAGGCACGCCACTCGAATATGGGAACAGATATTGTAAATTGAACATAATATGTTAAAAATCCCAACTGGCAGGAGATAGACGAGTTGGTTATTTAACAAGCGTGGCCGAGTCCACCCTAAAAAAAATCCAGCTAGTGGTCAGAGCGGGACTTAACTACTCGAGCGCCCTAACCACTCAACCACGCTGCCTCCGCTTTTCGTTATCGTGGACGGTTATTTTAGACCAAAAAGTCTGATCTTTGTACCATACTTCAGTGCATATAAGCTCTAGAATCCAGGATCAATCTGGAAGACTGAATGCAGAGAACAGACTATATGGGAGAACCATACTACAAGGCCGGCGCAAATAGAGTCTCTGACATCAGTACCTATGTAGCTCTATGTGTAAACGTAATGTAATTTATTAGGGGTTACAAGATTAGTAAACTCTCTCTTAACGGACACCTCTATAAGACGGACACGTTCGGTTTTTCTGTCATTTCACTGTTAACTTAACTATACTCTCTATAAGACGGACAGCTCTCTAAGACGGACAGTTGGGGTCGGTCTCGACGGTGTCCGTCTTAGAGAGAGTTGACATCTAAGAATACCTGGACAACCATACACTTCCATCCTTATAGCTATCTGGTTGTGCCAGGCCACCGGCTGTATCCGTATAAAGCGTGTTGTGATTGGCTGGTTCAAGATGTTGTATACAATCGTGTCCTTGTCTTGATTTGCATCAAACACCTAAATAGAAAGTCGAGCAAGCAGTAACAAAAAATTCTTCCTACCAAACAGAGAATACTATGACCCATTTCTTAGCAGATTCCTAGCAGAAGATGTTAGTACATTGGTGTCATTCCGGAGATTTTCCCCTCGATTTCCTTGTATTAATCTTCAGTTTGAGAAAATTTCATCGCGATTTCCAACATTTCGAATCTTGTTCAAATAATTTATGCTACGTGCGTGTTTTCATTTTTTTTCTTTCAATTCTCTTTGCGATGTTTTAAAGAGATTTCAAAACTTGCTTCTCTCACTGACCGTTTTCCTAGGATCGCTATCATTACCCTTAACCCTTTCACTCCTAGAGTCAATTATCGAGACACTCAGTAGCATTTGTTCTAACTTTTGAGTCTGTGTACAAAATCCTATGGTGTGACCATGCAAATGAAACCTCTTCAGCAGTACTTTTGCATGGTAACATTTGTTCTAACTTTTGAGTCTGTGTACAAAATCCTATGGTGTGACCAATCAAATAAAACCTCTTCAGCAGTACTTTTGCATGGTACCATTTGTTCTAACTTTTGAGTCTGTTGATGAAATCCTATGGTGTGACCATTCAAATGAAACCTCATCATTAGTACTTTTGCATGGTACCATTTGTTCTAACTTTTGAGTCCGTGTACAAAATCCTATGGTGTGACCATTCAAATAAAACCTCTTCAGCAGTACTTTTGCATGGTACCATTTTTTCTAACTTTTGAGTCTGTTGACGAAATCCTATGGTGTGACCATTCAAATGAAACCTCTTCAGCGGTACTTTTGTATGTTACTATTTATTTTTCAATATTTTACAAAATGAAATTTGTCTTGAATCTTGAGTCTTGAGTCTCGAGACTAGCTTGGCACTCTCGCAGACGGTTTTTTTACAAGGATTGCTTTTGGTACCCATTGACCATTTTCCTTGAGGGTACTCTGGAAAGCCACCAGTGAAAGTGCTATTGTGAAGACCAACAAGTATTGTAAATAGTATTTGAAGGTGAACACAATACTGAAATATAAGTTTACCTTCGCCGAAGTGTCCGATGGTTCTTTGTAAAACTGAAAGGTCATTCCGTCATCACTGTACTGTAACCTGTACTTGGTAACCCACCAATTTCCCCATCCATTTCTCCCCTGAGTCGCTACACGTCTCACTGTGGTGTAATTACCAAGATCCACCTGAAGCCAAGGGTTGGGATCATGTTTATGAGCACACCAGGCTCCTGCTTGGGAATGATGTGCCTTGAAATTTAACCTGCCCAGTCTTGGGGCATGTGAAACAGTGCCACCCCATTCTGAAGAGGCGGTAATTTGGGCATCAGATATAGTTTCACTTTCCATACCAAGAGGTTCAATGCAACCTAAATTAATTTTTCAAAAGCAGGAAAAGAATAACACTAACTAGTTGAACATGTTCTGTATAGAGTGCGTTTCAATTTTATGTTGTAACAGGCCCAGGCAAACCAGCTAACCAATAAGAACTCTTGAAGCAAATCCTTCTAGCCGCGACGCTAAGCGCGGGAAAATGCGGTGGGAAAGTGTACAAAGCGTAGAAATTAGAAACACGACTTTGCGATACTCTATGTGAGGTACATAACACATTACGTGAAACACCCCTCTATCTATTAAAACCATATACGATATTAGAAATGATAGATTATTCTAGAATACCTTGGCAACCATAGATTTCCATCCTCATTGATATGCGTTTGTTCCACGCTACTGGTAATATTCTAATGTAGCGTGTTAAGATTGGTGGATCCAGTTTGTTGTAAACGATAGTATCATTGTCGTGATTTCCACGAAACACCTATGCGGAAACAAAAAAAAAATTGAAAATAATTAAAGAACATAACGAAGAAACAGTTAGCACGGTTGAATATTCTCCGTCAAATATTCAATTCGTAATAATTTGAACGGTGAAACCCTTCGAGATACAGAATTGTTAGCCTGGATAACAGGCGTTATTGGGACGCTCAAGCGAGTTTTAGGCAAGCGCGTAGCGCGAGACACGAGCGCGAAGCGGGAGACACGCACGGGGAGGGAAAAGAAAAAATAACGGTAGTTTCTTGGTGTTGCGGATAGTGTGATCACCAAATGACGTAACACAAAAGATTCAAAAGACACTGAACAATACCCACACCACAACACAAAAGCTAACCAACAATGGCTTCCGCAACACCAAGAAACACCCAAAATAACGCCTGTAGACACGCTATCTCTTCCAAAACGTTCATCTGGCGAACGTAAATTTCTATTGGCTGATTTGTACCACGTGATGCATGTTGTCGAAATGTGAGATCAAGATGTGAGAAATCAAGCTGTTAGAACCAAGATGGCGTTGAGTCGGAGAAAGCTATTTCAAAAGCTCTTGAGTTATTCCCGTATTTAGAATATCTAAAGAACGAACAGCGAGAATATACAAAAGTAACCACTTTCATGCATTAAAATTACTAAACAGCTAACATGCTGGAGATTCAAATATTTCAAACCGGATGAGGGATTTCCATTTTTCATTTCATTGCGGATGCGGGATGCAATCTTGACGCCATACGTCTGACAATGGAGGTACTGCCTAGCTCCGAGAAACACGAATAAGCTTTGAGGAGCTAAAAACAATTGCAAGATGCCACTCATAGACCGTGGCTATCGCATAAGACTTGGATCTTATACTCTTTTAGCCGTGATGAAGAAAAACTATCTCGCGAGTTATGCTAACCGCAGACTTGCGCTCGCAATTAAATCACGGATTGAGAAATGAACTGATCCTATTAATTAAAAACAGTGAATAATTCCAACTTAAGCGGCCACTACTGATCTTGCAACTCTTTCAAAGTGAGCCAAAAAAACTCCACTGTTATGCCAAGAGCTATCAAACAAACTAATTATTCCAAACGGTTCTGGAAAGCGTAAATTCCTCCTGTCAGTATCACAGCTAGAGATTTTTTCCTAAGATCAAAGAAACGAAAACTTTTAGAACAACAGGCCTGTTATATCTTTATTTTGATCCAAAAGGAAAAAAATCTGTCAGGCACTTACCTGGGATAGACTTATTCTAAAGCTGACGAGCAGGATTTGTGTTCGGCCTGTCACCTTTTATAACAACTTGTGTTCATTCCTTGAAATCCGCGTCTTTGAGTAATCGAAAAAACCGCTGGAACGGTAGTACTTTTTTCTGGAAAACGATTACCACAAAATCTTCAAAAGGAATTACAAACCTTTGGACCATAAACTGTTGTTGGAGTGCGCAACATCGTCGCGAATTCTCACGTCCACGGAAATTTATGCAAACAGATTTGGCGCCTTCAGCCACGTTTGCCGCGAATAATTTTAACATTTTTTGATTGGTCGCCGTAATTATATGCCTGTGAGAATGTCTGATTGTTGTCTGTCAATTTTAGCGGGCGTGTGTGTGGGCGGAAGAGACCGAACAAAAGCGTGTCCACAGGCGTTATTTTTTCTTTTCCCTCCCCGTGCGTGTCTCGCGCTACGCGCTCGCGACCTAAAACCCGCTTGAGCGCCCCAATAACGTCTGTTATGCAGGCTACAGAATTGTATTTTTTTAAGGGTTGGTTAGTTTCATATCGCAAGCGCACGCACAGATCAGTACTGAGGAATTGTTCTCTTCTGAGGAAGATCAGGCCTTATTTGATCGACTGGTGTTCACACTGCATTTTTTTCAAACCTAGTTATTACTAAACGCTCCTCTTCTATCCAAGAAGTTCAGGAGTATTCTTTATAAATTAAAAAAGCTTTAAAGTGAGCCCGAGGGGGGGGGGGGGGGGGGGGGGTACTCCCTATAATGGGCTATACGGGGATGTTCCGCCCGAAAGAGGTACTTTTTTGAGACTGGACTGGTATATGAAAAGTGTAGGGATTTCACGAGTGGATTTATATGAAAGGGTACGGATTTCACGAAGTATAGGAAAGGGTAAGGAAGACACGAGTTGAAGTATAAAAAGGGAGGGAAAACACACCATTTACGTCAAGAGAACATAAAGCTCCTTACGTATAATAAAAACGGCCTTTCAAAATATAACAAACAGACGCACGTAAAGGCAATATGAAAGGGGTACCATTTTCAGTGAAAGGTTTAAGAAAGGGCTGCATTTTCTGTCAAAAACGGTGTATGAAAGGGTAAGTGTTTGGACCTTGGAGCGGAGCATCCCGGTACAAAATTTTGTTGAGTACCCCACCCACCTGCGCTTTCTAGCTATAAATTGATGGGGATCACGGAGGCTAGTCTCTTTGATGCGCATACTCAAATTTGCGAACTCTCATATCATTACTCAGGAGAATTCTTGCTTTTAAATTTTAAGTCTAATTCAGTGAGCGGCTTCAAGATGGAATGCAAGGTGAAGCCTGCCAAAAGATGCTCCTATTTTATAAATCCCAGGCGAAGATAAATGGTGGGCTAAAAACCCCACCTACCCTTGAAATGTTTAATATAAATGAATACAGAACCTGCAGACAAGTGTGTTGAAATAACGAAAACCTAAGCATTACTAACCTTTGCTGAATCGTTCCCTGGTTCTTTGTAAAACTGGAAGGCGAGTCCGTCAACACTGTACTGTATCTTGTAACTTTTTACCCACTCTGCCAAGCGGTATGAACTCCACTGAGTCGCTACACGTGCAACTTTGGTGTAACTTCCAAGATCCACCTGAATCCATTGATTGAGATCGTTTTTGAGAGGTGACCAGGACCCTGGCTTCCATTGCTTTTTTGAGTTCAACCTTGCCTGGCTTGCAGAGTCAGAGTTTTTGTTGTTCTGTGAAGAGGCGCTTAACTGTGCGTCAGAGATAGTACCACTTTCCATTCCAAGAGGGTCTTCGTATTAGAAAACGTGTGAAAAGAAAAACAAACAGTTAAATATGTGAATTGTCAGTTATCATGAAATAAATGAATAGTGGAATAGTGGAATAGTGGAATAGTGGAATAGTGGAATATACGAATAGTAGAATAGTGAAATAGTGGAATAGTGGAATATACGAATAGTAGAATAGTGGAATTTCAATGATCCATTACTGACATTACTTTCATAAAGCGACCACCTCTCCAAAAAGGGGCTATGTCACCATTAGCGACCACCTCTCTATAAAGGGGCTATGTCACCATTAGCGACCACCTCTCTATATAGGGGCTATGTCACCATTAACGTTACTTTTATACACATCTAAAAAGACATGAATATCAGTGTAAACCAAAAATAATGGTCAAGTTTTGTTTAAGATTATTCTACTGGTGCTCTAAGAGTAAAAATAAGTGTCTTGGGCTGCAGATGGCCAGGATGGAAATGGATTACACCTTGAAAAAGTTGGGCCAATTCTCTTTCAAGTTTATAGCTTTGTGTCTTGGAAAACTCGCCAAAACACAGATCATGGTTTATTCTCTCTTCGAAAATTTTACTTGATATCTTCCTCTTAAACTCGCGTTCTATAAGCATTTCACATGTTTCATGCATGACAAGGGTACTTAGTTTTGCAAAGCGAAATATTGGGCAGGGACCGCGGAGTAAGTTTTAGATTGCGGGGGCACTATCCCGAGCGCCGGAGGCGCGAGTTTTCTAGGGGGGTCCGCATGATTCCCCGTAAAATTTTGAACATTTGAGCTTCCAGAATCGCTAGAAATGCATTTAAAATTGACAATCGTACAAAAATGGTCGCGAATTTATATAAGGTGAAGTGCGTTATAAACATTAGAAGCTCAACTTTTTCATGTTGAATCAGTCAAGTGAGGTTAGGGTTTGAGTCGAAACAAGTGATACGCTATAAACAGCTGAACATGAACATGTTAAAACAGCAACAGTATTAACAAGTAACGATGAAATCAAAACCAGTCTGTAAAATCCCACTGATCATGGTATTAAGATCTTGCACTGTGAAAGTACCAAAATTTCTTTTCCTGTTTTCATTTCTTGCTATAAACTCGTTTGCCACATCCATAAGTCGTAAGTTATCGGTACGGGTCTTGTGGGTGTTTGGCAAGGCCACGTGATTGAAGCGCTTTTGCGACAACTTTGCTCTAAGCCACGATTTTATTCGCCTTGCTGTTGAAAACGAACGTTCACCAGAAGCACCTCATTGGACTGGGAATTCTACGCGACGATACTGCTACAGAGATGCTACTCCTACTAATGTTTGTTGTAAGGACATGAAAGGAACTATTGAAGTCACGTTCGCATACATGGCACATTTCCGAATGGTATTACAAAAATAGATTTTGGATGTTTATTTAGTTTGAATTACATGGGTCCGCCGCGAAGCAAAACAAAGCTGTTTTGCGTAGAATAAAAGTTTTACAAAGCGTAAAACAAAACCACAAACAAAACAAGTGAGTTTCTTTTCTAAACATTTTCTCTTTAAATTTTGACAAGGACCCCCCCCCCCCCCCCCCCCCCCCCCCAGCTCCGCGGTTCCTTTTGGGCACTATTATATTCCACTTTCATTTTATTTTATTTGCTTCTGTTTCTGTTTTTCTGCCGTAAGGATCAGTTTGCCGTTTCTTTTGTTTCACTGTTAGAACGTCACATTTTCTTTCTCTTCCGAGTTTGAATTCCTGTTCTGGACTTAATTCTTCATACAACTGATCAGTTTCCCAGCAAATGATACCCTATTCTAGACCAAAACTCTCTGATTTCTATACCCTATCCCAGACTAAACTGCTTGAAAACCATACCCTTCACAGCAGCACATACCCGTATAGCTTATATATGAAAGTACCCCCCGGGAGGGGGATGACCCTAAAACCTCAAAATCTCCCCGACATGATAGCTCCTTTACATTTCATTTGGTAAAGTTTTCAAGACACTGTTTAGTTAGTAACGGTTTTATAGTTAATAATGATGGAAACTTGAGACGTAATAAGCGCGTCGTATTTACGAAGCGGCAAACAAGTTAATATTTGAAACGTGCAAGGTTAACCGGTCTTCGCTCTGATCCAAATCGCTTCCAAAACGACTCAAAAAGACACAGGAAAACAGGTAAATAACAATATTTTATTAACTGATTATGTTATAGCTAATAAAGCGTTTGGGTTCCCTGTGGTTAGAGCCACTTTGAATACTATTACTATTGATTAGTTTAATTGGGGTAGGTTAATTAAAGACGTACCACTTACCGGAACAGTTCACACCGTGATAAGAAGCCTGGAAACCAGCAAAGGAACCATTTTTATCTGATTTGAACAAAACAAACATCTGGTTTGATGAGGAATAAATTCCTTCCTTGGGGGGAGGGTGACCTCCATAAAACACTCCCAACACCCCCCCTGTGGCATTCTCTCCATCGTACACATAAACACCATCAGTGTTGTTTTCGGTCTGCAGACTGAAACTCGTGAACATTAAGAACACGTGTTGAGATGGGCTGACCGTGATCCTCCAGGAGCAGTACACTCCATCCGGGTACTTTTGGGGGTAGTTGGGAGACTGGAAAACACCGTTGTCTGCGTGCAAGGTTTCGTTACAAGCATCACATCCTACGGAATGTATTTTCACATTTTTACAATCATAATTTAAAAATAACATAAAAAATAAAAACGGAAAGACAATTTCAGTGATTTCAATAATGATTCGGGATGTGATCTATTCACATTTATTATTCATGAAATATTTGTACGCGGGCGTAACGTGACGCAGTATGCCATCTAAATATGGGACACATCAGATGGTATTTCCCAAGGAATATCACGTAGTCTTTTAATGAGATCTTCAATGATATCTGGGGGAAGGGGGAAAGGGGAATCAGCAAAAGTTTGCATGGGAGTCTGCAAAATGGTATTAATCTTATATGCACAGTATGTGGTACTAAATATAATCATGTATGTATCATATAATTGATGATAAGTTTCAATTACGAGAGATTATGGAAAACTAAATCGACTATTATTGTAATACATAAGTTTAATAGCCTGCCCCCCGACTTTCAGTGTTCGTTTCAGTTCGCAACCCCTCAAACTACTTTTCCCGACCCCACTTCCCCCCACCCCCGCTTCGCTTGGTTCAATATCTGCACAAGTTGGTTAAAGTGTTCGCTCAAAACTTCGCTTACCTTATGTATTTCCATGTAATATCGCCAATTGCCACCCAATATAGAACTTTCAATTGAATAACTCAAAAGCCGCTGTAGTTTGGAGATAAACTACAGGAGTGGATTCCCGGGGGGGGGGGGGGGTACTCGGGTATATTTTGGGTGGGTATGTGCCGCCCTGGTCTCCAAATTTGGGCCCCGTTTTAGAAAGAATAATTTGCACTTAAAATGATACCCCGTTCTAGAAATAGGTAATTTTTTAATAAAAGTAAACTACAGAAGACCGCAAACGATAATGCTGCTAATGAAACGTGGGATCTACCCCGTTCTAGAAAAAATGGCTGCTGATAATCTGAAGCTTTCGTGCGTTCGAAATATTATACCCCGTTCTAGGAAACGTCTCTAAAATGGATACCCCGTTCTAGATCAGGAGTCCCAAAATCACGACCCCGTTGGGCGGCACATACCCGTATAGGTATTTTGGGGGAGTACACCCCCCCCCCCCCCCCCCCGGGAGTGGATTACAGTTCATCAAATTTTATTTCGTGACGCGTTCAAGAAATCAAAATTGTCATCTTGTGGAAATTTGACTTTTTTATCCATTATTTAGTCTCTTTGGTAGATATTTCTTTGCTTTCATCACTTTTGGAAATGTTTTCTTCCTATTTCAAGATAAAATAAATCAAGCTAAAAGAGGCCTTAAAAGCAAGCTCCTGGCCATAATCCCCGGGGGGTACTCCCTATAATGGGCTATATGGGGATGCTCCGCCCGAAAGGGGTACCTTTTTTAGGCTCGAGGTATATGAAAGGGTCGGGATTTCACGAGTTGAAGTATATGGAAGGGTAGGGATTTCACGAAGAATAGGAAAACCGTAGGGAAAACACGAGTTGAAGTATAAAAAGGTAGGGAAAACTGCCATTTAAGTATAATAAAAACGGCTTTCAAAATATAACAAACAGACGCACATAAAGGCTATATGAAAGGGGTACCATTTTCAGTGAAAGGTATATGAAAGGGATACCATTTTCAATGAAAGGTATATGAAAGGGGTACCTTTTCTGTCAGAAACGGTATATGAAAGGGTAAGGGTTTCGACCTCGGGGCGGAGCATCCCCGTACAAAAATTTGTTGAGTACCCCCCCGGGCCATAATCACGAAAACACTCTAAGTGTCCATTTTTTAAACACTTGTTTAATCGGACAATATGCCTGTGTATTTCGCTCATACTGGCGGATATTCAAGATATTGGTCCTTGGACAACATCCTTTCCGAGAAGAGAATATTTTTCCGAGAGCTTTTCTGGAGGAAAACTGTGAGTTTAGAGGAACAGATAATGCAATCTCCGCGGGACAATTATTCATGCATGCACATTTTTGCATCAACTAACGTTTTTTTTGCCCGACCAGCCTTGCCTACAAAGCTGATGCAAATTAAAAATACGTACGTGACGAGGCCAAACTGTATACCAAGGTAAACAGGCTGACAGCTTTCCACAGCAACATCTTCAGTTCTTCTACAAAGATTATTTCAAAAACAATACTTCGGAAAGTGTCGAGTATGAGGTTGAGCTGAGGTCACACCATGTTTTGTTCAATTCTGCTCTGTTATATCCGGTTCCCGGTTGTCTTCAACTTGAAAGGTTGCATATTTGGTTATGGCCAGTTTGGGCTGCTTTTGTCTGAAATTTGTAGGGTATAAATGTTGCGTTTCCGTTTGGATTGAAAAAAAAAAGGAAAGGTTTTGTTGAAATTACATCAGAATATCGAGCTTTGGAATCTTAGCCTCTGGACCCACTGAGGGACTGTCCCTCTCCTCCGTCCCCTCCCAAGCATTAATTTCCGGTAAGGAGGTACACTCCTCACTAAAAGTATAACAACTATTTCCTTTTCACCACCCTAGGACCTTGGTCCGGCACAGTTTCATGATGTAATGGACCGAGGTTATTATATATTTACCAAGCGATTTAAACAATTCAATAGCATCTTCGCTTTTCTCCAACATCAAAAATCAACATCAAACTGATCAAAATCGCCAATGCGCAATTGTGGCTTCTTGACGACAGTCGAGGTCAAACCATACGTCATTGTAATTCATATCTGATGATATCCTCCTACATTATGTCACTCTAATTCATATCTGATGATATCCTCCTACACAGACATCCAAAGAATGGAGCGTCTCCGACTATAAATGTGATAAGTGCTAAGGTCAAAACTCAACTTCCCATCTGCCCCGTTATAAGTCTTATAACATCTGGTTGTTTTTCACGAAACAAAGCTGACAAAGCTGGATGTTCGCCAGGAGAACGGGGAAAGTTATAAGTACAGTAGAGATGGGGAAACCGCAATAAAGGTTTTTTTTAAAATATCCAGGTTTTTGCCGCCCTTAAAGGAATAGTTATTGAGCTGCTTCCATCTGAATGAGGCATTAATTGTGACCATTTTGGTTTAAGATATAAAAAGGTTAGTTATGCCAACGGGACTGAAATAGGAGATTGATATATTGTATATCTGGATCTGATCTGCTCTTTGAACAATTAAACCAAGATCTACGGTCTTCCTCTACGATTGAAAATGTGATAGGACTCTGCGATCATCCTGGATCACGATTCTTTTTCACGAGAAATGCTGAAGTAGGAAGTCGTCTTTCTGCAACTCTTTTACACTGTTTTATATTGTTATGTTTAGTATGTTCATACGCTCTTTACCTTCGTCGATTTCTGTGCCAAGTTTCTCAAATGTTGTGCGACAATCAGACAAAACCTAGAAAGCGGAAAATTTATCCAAAATGTTTTTTTTTATTTTCTCCAGCTTTTCCGGTCTCGTTTTCAGCTGTGTTTTTGTAGCAGCTACCGCCGGAAGGGCCTCTACTTCCCCGGCTTTGTACTGTGAATTTCCTGTATCTTGTTAATATTCTGAATTCTTGTCAGGAATTGGTTGAATTAACTAAACATAGACGGTACGTACACTAATCCGACTTGAGTCTTTAGCGTGGGTGGGGGGAGGTATTGGTAGGTATTAGGTATTGGTATTTAGTAATTAAAAAAAATCCTGCAAGCCAACTCTCTTGGACGGAAACTCCTGCAACTGCGAAGGCCCGGCTTGAAGCTTTTTTTTTTGCAAAAAGAATTTCCTGTAGCGATGCAGCTAAACAAAAAATTTTCAGCACACACCAAATCACCCCCACCCAACCCCTTCCTCAGAAGTCAAATGGTCCACCCACTCCTCCCTCAGAAGTCAAATGATCCACCAACGCCTCCCTCAGAAGTCAACAACACGTTCTCAGGTCTAAATTCACCATTATCCTGAATTGTCAAATTGCTCTGAATTCACGATTATAGTTAATTTAGAACACTGACAGTCTGAAAGGAATTCTGGGAAGTCAGCATTTTTGTTGAAAAAGAACAATCCTTAGTGTTCGGACAGGACTCGAACCTACGACCCTTCGCTGACTTATCCTCTCTTCTAACCACTAGACCACCACGCTGCTGGTTGAGCAAACCTCAATTTTTTAACATAATAAAGTTCATGCGCTTATTCTACACCCTGTAGTACTATTAAATCACTCGCTAGAAAATAATTTTAGAAAGTAAATGGAAAAGCTTGATCACCAAACCTCAACAAAAAGCTAACCATTTGAAATCAGCGCTTAGGCGTAATCACTGTAGATCAATGATATTCTATGCAAGACTCAAATAAATATCTTGCAGATATAATTTCCCATCGCGTTGTTGTTCGGTGGTCTAGTGGTAAGAAGACGTTCCTAGTAGCGGTAGTTCCTGGTTCGAATCCAGTCCAAATAACATGGTTCTTTTTATTTCTTCTTTTCTCCTTTAAATGTCCTGGGATTAACTATAATCATGAATTCAGAGCAATTTGACAATTCAGGATAATGGTGAATTTAGACCTGAGAACGTGTTGCGAGAGAAGAGAGCTCTTTTCTCGTTCCAGGGCCTACCTGCCGAGGCGAGACAACTCGCCCAACCGAGTTGCGCCCCCCCCTCCCTCCCGAGACGAGTTCTCGCAGTTCTCATGTAAACGGTTCAGTTTAATTTTTCAAAGAAATAAGTGAAAAGTTAGCTTGGCCAGGGTAACTCGGGGGTAGGGGGAGGGTTGTCTCGGCCGATCGGGTACCCGAGACCATATAAAATAGCGGGTATTATACTCTCTTTTTTATTTATACAAGAGCGTCTGATGTTTGGGCGGAGGCTGAACTGGAACTGGACGTTCTTATTTTTTGGCGATTTGAGCATTCATTCATTCATTCATTCATTCATTCATTCATTCATTCATTCATTCATTCATTCATTCATTCATTCATTCATTCTTTATTTGCCATATATACAACATGTTACAGAGCAAGATGAAAATAATATAGGATTAGAGAAAAAAGTGAATGGCGAGGAGACCTGAAAGAAACCACGAGGCTTATAATGAGTCAGGTTTCCTCACTTAAAAATAAACTAGTCTTAATATAATAATTACAATATGGGCTTATGATAGCAAACGTTCTTAGCAGGTTCTTAGGATAAATGGTGCAGTAGATCAGTAAATCATAGGTCTGGATAAGAAGAAAAAAATACAGGCAAAGTTCTACAAATTTGCCAATTATTAGACATGCTTGTCAATATAAAGTGAAAAAAAAAACTTGAATACGTTTTTTAGCTCATTGTTATAACAAGAGAGTCTCCATAGGGTTTGCCTTTAGCTGTAAAACGGCCAAATATTTATTCGTTAGGCGTAACAATTGAATAATTTAAACCGTTAGGCTTAAAAATTGTTAACCGTAAAAATTTTCTAGCCACGATTTGTCATTTGCCATCTTTTGTTAAGACTGTTATGTTGTTATGTAAAATTGTGCCTTGTCCCAGAATGGTCCTAAGACCTTAAATGTGTTGCACAACAATGGGATTATTAATTCTTAACTTTTTAAAATGTAAATTAATTTTTGACTTTTTAAAACAATGGAAATTAATTTTTTAAGATTTCTGTTACCGCAACGGTAAGAAATTAACTGTTAGCCGTAAAAAGGCCAAAATTTAACTGTTAACCGTATAAGCCATCACCCCATTGCAATTGATACCCTCCAACATGGCAAATAGACGTACGTTCTTAACTTCAGCCTCGGTAAGTTCTTAGGGGCCGTCGACATATTCACAAGTTCCCCGCTTAACGTCCACTAGACGTTAAGGTCAGACCCCCCCCCCTCCTCATTGACGTCCATTTAGAATTTTCACCGTCCCGACGTCGCCTGGAGCGACGTTTTTTAATAGTCGGGTGAATACAGTTTGCGAGACTACTGATGTGTGAAACAACAAACATTATTGGTGACATGTTTCTTTGTGATTAAAGCGAACATGAGAACGTTGACATGTGTGGCACTTCTAGGATTAAAAACTAACAATGTCGTACTTGCTCCAAATTCCCCGCGCTAACGTCCAAATCTCGACTCTGCCTAACCCCCCCCCCCCCCTCCGCCCCCTAAACGTCAACGGGGAACTTGTGAATATGTCGATGGCCCCTTGGCACGTTCTTAAAATTCTGACAATCTCAGCCTTAACGTTTTTATAAAAAAGGTTCTTAGATATAAAAAAAAGAGTTTACACGACGTTTCGCTTATTAACCTACATATTTTAAAAATACACGGAATAGAAAGATGACATTTTGCTCCATATTTAGAACTTAGTTGTCACATGGATGTTGCGTGACTGATTAATCATGTATGCACGTCTCAGTTTGCGGGCAGTTTGAGAAAGCGAAGGGATGTCACAGGTTTTTATCTGAGTAGAATGAAACCATTCCATTATTTTCCCGGATACATTTACACCAGTAAAATGTTCTTGTGGGACATTTTAAGGCTGATAATCCTTTTACATAATCTGGAGTCATCAGGTACGTACATGTATGTTATCCGGGATTGCGAAACTCGCTGAACTCGGCACGGAAGTGTATCGCAAAATAACATATTCATATTTAACAAGTCTGGTTTCTTCTTTATAATACATTTTCCTTGCTTAATTGCTTAATTATCCCGGTTTACGTTCGATTGAATGAGAAGATCCATTTGTCATGGTTAAATAATGGTTTATCATTCAGATAGTGACATGTTACTGGCATGCTAGACACGATTTTTCGAGATAGTATACCAAATATTGAAGGAGTTTTTTAAGAACAGGTTCTCAAATTATGATTTCCAAGGCAACATTTATGATATAATGGGTGGGGAGGGCTGTGGGATGGTGTTCGGGGATGAGTTCTGGAAGTATGTCTATTGACTCAATAGCCCAATTTCAATATATTAAAATCCAACTTGAAACAAAAGACATCACTACGAGGCTTAGGGGAATAAACCAACCATACAAATCCCTGCTATCATTCCCCTAAGCTTCGTAGTGATGTCTTTTGTTTCAAGTTGAATTTTTAAAATATATCGGAATTGGGCTATTTGTCACGTTCCGTGACTAGATAGATCACAATTAACTTCTCAAATATTATCCCCGGGGTAGGGGGGGGGGGGGGGGGGGGGGGGGAGTACTCCCTATAATGGGATGCTCCGCCCGAAAGGGGTACCTTTTTGAGGCTGGAGGTATATGAAAGGGTCGGGATTTCACGAGTTGAAGTATGTGAAAGGGTAGGGATTTTACGAAGAATAGAAAATGGTAGCGAAAACACGAGTTGAAGCATAAAAAAGGCAGGGAAAACTGCCATTTAATTATTATAAAAAGGGCCTTTCAAAATATATCAAACAGACGCACGTAAAGGCTATATGAAAGGGTTACCATTTTCAATGAAAGGTATATGAAAGGGGTGCCTTTTCTGTCAAAAACGGTATATGAAAGGGTAAGGGTTTGGACTTCGGGGCGGAGCATCCCCGTACAAAATTTTGTTGAGTACCCCCCTCCCGGGGGGGTTTGGGATGAACTCCCTCTTACGACATGCGCCGGAACTTAACAGCGGCCTTAGTCACGCAATTCGAAAAGTGAAAGAAGGAAAGAACCGCGGGATACAAAATAATTCCAGTTTCGTTTGATTATTTGCATTAAATTGTTCAAGTGAAAATCTTTGGATTTTTTCGTGATCATTTCTGAAGTAGTACGGAAGCCATCTTAAGGCAGTTTAGTTAGAGTTCTTTTCACAATTCTCTATGGAAATTCAATGACTTATTTTCTCTCGACTGACTTAATAATTAATTCCTAAATCAGTTGACAGTTTTCCATTAGAACTTTCTGCCAATATTATGTAAACTTGGAAACGTGATAATCTTCGAAACTTAAAATTGTATTAAAATCTGGGGCCGTGTGTTGGAAGCAAGAATATTAAAGCTTACCAAGGCTATCCCCGGGGGGGGGGGGGGGGGGGGGTACTCCCATATATGAGCTATATAGGTATGTGTCGCTGTGAAGGGTATGGTTTTCAGGCAGTTTAGTCTGGGATAGGGTATAGTAATCAGAGGTGTTTGGTCTAGAATAGGGTATCATTTTCCGCGAAACTGACCAGTTGCGTGAAGAATTTAGTCTAGACAAGGTTTTACTGGCAAATGGCATTTATAAATCGATACGGCGGGCCGTTTACGGCATTTTTACTGATCTCTGGCATCTTAGACTATGATTGTGAACGAGTTTCTGGAAAATAGCGAGTCTGGAATAGGTCTAGGATAAGGTTTGGGTTTTTAGGTGTTTAGTCTAGAATAGAGTTGCAAAATGCAGCTAAAATGGTCTAGTATAGGTCAAGGGTCTCGGAGTACCAGCGGCACACGCCCACCCAAAAATTTGCAGAGTACCCCCCCCCCCCCCCCCCCCCCCCCCCCCCCCCCCCCCCCCCCCCCCCCCCCCCCCCCCCCCCAGGGGCTGAATCATATGTTACACTGTTTGACAATTCCAAAGTGAAAGTGTGGACCAAAAAGCCATTTATGGAACTTGAAGTTGAGAATAATCCTGGATTAGTTCCTCCCCGTAAAACAACTGGGCCAGGTAACAATTTAAATATATGTTGTGGTGCAATTTTGTCCTTGGTGCAAATTTTATTTTCTTTTGTTTTTGGATATGGAAATGTATGATAATGTCTGATAACGAGTTTTGAACAAAGGAAAATAAAATTCGCACCAAGGACAAAATTGCACCACAACGTATACATTTTATTCATTTATCTATTTTAACAGAATCGATTGTCTTGCACACCAGTCATGACCAGCATGAACAGAATGGCGCGCGTACATTTTCAATGAAATTCCGCTGTTTTGGTCAAACTTTTAAACAGTGCGCAAGTATCAAAGGACGTTTTTGACGCCCGATTGTTGCACGTTGAGGCCTGGGACATAACATATGTTCAAATCCCAGGCTACCAAAGCAAAGCGCACAGCTTATGTGTCGAAAGTTATAGTCTTAGCAGTAATATTTATTCAGACAGTGCGTTGTTTCCGTAAATTTATCGTTGTGCGGCTAATTTTCAGAGTCTATTCTTTGGCCAGCCGGTACATACGGGATACCCAAACCTTTATCCGGGTGTCCTTGGGCGGACGGCTTTCAGTGGAAGACTGGATGGAGGTTTCAGGACACCAACGATAAATATTCAAACAACGAAAAGTCGCCGGAATTTCATCTTGATGGAGTAGTGGATAACAAGAAAGTAAACAGGTCATTCTGCATTAAAACAGATATATCCAAAGTGTACGAAAAAAACAGATCCACCTGGCCCTCAGGTTAGTATTGCTCGAGTCTGTTGAGGCATTCCTCGACCTAAGTCGTACCATCATATTAGTCCCATGTTATGAAAAGAAAGACAGTCAAAGACAGGCAGAGAGAGAGTCAGACAGACAATCTATTTCCAACGGAAATTGAATAAAGGAATACAACTGAGACTGGACTGAAACTTTCAAAAAATTGAACGTTCTCTTAGACTTAAAGGCCCACTGTCACCTAGTCGGCTTTGCGGTCGTTTGTTTTTGTTTTCAAATGATGAGCTCGCTCGTGATTGGCTCTTTCGGGAATTTTCGACTGCGTTAAATTCGCAAAGCATTTTGGGTGACAGTGGGCCTTTAAAGCTTCTGACTCGTCTCGCCAAACAAATGTTGCAAGTTGCACGTAAGAATGTTACACGTTACAATTGGCGGGCAACTTGTCTCGCGAAAAAAAATTGCGTAAGTTGACTTGAGAAATAACGTATCTGTGGGTGTGATTGATTGACTTAAAGAGTGTGGCGAAACCGCAAGAGCCATGTTACACATAGTTTTGTTGTGCAACTTGAAGAAATTTGTTGCAGAAAGTAGAAAACGATTCAATTTTTTGGCAACTTAGAAAAAATTCAGTTGCAAGAGTGGGTAGTCGTATGTGATAACAGGAATTATTGTTATTTAGTTTCACTCGCTTTGCCGTGTAAAAATATAAAAATCCAGCGTAGAATTATGTTCTCTTAGTTTTCGAGTACGATAACCATAACACCTGTCTTAGCTGTAAAGTGTAAGAACCTGCAAAAGTCCTTTTGTTAAGTAGTTAGTACCTGCGTTACTTGGAAAGTAAGTAATGTTGCAAAGCTTGGTTTTAGTCTCATCCAATAGGACTTCTGAAATGTTTGTTTATGTTTTCTAACAAGGCTTGTTTTGTTATGATGTAATTCAAGTTGTGCGTTCGGTTAGTCTTAAATACAAGTGCTTTGTAAGACGTGAATCGGAATACGCCCGGTGGGGCTATGCCCCAGGTCGAGTTGCCGGTTACACTATGGTTGCATTCTAGTTATATTCTGGTTGTGTTCTATGAAGTAAAGTCTACAGTTGGACCCAAGTGCTGTCTGTTGTATTTGTCTCTCCGATATCTTCTGCTGCAACAGATCCCGGACTTCCCGAAGCCAGCGAGTGTTTCCCCAGATTAAAGAGCCGTCCCAGAGTCAGAGTTTTCCTTTAGTGCCAGAAAACCCCGGGCAGAAAACCTATCTTCACAGTAGTGCAGCACATAACTTGTCTTCACACGTACATGTACGTGCAACTTGGAACAATTTTTTGTTGCACGAAAAATTGTTACCTTAAGACGAGCATATATTTTTATTTACATTCATTTTTTTGTTTTTCTATTATTTCTGTTACCTATTTTTATAATATTTTATCTTAGTTATTCAGTAGCTTAATATGATTGTTTATGTACATGGAAAAGGCACACAGTATAAGTTACTAAGTTTAGTTAAGTTAAAACAAGAGAAAATTAATATTTTCTCTTGGTTAAAAATTTGAGCATACATGTATCAGGTAGTTTTTATGACAAGCAATCGGCAAAATTAAAAATAATAATTTGTAGAAAAATCCCGCTGGTTTACGAAATGCAGAACGGTCAGTTTATTCAGTCGAAGAATTCAGGCCGAACGTGCAACGCTAAATTCACATTTCAGTTAATTCTTTCAACAGGTCAATACTGTATTTATAAAAATGGCTCGCAATGTCCTGCAGGCTTGACACAAGGGTATGTTTACTGGGATGACGACAACTTCTCTAACTTGAATCAGCAAGGTGGAATACTTCCTTCTGGAGCCTATGATAAAAATACTAAAATTGAGTTTTGCTGTAAAAAAGACGGTGAAAAAAAGGAACCTATCCTCCTTCCCACTAAAACTCCATTTTTTCTTCTGGCTTATGGGTCAGCAAAATGCCAAATGGTCAAATGGGCGATAGCAATCCTAGAGTGGATACATTATGATACAGAAGACTGGTACCCGAACAGCGACGATAGAGGAGGGGCATATCCTCATGAGGCAGGAAAAAAGCACCCCAAAATTTATTACTGTTATTACCACGGTGAGTGATCACTGAGATGATTGTGCGAGCCTTTTTTCTCTTTGCATGCATTTTGTTTAAACTTATATAAAATCTAAAATCACTGATATTCGCTTATACACCGGAGGATTTGCCTTTCGAGTATCATTTCGTCTGTTTTCTTTTTCTAGGATGTAATAAAACAACGAGTAGAGTCAAAGGCACTTTCCATTCACCAAACTACCCAAGTAACTACCCGGATGGACAATACTGCTCCTGGAGGATCACGGTCAACCCAAGGCAACAAATCCATCTAACGTTCACAAAATTCAATTTGCAAAGCGAGAATAACACGGACAGTTTATATGTGTATGATGGAAAGAATGCCACAGGGGAGGTGTTGGGAGTGTTTTACGGAGGTCACCCTCCCCCTAAGGAAGGAGTCAACTCCTCGTCAAACCACATGTTTGTGATATTTAAATCAGATAGGAGTGTCTCTGACACCGGCTTCAGTGCCTCATACACTGCTGTGAATTATTCAGGTAAGAATTGAGAAATTCTGTACTACCGTATTATGATTTTTTATTTTCCTTAAACACCATAATTCATTACGTTACTTCATTGCAGACAGAAGTTTTTAAATTAAGTTCATCGCTTAATTAAGTTGTAATCTCTTTTGCTCAAATAATTAAAGTGCCCCTGTGATCAAATTTTTGATTTTCATTTTTTTACATTTTCGTGTACTATTAGACTTTCTTACTCATCTTGCTAAATTTCAATTCATTACAAACACCAGAAGTCATTTTATTTTAACATTTATTTCCGAGAATTTACAGCCGCCATTAATCAACCTTGTTCCAAGGCTTGGCTGCGAATGGGAGAATTGAAAGTGACC
Organism: Dendrophyllia cribrosa; assembly: GCA_024195265.1. NCBI lineage: Eukaryota > Metazoa > Cnidaria > Anthozoa > Scleractinia > Dendrophylliidae > Dendrophyllia > Dendrophyllia cribrosa. The sequence continues at coordinate 896,810 of JAJLRJ010000013.1, read as the reverse complement.
TCAAAGACTCAAACATACCTCACGGGTTGAAATTATAATAACAATAAGTATTGAAAATCACGCGAAAAGCAACAAAAACTTTGGAATTGTTCTTCGTGCAATTTTCTATGCTGATTGTTATTATAATTTCAACCCGTCAGGTATGTTTGAGTCTTTGACGTCACTTTCTCTCATTCGCAATCAAGCCTTGGAACAAGGTTGATTAATGGCGGCCGTAAATTCTCGGAAATAAAAGTTAAAATAAAATGACTTCTGATGTTCGTAATGAATTGAAATTTGGCAAGATTAGTAAGAAAGTCTAATAGTACACGAAAATGTAAAAAATTGAAAATAAAAAATTTGATTATAGGGGCTCTTTAACATTTCAACTAACTAACTGCAACAAACCGTTGAGAATGGCCGGATCTGGGTTTCCAGACCTAGATCAGTATTTTAAATACTTGAAGTGAAACAAAGGAAACGGCAAACTGATCCTTAAGGCAGAAAAACAGAAGCAGTTCTAAGCAAATAAAATAAAAGTGGAATATAATAGTGCCCAATATTTCGCTTTGCAAAACAAACAGGGGCACCCAACGACCGAATGTTTCCAAATACGTCAGAAATGTCTAATATGTATTTCTCTATGCTTTAGAAGCCTGTTTGGTTAATTTGAAGCTGCCCTAAAAAATATTTATCTGTTCGGATATCTTAGGGGAACTTTGGTCGCTTCGAAAGTTCTAGGGGGCTTTTTTTTCTCATCCGAAAGTTTTAGCTATCCTGATGGGTATTTTCGAAAGTTCGAGGACATGGAGTAGCCAATACTTTCATAAGAAAATTTTAGGGGACATTTTTTTTATACTTGTGCATATAGCAATGTAGCGAAAATACTAGGCAATATAAATGCTCATCCGAATATTACAGGCGTAAAACCTATTCATCCGAAAACGTTAGGGGGTGTAAATTATACGAATGGCACTGAGTCCTTCCTTATGGTTCCAAACAGCAGAATCTTAACTCAGTTGTTCTACTGCATTCATATGCAGGATTCATCTTTGTTCCGTTTGTTTTGTTTGTTTTAGCGGACAAAAAAAAAACATTCGAAAATTATAAGACCTAAAATTATTTCCGAAAATTCTAGGGCAACTTCATTGTTTTCGCATTATTTCCGAAAATTCTAGGGCAACTTCATGATTTTCCGAAAAACGTCGAAAAGTCTAGGGAATCTCTCGGTGATATTTTTCGAAATTTTTAGCCAACCTTCCATCCGAACAGATATTTTACCGAAACATTTCGTTGGGTGCCCCTGAACAAAGCTTCTTCAGGAGCTAGCGCTATAAATGATTTCAACTGAGCTGCCCTACTCCAATACCAGAACACTTTAATCTACCGGGACTCTCTACTAAGGATATGCAACTTATACCACTGGAAATGATACGTTATAGCAGAGACTCTGTACGAAAAGAGCGTGAAGCATATCTCATAGATAAAGCAAAGACGTTAGAACCACTTGGAATCAACAGACGCGACGAACTTCATTAACTTTCTCATCACTAGTCAGTTTAGTTTATCACTCGTCAAACCCTTCACCCTGAATCGTATTCATTGTTTTTGGTATTCTTTAGTTTTTTTCAAAACCAATTGTATAACGTTTTTACAGTTGTAATCGTTTATAGTGCTAGCCCCTGAAGAAGCTTTGGTTTGCAAAGCGAAATATTGGGCACTATTATATTCCACTTCTATTTTATTTATTTTATTTGCTTCTGCTTTTGTTTTTCTGCCGTAAGGATCAGTTTGCCGTTTCTATTTATTCTCAACATTTCATTACCCAAGGTCTGGTCGCTCGAAAGTTGATAAACAGTAAAGTGGGATTAACTGTTAATCACAACTCAAAACGTAACACATTAATAATGTACAGACATCCGCATTGACTAACTAACAACCAAGAAAAATTATGACTTTTTTGGATGCAGCATAATCTGTACTATATTTTTATGTGAGATCAGAGCCGAGTGTTGTCACAACGACAATACATAGCCAGGAAGTGACGTCACCAACGACTATTACTTCTAAAACATTACATACATCAGAAGAGACCACACCTAGCAGAGAATCGACAGCAACAACTAATGGCCCGTCAAATGGAATAAATGGAAGTGGAGAAAATAAGCAAAGGCAGAAATCTGAAGGAAAAGGTAATATATGAAGACAAGCAGTAATAGCAGTCGAATCGTCGCGATGAACATCTCAAAGTGACTCTATTGTGAGACAAACGAACAAGCGTTCACCTATCTTATACACCACAAAGAACAACAACCACATTTTAATAACTTAGGGTGTTTGAATCGAAAATGACCACTGTCATAGTTATTCTGATACCTTTTAGGGTATTTAGCCAGAAACATATGCTGACAGAAGCAACTTTTCGACTCAACCAACAGTTTCCTTTTTCACTGCCGCAAATTGCGGACGTCTCAGGAAATGATGCTTTACGCAAAATGGTCACATGGTCATGTTTGCGGGTTGTGATTGATGGATTTTGATCCATTTTGTCAGTTTCTGTTTTCAGGGGTCCGATGTTTGTCGCCATAATTATGATTGACGGCAGTGTTAAACGTAAACATTAGTTGGGCCTTGAACTTCAGGTCGATTGGTTACGTGTCCCTACGTAGCACGTTGGTTTGCTGCTATTGGTGCATTTCCATCCTCATTATTATTCCGAATAGATGTTGTTTCCTCACAGGTCCGATTGTTGGTCTTTTTGTCTTTGTGATCTTTTGCATTTCTTTTCTTTGGAGATTATTGCGAGGGAACAACATCTATTCGACATAATAACGAGGATCGAAATGCACCAATTGCAACAAACCAAAGGAGGATTTTTCAGGTATCCCATGATGCAACGCGAATGAACTATATTATCAACTGAAAATTGCGTGACCAGTCATTTGCCATGGAGTTGCTCGAAGCGAGCGCATCGTCCACTGCGTAGATTTCAGCAGTTAAACATATATCACATCGTCCAATCTGTCAATCAACAAAGAAACGAAGCGGATCAGCCATGCATGCCACTCGACAAAGACAAAAATATTGCGATACATAAGCAAACAGGCTCGGATCAAATGATATCTAAGTAAACTTTAATATATATAGAAACCAAATAACGATTTGATTCACCTTTTATCGCGTTGGAAACGAAGAAAACGTCTCGCGAAGATCAGTTAAATTTCACCATGTGTACTCGCCTTCACAGAAAATTTGACACAGGATCGATAATTACGCGCTAGGCGTCATGAGATACCTGAAAAATCCTCCTTTCAACAAACCAACGTGCTACATAAAGCAACACGGTAACCAATCGACCTCATCGCCTGATGAACACTAGCAATAAAGGCAATACCAGTCGAAATGTCGCGATCAAAATATTAAAGTACCCCTATCGTGAGACAAACGAACAAGTGTTCACCTAACAACCTTAGTGTTAACAGTAAAACTTCAGCGGTGGGGTGGGGGGAGTTGTTATACTGCCACTCGCTTTATCCTACAGAAACCAGGATAAACTACGCCTGTTGTGGAGCCCTTTTCTCGTTAAGAATTAACTTTACCGACCACAACTCTTCAAAGGTCCTGTCTTACAACAATGTTGCATCATGGATTCAGCTCTCTTTTTTGTATTGAAGAGTTATGAAGATCAGTGTGTGATCAATCCCACTGTTTGATTGGCTTACATGTGTATTTATATATGTTTGCATTAATTTATTAAATTTCTATCTGACAGGTTTGAATATTGTAGCTGTTGTAGTTCCTGTGGTTGCACTGGTCTTACTTGTTGCCTTGCTCGTAGCTGGATTCTTTTTTTGCAAACGGTAAGATCGTGTATATGTGCTAGAAACAACTGAAAATATTTTTTAATTGACTGTCAAAGGTTCCGTGGATAATAAATCAATCAATTAATCGATTAGTCAGTCAGTCAGTCAATCCTTCAATCCTATTCAATCAATCCATCCATCCATCATTCAATTAATCTATCAATCAATTAACAAATCGATCAATCGGATCATTCAACCAGTCAATCTATTAGTAAGCCATTTAGCCAGTCAGTCAATCAATCAATCAATCAATCAACCACTCAATTAATTAATTATGCAATCAATCAATCAAGCCATAAACACGCCCTCACTGGGTTGAATCACCTTATTTTGAAGAATATTTGAGAATGTTTTGTTTCCATCTAGGAGGAGAACGAAAAAACAAAACCGGGGATCACCAAAAGAAGTAGTTTATTTGAGGTAATTTTCATTGAAGTCTTTTCTCGACTTACTTCTAATAATATTACACCTTACGATTTTTCTATGTTATTTTTGACATTCCATAAATTGAGAGTACATTATTTATTATTATGATAACGAAGATAAAACAAATTAAAAATTACATACTTAAATAAATATATTGTCTTAAACATACACTGTCCAATATTTTCTTTAGTTAACAGCAGTTTGGGTGCGGAGTGTATGACAACATATGTTTTGGCCAGTTAGAAGCTCAAAGACAATTTGTACTGTGCTGAAAATTCTTACATAACCTATCGGGCGTGTGCACTGATTCATTAAGTGGATTTATGTCTGTTTGACTTCACTCCAGTGAATTGTCTAGGGGAGTGGCCTAAGAGGGATCTATTTCTGTTTGACCCAAGGGGATCTATGTCTGTTTGACAGCACTCCAGAGAGTGATCTGTGGGAGTGGCCCAAGGGGGCTCGGGTTATTTTGTAAAGGAAATTATAAGGCACGAAGGGCTGAAAATTTTCATTCTGAAACAGTTCACTCCAGGTCCCTTTCCTATGAATGTAAACAACTTAAACTCATAACTCGACTCATTAAAGCTGAATGTGGATTCAAAGAGTAAACGGTCCGATTCCATGACCATGGTGACCTGGTGATATTCACGTATTTGTTTCCCCTTCACCTGTTCCTGTGTTTTGTCAAATTTCAGGTCAAATGATGAAACACCGATGTCACTTGAAAATCCGTACTATGATCGGTAAGAGCGCCAGGCAAATTATTAAACACACCAATATAGTTCGCTTTTAAGCAGGAGTACGTTTGTTAAAGAAACGCATTACAAACTTATTCTGTGACTTGTTGCTCGAATACCTTTTGTTAGCTTTAAGGGGCACTGTCACCTATTTTTAGTATCACTTTGAGATTAAAAGGCAAAAACATTTTTGTATCAACGGAAATCTTAACATAAGGTTCCAGTTTTGTCAACCATTACTATACTAGTACAATAAAACTGTCAGAACTTGTGTTTGGCTGCGGACGGCCTGGATGGAAATGGATTGCAATTCGAAAAAAATTGGCCGCTCGTTTATGTGACTCGCGAACTGTACCGCTAACAACCAGTAACGCAGGCTTTATACTACGATGCTTTTCTTTAGACGCTAACAATATTTCGTTGTTTTCAAGGTGTTATTTGTAATGTTAGTTCTTTGTGTATTTAATAGGGATTTGATTGTAGGAAATACGGCGTGTTCTCCAGAAGAAAACGAACTGTACACCGATGTTAAAGAAGAACACAAGAATGAGGAAGAGGCGTGCATACAACAAGAAAATGAAAACCCGTTGTACGAGGCTGCAGGGGACGACGCAGTATTGAACCCCGTCTATGACAGGTTTGTTTGTGTTTGTTTGTTAGTAGTGTAGTAGCAGTTTTATTATTTTACACCTTCAATTTGGGGTGTGAAATGTAACTTTGGACATCTTTCAGTCGTAGCGCGTTGTGTCCTGCAAATTAAACTAAATACACGTATGCTTTAAAGTCTCGAAAACTAAAATGTCAACTGAGCAAAATAACTACGTACTAATTTGTATTTTATTTTGTGTTACACAATTAAATCATATATATGCCGTAATCTATTGGAGAGGACTGACAGAGGCCTACATTTTGCAATAGATATAAAATGCAAAAATTACTCAAACAATGTTAACACGAAATCTCGCTAGCCCCAACCAAAAGCACTTTTCTTTCCTCGTGCATTTTATTACACTGTTTTCAAGGTATTATCTTTATTATTTTTATGTAACGTCTTTGTGTATGGAAGTAAGAGCCACTTCGCGGAACCGGGGCGGGGACTCCTATGGAGTGTTTTCACATGACTTCACGGCGGCCATGTTGGTGTCCCAAAACAATAAAACGGCGGCCATATTGGTGTCCCAAGCTAATCCTGTGGGGATTGAACTCTTTTCTTATGCAAACACTCCGCAAAGGCTCAGTAAAGAACAGTAAAATATAAAATGGGAGCGCGGGAACGATGGGAAGAGCGAAAGAGTCTCCCTTCCTTCTTTTCCCTTCCCAGAGTTCCCCGCGCACTTTACTTTTTACCTCTAACCAGCCTCCGCGCGTTTTTTTGCCAAGCGTGGAGCGAGACTAGGAGGCCTCTGCGGAGGAGAGAGTTTTCCTCCCTAAGAGGTACCAACTCTAAACCAACACATGTCATATGCTGTCATATTTTTTCGGCACAAGACCCTGAAAGCTACCTCGATGAATCTAACGGTGGTCATTTTAGACTTAAGCACCTCAAGCGGTACCAATATACAATAGCTTGGCCCCTCCCCCACGAGATCGTGGATTTCACTGAAATTCCTATTTATTTATTTGTTTTTATTTTATATTTTATTTTACAGTGATTTGATTCCAGAAAATGCAGTGTATTCTTCAGCAGAAGACAAGCTGTATACCGATGCTAAAGAAGAACGCAATAATGAGAAAGACGTGTGCATACTACAGGAAAATGAAAACCCTTTGTACGAGACTGAAGCGAGCGACGCGGTATTGAACCCCATCTATGACAGGTTTGTTTCGCTTTTAACATCATCCCCAGTGTCCAATAACATACCATACATTATTTTTTATTTCTAAATTTAAGACAGTTAACGTGAATTTGTATTTTTTTGCAGCTCCAATTGAAGGCCAAACCTGAAGGGACAGTGATAACAACGTAATTTATAGCGTACGCTTTTCCTCACTTTTCCCGCTCGTCTTTTCCCTCTCTTTTCTCGGTAGTTTCTTGGTGTTGCGGATGGTGTGATCACCAAATGACGTAAAACAAAAGATTCAAAAGGCACTGAACAATAGGTGGTTTTCATGTTACGTCATTGCTGCCATGCTGGTGGACATAAACAATAGTTCTCTCATTAGCTCCTTTTGTTCGTCCACCAGCATTTGTTCGTTTCACTATTGTTATCTATGTCTCTAGAGATTGATTGCAAACCACCTATACCCACACCTCAACACAAAAACTAACCAACAATGGCTTCCGCAACACCAAGAAACGCCCCTTTTCTCTTTCTGCGCCTACCAAGGGCCCCGACAGACTAGAGAGTAAGTTGTCGACAACTTATGTACGTATTCGATGACTATTAGTTTTCGATACAATTTTCCCACATACTAGGGCTAAAATTATCGATAATTAGCGAGAACTTTGTAACTAACGTTCCTTGCGCATGTTTACTTCGTTTCCAGTGCACGTGCTAGCCGTGCGGATACACATGTGCTAACTACCTGTAATAGGCCACTTCGAAAAATATCATAAAACTCTTTAAAGTGAAGGTTTGGGTGGTGCTTGATGTTAGCCTGATTTTTCCAATTTCTTTTGGTTTTAGCACGAACTGCGCGTGCTAGCCTTCACCTTCTTGGCAATTTGCATACGGTGCACATTTGTATACGAACACACAATGCTACGCCCTAGCGTTCCTACATGTACTATGAATTCCATTGTGCCATTCTAACAAAGGAGGCTTGAATAATTACACCACGCCGGGTGAGGCTGAGCCTGCACATAAAAGATTATTATTGTATTTTACGAAATGGGCAATTTGTTTGCAAAATGACTAAGCTCTCGACAACTGTCTCACACAAGAGAAAAGACGACTTTTAGACGACAAAACTGCTGCGTTTGTTGTCGACAACTAAAGTAGTTTTCCTTTTGAAAAGGAAAACTGTTTGGTTGTCGATAACTATTTTTTTAAAGTTTCTTATCTATATTTTGCCTCACAGAATGGCTTTTTTTTTTTTTTTTGTTATTGACAACTTTTTATGATTTACACCTAAATAGTTATCAAGTGCAATTAGTCTAGTCTGTCGAGGCCCTTACTAATCAGAAACGATCAGATGAAAATAGTTAGGTTAAGCTTATTGAAATTAGAAATTATATAGGTAGCCTTTTTCGGCTTCACCACCCTTGTGATCACTGTCTGGAGTTGTAGAAGTCATAGAAGGCAAGCGAAAAACAGACATCTTGGCCTTTAGAACTACAAAAAACTTACCTGCACTGTTATTTTTAAATGTTTACCACTAATGGTATTACAGTTAGTTTACATTACCGATCACTTGTAATATTTTTACATATTTTTCCTGTGAAAATATAAAAATTTATTGCTGTTGTCAGTGTCATTGTTGTGAAAGTTGGTTTAGAACACCGAAATTAACCTCGTACCCAGATCTCCCACGGTCAAGCAGAAGGGAGATCTCACATTTCCGTACAGTACAAGCAAAGTGAGATCTGGGTACGAGATTACAGTGCGGCATGCACTCGTAAGGGAAGGCTAAGGGAATGTAGTGTTCACCCGAAAAACATTTATTCCCTAACTGATCACTAACGAACTATCGATAACGAACTAGATAATCATTTACTGAGTCCTTGAACAGTCCCTTATAAAACAGAAATATGGTCGGCGACATTGGTGCAAAATTCAGTATTGAAAATATTCATACATCTTAACGATAAACATTCTAATTCACAATGACTTCATTCAAATCTCCCCGATTCCCCTGCCAATCCTGGGGTCTTAAATTTCCCCAGAAAGGTAAGAAAATGGTCAAGATACTTATTACTTATACATATTCCACACACAAGAATACGATTGATGTCACTGACGCGGACACGGTGTTACAGCACAGGTAACTCAAGCTCCTAGTGTGAGAAACCGTATTGAGTGTCTTTTGTAATACGAGCGTCACGTCAATGAGGTGTCGCGTAACAGCAGCTAACAGCGACGGTTTGTGCGGAAGCCCTGTTGCGTAATAGCACAAATTATGAAGGTTTGTATGGGAATTTAACGAATATATTATTAGGAACAGTATCGGGAATAAAAATACAATAAAAATGCTTTACCTTGTTTCCCTGTTGTATTTCTTGTGTCTGCTTGGGGATTTGGGCCATTTCGGAACGATTCCAGCGAGTTTTAGTCCGGGCGGGGGGGGGGGGGGGGGGGAACATACATACATACATACATACATATAACTTTATTTAAACTCGGTAAAATCATTCAGTATATAAAAAGTGTCAATTATATCATTAAAAATATATATATACACTTCACTTACTGTTTTACAAGGTTGCCGAGTGGGAAACCGATATATGGGTACTCCCATATATGATCTATATAGGTATGTGCCGCTGTGAAGGGTATGGTTTTCAGGCAGTTTAGTCTGGGATAGGGTATAGTAATCAGAAAATTTTGGTCTAGAATAGGGTATCATTTTCCTCGAAACTGATCAGTTGCGTGAAGAATTTAATCTAGACAAGGTTTACTGGCAAATGGCATTTAAACATCGGTACGGCAGGCAGTACGGTATTTTTACTGACCCCTTGGTAACTATTAACAAAGGAAGGGAAGCGTTCAAAAAATTTGGTTTAGGATTGGGTAGGGGTTTTCGGTGTTTAGTCTAGAATAGGGTTGCAAAATGCAGCTAAAATGGTCTGGTATAAGTTAAGGGTCTCAGAGTCCCAGCGTCACATGCGGCCCAAAAATTTGCAGAGTACCCTCCCCCTTCCCCCCCCCCCCCCTCCCCCCGTCCGGGGAGGTTTTAGTTTCACACCTCAGTTACGTGACGCTCGTATTTCTCACACTAGGAGCTTGGGCTACCTGTGGATACAGGTAACTTGAATGACGATTGCCATAGAACTATAAAAATGTAACGCACATTAGGAGGAAATCAAAGGTCTTGATCAAGAATGAATTTGACCTTCATATACATTTCGTTTCGTTGTCGACATTTTACCGAATATAAGGAAGGGCGAGATGCTCATGTGGGAAATTGTAGGTCTCATAATCCTTTTGTTTTGTTTGGAGACATCAGGTACGTATGTGATATCGATTTTGAACGGCACATAAAGGAGATATCGCAGAGTTTCAAATACAGACATGACAAATGACGTAATCAGTTTCCACTCAATTCAACAAGTTAAATGTCTTCTTTAATGCCAGACATAGAATATAAAGGCTGTACACCACCAATTTTTACTCTTGAAAGATTATGTACTAAAATTTCAACACTCTACAAGTCTGTGAAGTGATATTTTAAATATAAAGACTTGTAACGCACATTGACAGTTGAGTATTACAGATATTCGCGATTTCTAACAGTTGATTATTTCTTAAGCAATTAAGATTTCATAAAGGGGACTTACTATATTTTTTACTATATGTAATAATTACTGTTTTGTTTATAACAGTAATTATTACATGTCGACAATAGTTGCTTGTAAAACGTTGTGTGGAATTTAGAATGCGTGGTGCCGGAACTCTGTTTAACAGACTGATTTCTTGAGGTCACAAATCGCTCAAGAAGGCAAGTCGTTCGTCTGTAACAGATGTTTTCACTGGCACACTTAAGAAACGTACTCGTATTGCAAGTTCAAGATGTACGATATGTGAGACTAGAAATAAGATTCTGCTATTCTTAAGTCGTCTGTGTTTTTTTAACCATCGATCATATAAATTACAGAAAAAACTCAAATATAAACGCCTTGGAATGTTTGGAACTTTGAAGTTTTAAATAAGCCGATTGCAGCAAACAACTACACTTTCTTCCCTCTGAAGAATGCGAAACACGTACCTAGGCTAAAAAAAACATTCTCTTCTCCCGTCTTTGAAACCGTTTCCGCTTTAAAAGTCCTTTAGTTCCTTTTTAGCTTTTTCGTCACTTGTTTGTGCGTATATTAGTATTTTTTTTGTCTTCAAGATTATTTTGTGGCAATTATAAAAGTTACTTGTACATGTTGAGCATTTATTCACTTATTACAGAATCTATTGATTGGCCAGCTGGTACATATGGGATACCTAAACCTACATCCGGGTGTCCTTGGGCGGACGGCTTTCAATGGAAGACTGGGTGGAGATCTCAAGACATGAATGGTGACTATTCAAACAACTCAAAGTCGGCTGAATTTCACCTTGATGGAGAAGTAGATAACAAGAAAGTAAACAGATCATTCTGTATTAAGAATGATACAACAAGCGACATAAACAGATCTACTTGGCCCTCAGGTTAATAACAAACATACATTCAGTCGTTTATAATATGACCGTTCGGCCCCGCTGACGCAATCCTACAGATATAGAATCGCCAGGTGATGTGAGAGGGGCCGGACGGGTTGACGTGAGCCGGTCCGGAAAAAGCCGTCCGGCCTCGCTCGGTCTCGCCATGACCTCGAGCCAAATATTTTTCCGTCCGGCCCCCCACTCAGTCAATAAGTACATAATCATAACCTTAAAGGGGCACTGTCCCGCCGAAATGACAAAATTTGGCTCCCTTATTTCCACCAAATATACATCTTAAATAGATAAAAGATTCTATAGAGCAAAACAGATGCAGTAGTTTAGAGATAAAGTGTAGGATTGCAAGGATGGAAGTGGATTACAGTTCATCAAATTTGATTTCGTGACAGGCGGTTCTTTGCTTTTCATTACTTTTGCCAATTTTTCCTTCTTATTTCAAGATAATAAAATCAAAGGCTCCTTGCGAGCCAAGTCATGAATATGAAACAACCATCGGATCTTTTCCTACCCTACACAAGGTGGGTCCTCTTAGATTGTACATGTTATGACTACTTCCCTTGTGTTGCAGATCCACGTACCAATATCTTTTACCAAAGAAGGACCTCTAAAACCTTAATTTTTATCAACAATGCTTTAAAGATGAATTATAGTCCGTACTTTATTACTAGCGAAAATAAAAATTACGGGACAAACTTACCTTTTCCTTCATTATTAATGTCAGATATCATTGCGAAACAATAATAACAAGTAAAAGAACCCCAACGTTTTCCCAAACCGACGTTTCATCTCATCGAACATTCGTAAACACAACGACCGTAATGGCGGACTTAGTTTGCTCTCATGTACTCCATGTATGCTATTACCGAAGTGTAACATATCAACAATTTAATATAAATTTAATATAAAGTTTACGATGAGCGAGTGACTTTTCTCCAGTAACTGCGATAAGTTGTATTCACGACTTAACAAGCTTAAAGCAAGCTTCTGGCCTTAATCATGAAAACATAATACTGATCAGCCGGGACAGCAGTCGAACTTACACGTTGCTAGAGACAGGCTTACCATTAACCCGGCATAGCGAGGATTTAAGATATACATTTTTTGTTCAAGCTTTTCGTTATTTATTGATCTTCAATATTAGGAAAAAAAAGTTCGTAATCGTCAAATGCTTTAACTGTAATTCTTATTCTGTAAATATATATATATATTTTAACCCTGAAAATTAGTTTATCTATATTTTTATGTTAAATTTTAAATACAGAGCGTCACCGAATAACACTTCGGTGATGTGGGCTCCCTGTGTAAACATTTATATTGTTGTTGTTATGATTACCATGTATTATTTTAATTATTATTAACAAAAATTTAACAATATTTGTTAGTTTATATTGCGTAGTTATAAATATAAACATTTTCAACTGCGCACTATAATTTTTTTTATCTAGCATTTAAGTATGAGACTGGAAATACGATGATATTACGCTTTTTAATAATTATGATTAACTTAATTTTTTTACATCCTTAAATTAAATGAACAGTGCTTTCTATGATCCTTCAGTAGGATAGCTTCGTATAAACAAATATTGGAATAACTTGTGGCAACTCGCACCTGTTATCTCCCCAGGTCAATACTGTATTTATAAGATCGGAACTTGCCCTGAAGGCCTGACAAAGGGTCATGTCAAATGGGATGATGACGACAGAACCCCCAGTCTTAATGACAAAGGAGGGACACTTCCTGATGGCATGTATGACCACAATACACAGATTCAGTTTTGCTGTAAAACAGACGGAAATAAAAGTGATCCTATCCTTCTTCCCACTAAAACCTCATTTTTCCTGCTGACGTACAACTCATCAAAGTGTCAGATGGTGCAGTGGGCGATAGCGACCTTGGAGTGGATATATTATGATACAGAAGATGATCAAAATTCTGACGAAGCAGGCGGGGAATTCCCTTATCAGGCCGGGAAAAGGCCCAAGATTTTCTTTTGTTACTACCGCGGTAAGCAAACAAAAACTTATTGAAGCTCTCTATATATGTATGCAAGGCGCCGAGGGGGAACTAGGAGGCGTGGCGTGAGGGTGGTGGGGAGGATTGATTATTATATTTTGCTTACCTATGTGTAAGTAAACATACCTCGCTAGGTTGGAGTAGGATTTCTTAGGTTAACCGTCTATAACAGATAAAAGGGCCAGACATGTACAAAACATCTGAAGTATCAGTTCGCAATTCATAAAATTTCATAAAACAAAACTTCATAAAATAAAAGCTAAGGCAGTGCCATTTACTTAATTAGATTAAGGCCCCGTTCACACGACTGCAATATTTTTAAATACGTTCAGGCCCCGTTCGCACCAACATAAACAGATTTAGAAAATATCCCCAAACTTCCCCTGATATTCTGGAGTGAAATCTTTGCTAAACCAGACCTTTGATTGACTACAATTACCATTATATTCCAGGTATTTTTGAATGCGTCCAAGATAGAGTCTAAACATGTTTAGTTGCTGTGAATGGGGTTTTAGACAGTCCAACCCCTATTGAACAAAAAACATAAGCAGCTACAGTTTTCTCTAACGCATCAATGCACTACTTCCAGTTAAGGTCGCAGTTCTCCTGGTCATCGTTCCGTGGCTAATCTAATACATCAGTCCGTTTAATTAATTAATTAATTAATTTTTAATTAACGTAGAAAAAGTCACTAAGATTACCGCCCGTTTACTATTTTTTTTTATTATTTTTTTATAGGATGCAATAAAACCCTGAGTGGATTAAGCGGGACTTTCTATTCACCAAACTATCCACAAAAGTACCCGGATGGACAGTACTGCTCCTGGAGGATCACGGTCAGCCCAGGGCAACAAATCCACTTAACGTTCACAGACTTCAGTTTTCAAAGTGAAAATAACACGGACAGTTTATACGTGTATGATGGAGAAAATGCCTCAGGGGAGGTGTTGGGAGTGTTTTACGGAGGCCACCCTCCCCCCAAGGAAGGCATGTACTCCTCATTAAACCACATGTTTGTAATTTTCAAAGCAGATGGTGACGGTTCCTATAAAGGCTTCAATGCATCTTACTGCTCGGGTAAGTATTGTGACATATGCGAACATCATTTTGATACTAGACCTGGCACTTTGTACACGTGACAACGTGAATATGTTCGTAGTCTCTCCGTCCGGCGGGGTACTGACATTTGTAAGCTATATAGGTATATGCCGCGGGATAAGAGTATTATGAACCTTGGTTAGGGTTCCTTTTAATTGTATTCCCTAAATTATAGTACCTAAACAACCAGCTAAACGAAAAAGATATGGTTATGATGTCGATTAATAAAACTAGACTCAGTCTAGTATTCTATGCCCGATACTAAACTTTCCATGTGCAGAAAATAAATAAAAACGACCTGCTCGGGCCGAGTTATCGTTTTTCCCTTACATACAGATCTAGAATTACAGAAACAATGATAACGCTCTGATAAAATTATTTGTTAAACATTTATTTTCAGTGAAACAAGCAACAACTGCCGTTTCCACAACAACAAAAGGCTCAGAAATGACATTAACTTCTTTTACTACTAAAACTTTTCATACACTGGACAAGACTTCACCTAATCAAGAGCCGACAGAGGAAGGTGTGGAAAAAGATCAGGGAGAAAAATCTAAAGAAAAAGGTGGCTTACCTGAATATTTTATTGCTCGATTGATTGGCAACTTTTTCAGCCAGCATTTAATTTTAACAATAATTATAAACGGCTGAAAAAGTTCCAATGGGACTCTTCAACCAAATCCTACGTTATAAAACTATAAAAACATTTTGTATGGTTTGGTGGCAAGACTTCCCACCTGGTCGGGAACCGGAAGTAAAGGTTACAGGAAACGGGATAGTTTAGATCTTCGGTGTCACCCCCTCCTTCCAACCACAGCCTTTTTAGGAAAAATGACGGAAAAGCCGAGTATCAAGCATTTTTTCTTGTCTGGCAGGTGTTAATTTAGTAGCTGTTGTAGTTCCTGTGGTAGCAGTCGTTTTACTTGTTCCCATGCTTTTAGCTGCGTTCGTTTATTCAAAGAGGTGAGTTAGTTAAATAAAATACTGACAATCAACCAAGATTATAATTTTGATACTTGTTACAGCATCAACCTTTTTCTTGTAATTTATTAACTTTTATTAGTTTTTCACACTTAAATAATAAATACAAAAATTACGAATTATGTCTATATTCACCGTTTTTAGAGTTGTAGAGTGTGTTTTGATTAATTTATGATAGTGTATATGTAGTATTGTCTTTTTGAAGCTGGTAATTTTTGAGCTGTAATTTACTAGTGTAATTTGTTGTTATATTGTTACAACATCAACCTAGATTTCACTCTTTTAATCAATCAATGAATTAACGAATAACTTAATCAATAAGAGAGGTTTTCACATAAATATCGTAAAACCAAAACCAAAGTAATCACTCTGGCCAATCACAACTGAGGCAGATAATCCAATGAACCAATCACAACTGAGGCAGATAATCCAGTGAACCAATCACAACTGAGGCAGATAATCCAGTGAACCAATCACAACTGAGGCAGATAATCCAATGAACCAATCACAACTGAGGCAGATAATCCAATAAACCAATCAGAGGTCGAAGCGAATACATGTCGCCGGCGCCAAGCGCGGGAAAACGCTGTCAGGAAAGTCACGATTGGTTTTAATTTTATTTCTGAATGGATGAGAAAGTGGCGCGAGATATTTTAGCCAGTTACAATCAGTAGCAATCCAAAACCAAAGATACTAAATTGACAACAACAACAACAACAACGTTTATTTGTACTGTAAATTACAGAGCTGTAAACATAACATAAATTAAAAAAATACATACAGTAGCTGGTTACCCAAAATAACTAAAAAGCTAAACTAGTTGGGTAACCATCATTTATTACTTAAAAATAATATACACACGAGTAAGAAAAGTGGCTTTACTTAAAATAACTAAATTTCAATGTACACACCTTAACCCTCGGACGCACAAGAGGGGGGGGGGGGGGGGGGGCGATTTTTTCAAGACCGTTTAAGATTAGCACATGCCGTCTTCAGTAGCTGTTCATTTATCCTTCTCAAACTCATTAATAATTCATGACGAAAATACAAAGGAAATTAATGTTTAACGAGTGTTTGGAAATCTGTTCAAACACTCCTCATTTTTGCATTCTTAATTTCTCCTTCTTAAAACATTTTGTTTGAGAAGTAATATCAAACATTCGACACAGTATTTCATCAGATTTCCAAACACCTTGAAGTGGGTTAAAAAAAACTCGACTGCGCCTCGTTTTTCAACCCACTTCGCGGTGTTTGGAAATCTGATGAAACACTGTGTGTCATGTTTGATATATTACTTGAGACACATTTCGGTAAAATTTCGCGACAACCGGTTGTTATGGTAACGAGATATGACGTCAGAAATAGCATGAGGCCGAAAAGCATCAAACTGTTTAATTGTATGTTATTTTGCAACTCTAGCAAAAAATATTTGCAATTTCCGCATTTTTCCGATTTTGATTATTTAGTAAAATCCAAATTGGCGGTCATTTTGGATGACGTCACGGACCACAACAACAACAACAACAACAATATTTATTGTGCTCTTAATACTGACAAAAGTGCAGAATCATTAAAAGGAAATAACTGTGAAAGAAAAAAGAGCACAGCCACTCAGAAATAGCAAAAGCTAATCGCGCTGAGTGGCTGGAATCGCGCTGAGTGGCTAAAGTACCGCTGAAAACCACTCTAATCGTTAAAGGGGCAGTATCACGAGGTTCCACGCGCGGCACTGTTTACTATTCTTGCACCGGAATTTTGGACATATCACTTTTAAAAGTAATTTTTTCTTTCTTCCGGCTACCAAAACGGATTTTTTGATTCAACAAATACCTCCACTTCTCGACGGCTTTTTTGAATTTGCGGAATCAAACTTGAAAACGTGGGCCGACGTTTTCAAGTTTCGACCTCGTGATACTGCCCCTTTAAATCGATTAAATCATAAGTTAAAGTGTGCCATCAATCAGACAATTTTGAGGACTCTTAGACTAATACATCTGTTTGTATACAGGAGGAGGATGAAAAAAGTAGACAGTCAAATAAAAGTGGTTTCTTACAGGTACTTTGAATCTTACATCTCAACTGAATACGGCTTAGATAAAATGTTCTCAAACTCATTACAGTAATTAATTCATAAAGTTTGGACAAAAAAAATCATGAGCGTGTCGGTGGTTTGGAAACCTGATATTAATTGCGTTCGACGATAGAACGCTTCCTAATCTTGTTGGGTATCGGTCTGGGCGTAGGGGATTGTTGGAGGTATTGGGCTGGATGCTATGCGATTTCAGGGTTTGGGCGCCATCTTGGACTGGCTGACCAGTCGTCTCGATGTCATGTGGGGGCCTCGAGCCCAGATCGAACGCACTTTACTAATCCATGATTATTACTAGTTAACATAGCTTCTGGTGATTTTATCTCTTCCTTTTCTCTGAATTTAATGATCAGTTTGAAAAGCTCGAAAGAGTGCTTCACCAGATATATATCCAAACACCTCGACGTGGGTTAAAACTTTCTCGTGTTTGATATGATACTTGAAGGTCTGATATCATGCACTGATATTTCCCAACATCATCAGTGTTGATTTTCAGGAAATACGGTCAGGATCAATGTTAAAAGAAATTCCATACATTGATGGATAAGAGTTACAGGTAATCAGATATAGTACCGTCATGTACACTGTATGTTTTAAGGAGCTTTTTTTATTTATTTAACTTCGCCTAACTAGAATACAAAACTTATATACATAAAAACTACCCCAAATTAAAACGAAGTACCTCTGTCAAACACGAAATACTTTAATATAGAACAGTAAGAGAACAGCAATATCAATTCAATAGAGCAGTTATCATTTGAGTGTTGTAAAACCAAAACCAATAAATTAATTACTCTGACCAATCACAGCAGTCTAAAACAATCCAATGAACCAATCAGAACTCGAAGCAATTACATGTAGCCGGCGCCGTGCGCAGGAAAACGCGTGCGAGCAAGTCACGATTGGTTTTGGTTTTAATTCTAATTAGTCGAGAAAGTGGTGCGAGATCTTTTAGCCAATCACAAAGCGTAGCAATGAAAAACCAAAGCAATTGTGTAATTACATTCGACACTCAATTGAAAACTGCTCTATTCGAAGAAAGACTAAACCATATTCAGAGTTTTAGCAAGGATAAACTTGAAAAAAGTTGTAAGCCATTTCCATCCTGGCTATCTGTAGTCGAAGACACTTATGTTTACTCTTAGAGCACTTGTAGCCGGAATAACTTTAAACAAAACTGGACCGTTATTTTTGGGTTTCCACGGATACAAATGGGATATACTTCATGGTGGGTTTTAATTTATGCACATCAAAGAATCCGGCACTTATTTAGGGCTAAAAACTCATTTTAAAATGGTTAGCTTTTATTTACTGTCATGGATATCACTTCCCATAACAGTAAATAAAAGCTAACTATTTTGAAATGAGTTTTTAGGATCCTTATATGATAGGATCCCTATATGGTGTGTTAACATGAAGTATATACCATACCACCCTTGTTGCAGTAGTCGCTTGAAGGGAGGGTTTCACGGTTCGGCGCATGTGCAAGCTATGGCGTCAGCCATTTAAGACTCATTTAAATTCATTATTTAGACCAATCGGAAGCGAGTAAATAACTCTGACGGGAAATTTGCCTGTGAAAATGTCGCTGATGGAATGGATGATTATACATACCAATGTGCGCCATGAAAGCCACCAGAGCGTAGAATAAATCCTTCGGGTCAAAGGTTTTATTCAGTGTTGACTTTGTCGGTGTAATCCGTTGAAATTGTCTGTGAATTTTGGTCATCCTTCGCTTTATTTGGACTTATTATAGTATGTGATTATTGAAGCAAATGTGAGTGGTTTTTTAACCGATAAAATTGGCAAGTAAGCGAATAAAGCATTTTAATCTGTGCACATGCGCCGAACCGTGAAACCCTCCCTTTAAGGGAGGTGGTCGCGTAAGAGAGTGGTCTTTAACCCTTTCACTCCCAGAGTCAATTATGGAGACATGTATTGTTGTTCTAACTTTTGATTCTGTGGACGAAAACCTATGGTGTGACCATTCAAATGAAACCTCTTCGGCAGTACTTTTGCATGGTACCATTTGTTTTGTGATATTTTACAAAATGAAATTTGGGATTTTTCTTGAATTTTGATGTTTGGCACTCTTGGGAGTGAAAGGGTTAAGAGGGAGTTAACTGCATGCAGGTAAAACGGTGTATTTTCAAAAGTGGTCGCTTACGGGAAGTGGTCGCTTAAGAAAGTGGTCGTTAAGAGAGAGTTGACTATATTTTAGCTTTTTAAAGTAACGCTTTAAATGGTGAAAGCCCCTTTAAGAAAAAAAAGTTAAAATGTTACCTCTTAGGGACACCTCTACCTAATACTGAAATTTCAATACTTTGTTGATTTTTTAGGTCAAGGAGCGAAAAACCACTTGCAGTTGGGATAAATCCGGCTAGGACCACAGGCGGCTTGTAGTCTTCGTAATTTGTTGAAACACATGCATGTCAGGTGTTAAGGATCCACTGCGTTTACAGCTGGACCTCTTAAAGACATCCCCACAATACGGACACCTCTTCATTACCGTCAGTTCAGTTTGGTCCTGAAGAAACTAAAATTCGCCCTAAGTCGTGCGCACACCAAGGCGTGTGCCTTTTGAATCCATATTAAGGGTGAACCATTAGACGTCTGAGCGAGGAGGGGGGGAGGAGGATTGGAGTGGGGGAGGGGAGGGGTGATTCGGTAATCTTATCTCTTTATTTTAGGTGTGTCGCTGCATGTTTATTTTTTGCTAAAAAAAACAGTCTCAATTTGGAGTTTTGTAGTTGTAGGATATGTTTTCCAAGAGAGTTGGCTTGCTGTTACTCACTGCAAATAGACCATTTTCGTATTCTCGGTATTGAACTGGTACTAGCTTGCAATGGAGGCTCATGCGGAGGAATCTTTAAACATGCAAATATTTTTAATGATATTCCCCCGCATGAGCCTCCATTGCAAGCTAGTACCAGTTCAATACCGAGAATACGAATATGGTCTATTATGGGCTAATGTGTCATTTTGTTTTTTCTCATAACTTTATTAGAACTTCTCCTTACAGACACCTATTGAGCCCGGTTCACACAAGCGACATAACGGCGAGGTCGCGCAAATGCAAAACAGATATGTCGATGTTTTATGTCACCAGTGTGAACAACACAACATAACGACATATGTCACTGAAGTGAATCAGGCTTAACGGACAGTTCTCTTGGTCCCGAAAAGAAGATACCAAATTTCATGGAGTGCTTGTTAAGGAGGTTCTACTGTAGGATATGAGCAATTATTTGCTTTCAATGATAAGTAGAATTAAAATCTATAAAAATTGAATTTGAAATAGTAACAAGGGGTACATACAAAAATGTTAAGGCAATAGATCAAGCTTGACTTACTTAGTACTTAGTTAGTTAGTTAGTTAAAAAAAACTGAAACCAATTACTAAGCAAAAGTAACCAAAGATTACTACTTGTGCGCTTTTATAATATAAGATTTGTATAGAAAGTCAATCAATATATTTTTTTAAATAAATAAAAAGATACAAAATAAAATATGTTTACACATAACTTACTTTGTGTGCAAAGGGTAATTTTATTCCTTTTTCTCATGTAGCAGTTTTTTTAAAGTTATATTTCTGAACTCTCAGGCAGTCATTCTGTCGCTTTGTAAACTACTGTAATATAAAGGTAAAACGTATGGTCAAATAATTGATGTAACTTATCCCTGACCGATATCTCCCAGAAGTTACCCATACCCTTTATAAATATAGTGCAGAAAATTTAAAATGAGAGAGTTTTCAGGGTAAAAATCGTTGGTATTGACGTGCTCATGTTTCCGCTTTATATTACCGAACAGTCCTCGCACATATGTCGTATTTTTGCCTTTTCGCCATCAATACACTGCCTTGCAGTAAACGTGAAGTGAAGACAAACTGTCACTTTCGTTGCCGAAAATATTTTTTCCCTTTAATTTCCAACCTCGGCCTAAGAACAACTTCACGCTTCCTAGCGCTAGCAGAAAACGATCCCTAAATTTGTTGTTTTACTTTTCTTTTCTTTTATTTTCTTTTGAGGTTTCGATGTCTAAGTTTTCAAGATCTGAGCTTTCGAGATACCTCTGATAGGATGCTATTTAGAAACCTTGGTTATACAACAGCGTAAATAAGCAGCATTGTAAACATTTAAATAGAATACAGTATCACGTAAGTTCGTTTATAGCACTATTCTATGATTATTTCATAACTCACAAGCAGATGTGTGCCTGTGAGTTAACTGCCCCGCAAAATCCGGTCCCTTCAAGAATCTTTACCTAAAAAATTATAAAATTTTTAAATCCAAAATAATGCTATAAATTATGAATTTCAAACCCCAAACAATCCTTCACTGCTCCCCTTTAGTTTCTCAAATCCAAGTCCTTCCCCTGGAAACTCCCTACGCCAATTTCGACCCCAGGCTTTCTCCGCTTTAAAATGGCGGGGCGGGCGCACAAATCCTTCGTGGTCGCCAAAGTATTTCAAAAATCCTGGCGTGTTTTGTCGCGTAAAACATGCATGATGAAATGAGAGTAGTCTTCCATTACGCAAGTCGAAATTTTTAGTTTCCTTTCGTGACTTGGTTTCAGCTTAGCATCCGCTTAGTAACGCTCGTTTCACAACTGAACAGAAACTGAATGACGTGAAAGGCTAGAAAGGTCCAAAATATCAAACTAACGATTTAGTTCGCAATATTTTTCTTACTCTCGTATGTTGTATCAAATTTGAAACCGGTGAAATGCTGTGGTGGGGAGCTTTAGGACTGATAAGCCTCCTAAAATTATCAGGTTCGTATGTAAGACTGAGACTTGTTAAATATTAAAGGTTATAGGAGGTTATAGAGGTTATAGGATGTTCGAAGGATGTCCGTATCCAGACATGACAAACATCGTACGCATTCGCTTTAATCACTTTAACTCACGTTCATTTTAACTTATTTCAACCTTTTCGTTTTCTTTTAACGCTAAATTGAGACAACATTTCCTTTTCCCATGCATGCCTTGGTTGTGGAGAATACAAAATTTGATTATCGCGAAATATGCAAGAGAAGGATTATCGTCTTAGATGTGATGAATTCTCCGATAGAAAGACACGATTTTGTTCATGGATTGATATTGATCATTATCTAAGTTACCAATTTATGTTAGAGATCATGTTTAAGATTCCTGAAGAACTTCATTTTTAAACTGGTTCTGAGGGTGTACGAATTATAACGGTAGTCCCCAGTCATGGATACTCGGAAGTAAAGGTCGCTTTTAAGTTGAAGTGAACGAGAAGATGGCTGACTGCATTCTATTATTCCTTTTAATTGATTCTTTTAAAAAGGAGTCATAGGGATCGTTTGGTTTTTGGGTCAAAACCGTCCGAAATTAAAACGAATCACGCGAGGCCTTATGTTCCACTCGGCACGAAGAGGACGAGAGAGTGAGTGAAGTTTGTCAAACCACGAAATACTCAGAAAACACTAAGAAAAGGATATCAAGCTAAGTGCATTTCCAAAGAGAGAGAATTAACAAGACACAAGGCGACAAGACACGACAAGCCAATTTTTCAAGTTGTAATCGATTTTCCATCTTGGTCATCTGCAGCCCACGACACTTATTTGTTAATTATTTTTTAACACATCTGGACCATTATTTTAGGTACTGATATAAATAAATATGTCTTTTCAGTTTTAAAGTAACATTAAAAAATTGTGATTTGTTTATAATAATACATGACTTAACATTCTCTTTTGATAGAGGTTAAGCCAACTCGATCACAGTATACATGCCATTGCGTTACACATATTTAGGTTGTCACGAAATAGTTGTTGTCGGCTGATGAGGACGAAGCCGGTAGTCTCTCCGTGGAACTGAATATGCCATTTCCGAGTTGCCTTTAGCCTCTCTATCAAAGCGAGGCTAGGTGCGAAACCTTTCATATGAAAATGAGTTTTTATTCACATGCAAATTAAACTTATTTGCTATTTTGCTACTATTCAACATTTGTTTCCTTCCAGAGTCTATTCGTTGGCCAGCCGGTACATACGGGATACCCAAACCAACATCCGGGTGTCCTTGGGCGGACGGTTTTCAGTGGCAGGAGGGATGGGTATCACAGGACACCAATGGTTATTATTCAAACAATGATAAATCGACAGAATTTCACCTTGATGGAGTAGTAAATAACCAGAAGGTTAACAGATCATTTTGTATCAAAACAAATACAGAAAACGACAAAAACAGACCCGCCTGGCCAAAAGGTTAGTTCTCTCTTTCAACCTCTCAGTTTCTTGTGGAACATTAGTAAGTGGTGAACTAAGGAGGGTTGTGCGTCGAGCGCATGCAATCCCGTCCCTTCTGAACGTTTTTTGATAGTTACTCTCTTCTTTGAGAACTCACTAGGCAAATTAACGCAAGCAAAATATCAATTTAAAGTAATATGTTGTTTCAATAGTAAAAGGAATAAAAAGGCAAAAACATCGGTATAGTTAATGGCATATATATTCTCAACAGGAAAATATTGTATTTACAAAAAGAACGGTCCATGTCCTGTGGGTCTGGAATCAGGTTATGTCCACTGGGATGACGACGACCACCCCAATTACAATAAGAAAGACGGGACACTTCCAGACGGTGAATATGATTATAGAGGGGATTATAGCGATACAAAAATTTGGTTTTGCTGTAGAACAGACGGTGACCAAAACGATCCTGTGCTGCTCCCCTCTCAAAGTCCATTTTTTCTTCTGGCCTACGAGTCGGCAAAGTGCCAAATAGTGAAATGGGCGATAGCAAGTATCGAGTGGATATATTATGATACAGAACATAATTTGAACAGAGACAAAGCAAGAGGAGAATTTCCTTTTGAGGCTGGGATGCATCACCCCACTATTTATTACTGCTATTACCGCGGTGAGTAAACATGACTATACGACTCTTCTGCGAGAATATTTGCCTCTAACTGTGAATGTACTCATAGGTCAGTTATTATATAAGGCTCTGACGAATCAAAAAATCATTGCAGTATTATAAGTGTCTTTGGTCCCTTCGTAATGGAATGAATAACCAACCTTGAGTTGGCACCCACTGTTTAGAACTACCAGTATCCGTGACATTCTTTAGGTGGTGTGCGTGAGCACGGCCCCATATGATCCGTGCATTTACAAACATCTGGCTAGCGCGCAGATGTATCCTTAGACTATTTACTCAGTTCGTGGGAGACGAGATGTTCCACGCATTTTTGCAACTAGTTTAGCGAGTTTTAAAATGACTTCGGGTGCTTAGTGTTTGTTAATGAACCGTTATTCAATTTAATTTGTTGAATTGAGGTATATTGCTTGTCCTGTCAGCTGCAAAATGAAACGTGTACTTGCAGTTTGTCTGAACAGGCACAGTTAATTTTTTACCTGTAAATATTAACGTGTCCAAAAGCTCAAGCCAAGCTATTCTTTGATCAAGAGGATTTCAATCTCTATCATTTCTTCTTTTTTAGGATGCAACGAAACGCTGACTGGAGGTAACGGCACTTTTCATTCACCAAACTATCCACAAAAGTACGCGGATGGACAGTACTGCTCCTGGAGGATCACGGTCAGCTTAGCGCAACAAATCCACTTAACGTTCTCAAACTTCACTTTGCAAAGTGAGAATAACACGGACGCTTTATACGTGTATGGTGGAGAAAACGCCACAGGGGAGGTGTTGGGAGTGTTTTATGGAGGTCACCCTCCCCCCAAGGAAGGAATCTACTCCTCATCAAACCACATGCTTTTAATTTTCAAATCAGATAACAATGGCTCTTATCTTGGCTTCAGTGCCTCGTACCGTGCTGTTAATTATTCAGGTAAGAATTGTTATTGTAATCCATTTTCATCCTGCGCAGACCACGACACTTATTTGTAAATAATTTTAAACCGAGACTGGACCATTATTTTGGGTTTCCACACTGATGTAAATATGTCTTTTGTCTTTTAAAGTAGCACTCAGAATGGTGAACTGTGATCGTTTACAATAATACATGACTAAACATTTCCTTCTGATAGAAATTCAGAACGTTAAATCAACTCACTATGCCACGCTGTTACATGTATTTAGTTTAAGCCAGCTCACTATGCCATTGCGTTACACATATTAAGGTTGTCACGCATTTGTCACGCAATGGTTATTTGTCTGTAAATGAGGATGAAGCCCCGAATTTGTCTGTGCACGTAAATAAATAAATAAATAATAAATAAAAACTTTATTAACGTGTCAATAAAATATCTAGCAGAGGGGAAAACCTTCGGTTAATAGGGAACACCAAACTAAACATAACGTACATTCAGGGTTTAGCTAACCACTTTTATGCAACATGTTTTTTTTCCTTCCAGAGTCTATTCGTTGGCCAGCCGGTACATACGGGATACCCAAACCTACATCGGGGTGTCCTTGGGCGGACGGCTTTCAGTGGCGGGAGGGATGGGTATCACAGGACACCGATGGTTATTATTCAAACAATGATAAATCGACAGAATTTCACCTTGATGGAGTAGTAAATAACCAGAAGGTTAACAGATCATTTTGTATCAAAACAAATACAGAAAACGACAAAAACAGATCCGCCTGGCCTAAAGGTTAGTTCTCTCTTTCAACCTCTCAGTTTCTTGTGGAACATTAGTAAGTGGTGAAGTAAGGAGGGTTGTGCGTCGAGGGCATACAATCCCGTCCCTTAGCTTCTGAACGTTTTTTTTTTTATAGTTACTCTCTTCTTTGAGAATTCACTAGGCAAATTAACGCAAGCAAAATATCAATTTAAAGTAATATGTTGTTTCAATAGTAAAAGGAATAAAAAGGCAAAAACATCGGTATAATTAATGGCATATAATATACTCTCAACAGGAAAATATTGTATTTACAAAAAGAACGATCCATGTCCTGTGGGTCTGGAATCAGGTTATGTCCACTGGGATGACGACGACCACCCCAATTACAATAAGAAAGACGGGACACTTCCAGACGGTGAATATGATTATAGAGGGGATTATAGCGATACAAAAATTTGGTTTTGCTGTAGAACAGACGGTGACCAAAACGATCCTGTCCCGCTCCCCTCTCAAACTCCATTTTTTTTGCTGGCTTACGAGTCGGCAAAGTGTCAAATGGTGAAATGGGCGATAGCAAATCCGGAGTGGATATATTATGATACGGAACATAACCACAACGGAGACGGAGCAGACGGAGAATTTCCTTTTGAGGCTGGGATACATCACCCCACTATTCATTACTGCTATTACCGCGGTAAGTAAACCTGACTAAGATTCTTATGCAAGAATACCAGTATTTGCCTCCAACTGTGAAGATACTCATACATGAAATAACATCGAGTTTACGTCCTTTTCTACCTCATATTCGTGACAATTTTAGTGGTGTGCAAGCAGATCAGAGGCACCATTTACAAACATCCGTGTGGCTTGCTTGTGCGCTGATATGCACATGTCGTATTAGCCTACAAGTACCTAATTGTGGAAACCGCGTGACGTTTTTGTGCATTTTAACAACTATTTTAGCCAGTTTTATATACCTGCCAACTTTTTCAGAGTGATAGGCGTGAGAAGTTTTTCGTGGGAGTGCCAGAATTTCCGAAGGCGACCCGAACAAATCCGAAAAGAACCCGATCTATTCCGAAGTTGTACGAAGATGTTCCGAAGAATTCGGAAGTTTCCATGGACCTCAGACGTCAGACCTCTGTAATTGTAATGTTCAGAACGATAAAAACCTACAAAAAAGTGCCATATTTTCATGAACGTAACTATATTTTTAATTGGATCATGCGATCAGTTAAGGCTGATAGCTCAAATCTGTAAGTCAGGCGTGAGAAATTGCTCTACAGGCGTGAGTAAGCGTGAGATCGGAGTTTTAGACTCGCAGGCGTGAGACTTGGCAGGTCTAGTTTTAGCGACTTCGGGTGCTCAGTGTTTGCTAAGGAACCGTAATTCAGTTAAATTTGTTGACTATAGGTATAACTTGATTATGCTGTGAACTGCACAAGGAAAAGTATAACTTGCAGTTTGTCTGAACAGGCTCAATTCATTTTGACCTGTGAAAATGAACGTGTCCAAAAGTAGCTGTTCTTTGACCAAGAGGTCGATTTCCATCTCCAATAATTTTTTCTTTCTTTAGGATGCAACGAAACCCTGACTGGAGTCAACGGCACTTTCCACTCACCAAACTATCCACAAAAGTACCCGAATGTACAGTACTGCTCCTGGAGGATCACGGTCAGCCCATCACAACAAATCCATTTAACGTTCACAAACTTCAGTTTACAAATCGAAAAAAACGCGGACAGTTTGAACGTGTATGATGGAGCCAACGCCACAGGGGAGGTGTTGGGAGTGTTTTATGGAGGTCACCCTCCCCCTAAGGAAGGAATCTACTCCTCGTCAAACCACATGTTTTTAATATTCAAATCAGATAATAATGGTTCTTATATTGGTTTCAGCGCCTCGTACAATGCTGTTAATTATTCAGGTAAGGATTGCGAAATGATTTTCATTCATTTTCATAACGTTTTTTATAATGACTAAAAATACTGTATTTTCTTTAATTAGTTCCCCTTCCTACCCCACATAAAAAATAGCCCTTTTTACAGTTGTGTGCTTGGTGACCTTGCCTTTGAGTGGAAGCGAGGCTGGAGGTGACCTTGCTTTGATACAGACCTTGAAGCTTTTCAGATTTAAATTTAGCTAGTTAGCATGAGAATTATTAACATATGAAAGGCAGAAAGGTTTGTATCAAAGCAAGGTCACCTCCAGCCTCGCTTCCACTCAAAGGCAAGGTCACCAAGCACACAACTGTAAAAAGGACTATTGATATAACCACCAATCTCTCAGCACCAATGAAGAGACGGTAGAAAAGGGGCAAGAGTTCAGAGAAGGTCGAATTAACTCCGTTTACTGCCAAGAGAAATTTGTTTGCTTGCTCCAGATTATTACTATATATACTACGTGACATAGCATAACGTCATGCGCAGAGAACTTACACTGTTCATAAGTTCAATAATTATTACAGTCTTGAGTCTAAAATGTTACCTACCAGTGTCAACTGTTGCCACCACGACTACACATATACCGGAAGTGACGTCATCCCACATTGTTACCCCCAAAACGTTGGAAAAGGCAACATCCAGCAGAGAGCCGCTTTCAAAGGAAGGCGGGAACAGGAAACAAAAGGATCAATCTCAAGAAAAAGGTAACGTACGCCAATTTAATTTTTTTATTTTCACGGCACATTCAGAAGTTTACTAACCACTATAAGATAAAATTTTCAAATCGATGAGAAAATAGCACAACGCTGTCGTAGAGTCCTGCATACTGATATGGTTAAAAGATTTTCTACATGGTTCTTTCGTCGTTTATTCCAAGCATGTCATGGCACAACTCACCTTTGGTCCACTCCAGGGGCCCTTTGACATTATTTTCCATTTGTGCGGGCACATCTCTGTATCATTGTCCAATGATTGATTTTGTTTTGTTGTTAACATTTGCATCGTTGCCTGCTCGCGTTGCCCGTGATCCCTTGTTGATGTAGTATAAAATTCTGTTCTAACAGGTGTAAATATGCTGGCTATTGTCATTCCAGTGGTGGCATTGGTTTTTATAATCGCCTTGCTTGTAGCTGGATTCTTTTATTGCAAAAGGTAAGATATAGCACATATTTTGTTAGTCAGTTAGCGACTCGAATATTGGTTCATGAGTCAATCGGTTTGCTGGGTGGGGAATGGGGGAAAGGGGAGGGGGAGGAGCGAGTTCCCACCTCTCCCTCCCTTAACCCCCACCCCAGAGCCCTAGAGCTTGTTCGCAGGCTACTTTGATGAATTGTTGAGTACTGATCAGTTCGTGTTTTTGTACCATACAGAAGAAGAACGAAACGGAAAGAGCAAGGAACACCAAAACAAGTCGTTTATTCGAGGTAACCTTGTTTTAACTCGAATTATATTATCCAAGAAGAAGTCAATATATTGTAAATGCACTGAAACAGGATGTTTTGTAAATTTTCAGGCCAAACGGTGAAATACCGATGTCACTTGAAAACCCATGCTATGGACGGTAAGGTTTGCGAATAATAAGACTGGGCAAAATTTAGAGCCCATAATTATGACAGAATATGACACAGGTTGTTTTAAATTGATTCATCTTAAGGGTAAAAATGAATTTAAACCACACCAACAACTTTTTTCAAGTTTATCGTCTTATGCCTTAGAAAACTTGCTAAAACTCTTAATGTGGTTTATTCTCTCTTCTCTCCCTATGAGTATTTCTTGTACACTGGTTAACAATGTACTTAGAGAAAATCATACAGCGGCTTGAACTGCCAACTGCGAGGCAGCCTCATCAGCCGTTGACCAGGAATTATTGCAGTTTCGGCATCTATCAACGGGACTACAGTTACTGACGCCACCAGCGGAAGATGCCACTGGGTGATGCCTGGTCAGACGTTAACAATGGTTAACAATGTACTTAGTTTTAATTTGGGACAGGTTTGACCCCATAACCGTCAAATTCCGCATGGCATAGCTTCTTTAACCTCGGAGTACGTATCGTAAATTTTGTATTCATTCAGTCAAAGGCGCTTCGATCAACGGAATCCTGAATATTATTTTGACTTTGAATACTTTCGGTAACTTGCAATCAGCGGTAAGGACACTATTTGACAAAATATAGTACACATTTACTTAGGTAAAAACAAGAAAACATATATATGCATGCAGCCGTCGCCAAACGTGGGAAAATGCGGAGGAATAAGTTGTTCGCTTTTGATTGGTTGAGATAGTAGCGTGAGTTTTCATATACACTCCAAGAGTAGTTAACTAGCTACGCCAAATAATTAAAGTCACTGACAACCGCTCTGTTTTGTTAAAAAAAAATTAGTATGATAGATATGGAGGAAAGTGTACAATATTTACTTAAATTAGTGTATCTGTACGCCGTTTCTTTTAAAGGCCCACCTTCACCCAAAATGCTATGCGCGTCGTGGTCACTTTCTGTGCTGAATTTCGTGTAACACGAAATTCACGCTTGAATGCGTGCGACCAATCAGATCACGTGTATGAACAACGGAGCATTTCAAAACAAAAACAAACGACCGCAACGTCTTTTGGGTGAAGGTGGGCCTTTAAAGTCGACATTTTAAAAACAGGTTCAACCTGGTCGAACTAATCACGTTTGAGTTTTCTTTTGGGGGGGGAGAAGGATAGTTTAACAAGCTAAATTACTGGTAAGTAGGCTGTTTGAGAGAATGCAAGTGTAACACAAGTGTAACATATGCTTATATCTCTCAAACTCGACCCCAGGGCCTTCCTTGCTTTTCAAATTCAAAATGGCGGCGGCGGGGAGCCGCTTGAGCCCACCGTTTTGAATTTGAAAAGCAGAGAAGGTCCTGGGGACGAGGTTGTGTATCTCTTTGCGTTTTACAGAAGTTTGATTGTAGAAAATACAGCGTTTCCCTCAAAGGACAACGAACTGTACGCTGAGGTTAAGGAAGAAAACAAGAATGAAGAGACTTACGGACAACAGGAAAGCGATAACCCTCTGTACGAGACTGCTGGCGGTGACGCGGTGTTTAACCCCATCTATGACAGGTTAGTTTGATTTCTCTTATAAGATAGAAGCAAAGACCGATACAACGTAGGTAACATTTAAAAGGTGTACTATATTGTATACTTCTATATTGTATTTTCACTTGTTAAACCGATCAGATCACTAGTTTGATCCAACGTATACCAGCAGGATTGTCGTCCACGGTTACTTGCTTGAACTTCTCTTATAAGACCAGATGAAAACGTATGAACGGGCTCCTTTTAAAAAGAAGAAGAGACTTATATAGCGCACATATCACATGTCTGAAAGCGCTTTACAACCCTTATGAGAATGAGATCGGACGTCAGTTTATGAATTCGCCTCAGGCAGCCGCTATCGGTCCATTGTTGATCTCATCTCCTCCACCCCACCCATGAGAGGGTATTGGGTTAAAAGGCGCCCATAAAGTGAACCGCACAATGGTTTTATTTTGATCATTTTTGAGACTTTTAAAAATCAGAAACGTATTTACATTTATAAAGGAGTTGGCTTCTAAAAAAAAAAAACTGCCGGTGGTGCTGCGGCATCCCGGGGGGAGGAGGGGGAGTGACACACTAAAATTTGGTTAATCAACTGACGAAAAGCTAGCGCTCGAAACGTTAGCTTTTGAATCTATTTACGATGATCAATTTGCCAAGTTATCAACCTAGTCGCCCGGGCCTTTATTAAAAACACGATTCCTTTGAGGAGGCGTTTTTTTCTTAAGCAAAATTTGTTCAATTTCATTCTATTAACAAGAGCAGGAGAATCTCAAGGTCTGACCCAAAACGAAAAGGAAGGATAAAATTAACATGGATAATGGACAGCGATAAGGCTTACCTAGCTTACGGGATTCGTTTGTGGGAGGGCTACATTCTGCAGTGGAACAGGCCCAAATCATACTAGATCCCACTCCACACAGTAATTTCTCTCAGCGCGCACGATTTCTGGGTAATGTAGAGTAATCCTTGATGTTCAGTTGTAAGTATTTTTAATTTTGTCATTTTTTCCCTGCAGCTCCATTTGCAGTTAGAAGGGACACCGATGATGTATCAGTTACAAGTAAACCGAGACTAAAAGGGACAACGTCACCTATTTTTAGCATTACTTTGAAAAGCAATAAAGAATATGTTTTGTAAATGAAAAACCTAAAAATAGTGCTGAAGTTTTAAGTGTTAACAATACTTTACTAGTGCACTGAAACTATAAAAAGTGTCTTTTGCTGCGGATGGCCAGGATGGAAATCGATTGCAACTTTAAAAAATTGGCCAATAAGTTCTTCCCTTGTGTCTTGGAAAAATCGCTTAAATTTGAGTATAGTTTGTTCTCTCTTTGACGAATCACTTGGTATTTTCCTCTTGGTGCTCATTTTGTGTTGCTCATAACCTCCTAAACATACAAAACTGAATGCAAGGCTGGCACTACGGCAAAGGGCAGATTTATTAAATGGCCAATATTTCGATTAATAGAACTAGTCTTCCTCAGGGCCAGGGCTATACTGAAAGAAAACATTGTAACGGCTCCTAAAATGCCAGTCTTGCATTCAGTTTTGTATTTTCACATTCAAGCGACGCCTGGCACGAGATCTTTCACAAGGAAGATCCGGCAACTACCAGCAAGCTTAATTTCTGTGTCGTGTGGACCTCTGCATTCAAAGGTTTTTCTCCCAAACATGCTTGACAAGGGTGATTTTTCTGCCCTTAAAATAACCTTAAAGGTATCCGAATAACTCTGACAGTGGTCGTTTTCAATTGAAATACCCTTAGGGGGGGCAAACAAATACCCTTAGAGGGGGCCAAACGGGAAGGGGGGGATTAGATTGCTTTTGCACTTTCGTAGCAGGATCCCGGGGGATAGATCTAGACCCGCGGGATTTGTAGCGCCGCCGCCATTTTGCAGATGGAGCTGGAAACGAGTGCCGTTCCCGCCTGCGAAAAGACTGGGTATGTTGGTGAACACGTTCTGGCAAAATGGCGACAGAAAAGACGGTAATTAAGCGACTTTCTCATATTTCTCTTGTATTCTGTTCCTTTTAGCTGGCCATCCTTCGCATACCATTGTTGTGTTGCATGCAAAAAAATACATGTATTGCCAAACTTTACTTGTTTCTGATTATATTTCGGCCAATTCTATAAAGCATTTCAAAATATATTCAAGGAATCCTAGTTCTTCATTACCAGGAAACAAGAATATTCTCTCCTTTCCCATTCCATGATTTACAAGGTAAGCTGAACCTCATCATGTGTAGAAAACAAGTGGAATAGCTTTCTTTGCTTATTTTTAATAGAACTCTTCTATGTAGAAGTATAGCAAATAGAAAATTAATTACGGCAAATGGAATTTTTTTGAAATATTGCACCTTTTGACCTGGCAGAACACACTTCTTTGCCCCCAGGGGAGGGGCGTTAGTAGCTTTTTGTTAAACAATTTTGGTTTTGCGTATCGGGGGATTTGTAAACGTCGTGGTGCAAATGCCCGGAGGTTCCCCGGGGTCACCCCCCCCCCCCCCGGGATGGCCGCTGATAAGTGCATTACGACTACATTCTTGTAGTCGTTTTTAGTTTGCTACAAGCTACACCGCGCTAACGAGCAAAGTCTACTTTTTTACATGTACGTAGTCAGAGCAGCCTTGCAGTTTGTTACTTCTTCATACCCTGAATTCAGTCTGGGGTCAGTTAAATGAAACTTTTACACTTGTAATTTACAAGTGCAGCTATTGTTTTCAACCTCTGAAACAATGGCCACACTTGTAAATTGCACTTGTAAAAGTTTTATTAAATTGCCCCTGTTATTACATTTATTTTTTCCCCCTTACCTCATCCCCAGCCTTTTCCGCGCGTGATGACTCGCCTCGCGTGATGTTTGGAAGACAATCATGCAATGTGGTCTCTGTATTGAGCAGTGCGCCGACTCCACCTGTTATTTAACTCAAAGTCACTTTGTTTAACTGCACAATCGACTTCGTAAGGGCACGTTATGGCTAACCCGGAGAGGAAAATCGCTATTCCTGTCGATGAAAGTCGGCAAAGCGAAGAAGCATGTGATTGTAAGTATTGCGTTGCATTATTCTACATTTCTGATCGTCCAGTTCATAGTTATTTATGATTGTTCAGTCTCGTTCAAGAATATTAAAATTACGATGCTACATTTGAACGATATCAATCAGCGTAGTGTTGGAGCCCAGAGTATGTAAGAATATCTCAACAGCACTTGTATTTTTTAAGCCTACACCGATGCCATGATTTCTTTGTATCAGATATTTTTGGCCCAAATTAAGTTATATCAAGTTTTAGTTTGAAGTAAGAGCTTATCTATTTTTAATTTAACTAATTTATACTATTCACGATCAAGCTTATGCTCTGCTCTTTAGAATAGATATTGTGGATATTGAACAGCTATTTTTACATTGATCGTTAGTTCATGTTTGATGGGACAGTACAATCTTATTATGAGTTGTATTGTGGTAACAACTACAAATTTGCTACCTAAGATGTTATTTTACAATTGCTGCCGGCGGTGTGCTATTCTATTGGGGGGTGCAACCTCTTCGTACAAATGTACATGAACGCTGATGAACGATTAAGCTTAAATGAGAGTTTAAATAAGAATTCATTTTAATAAATTACATGAATTGAGTCTGTTCAATGTGATATTCAAGGTTATGTAGAATCCATATTTTTTCGTTCGTAGCTGTTACAACTGTAAAATGTAAAAATTGAAAATATTGGGAATAAATCCTGTATGCAATGGATCTTGCATGCGGCTCCTTCTCAATTCTTGTGTCACGTGATGAATTACCAACATGACATATAACATCACATGATGTGAGGTATTTAAAACCACCTTTACAGTGTACACTTGGTTGCTGGAAACAAACTATTGATGGATATTTTGGAAATCTTTGTTGATAAAATCTGCTTTTTGTTTTAGTACCATTGTAAAATAGAAATAACCAATTAACAGATCAAGTGGATGCGATTAAAATTGAACAAACATTGTGGTCTGTAAGCTTTTATTGGTAAACCTGACAACTGCTGACAACTCTGTTCCACCAGCAAGAGAGGTTCAGCAACCTGACCAAACTAAGCACTCATGAACAAGCAGATTGAGAGCAGACATTAACTTTGCCTTTTTGATGTGGCTCATGAGTTCGTTGGTTGTAATGATATTTGAAAAATAAATTTCTGTTGCTTTATTAACCCTTTAATTCCCAAGAGTGCCAAACATGGAAATTCAAGAAAAATCCAAAATTTCATTTTAGAAAATATTGATAAACAAATGGTACCATGCAAAAGTGCACTGCTGAAGAGGTTTCATTTGAATGGTCACACCATAGGATTTCATCCACAGACTCAGAAGTTAGAACTACACTGCATGTCTCCATATTAGACTCTGGGAGTGAAAGGGGGAAACTGACTTTAATGTATATATCTTATTGACCAAGCGCGAGGGCCGTACTGGGAGAATATCGGCCCGAGGTCTTGACAGTACGGACCGAGCGCAGCGAGGTCCGTACAGAAAAGACCGAGGGCCGATATTCTCCCAGTACGGTCCCGAGCAAGCTTGGTTAATAAGATATTTATTACACGACTCCTGCCGGCGGGAGGATCGCGCGGGATTATTCGGGACAATGCCCGGTCCAATACTTAGAGAATATTGGACCGGCAATCGAGCATTCTGATTGGTTGATTTTAGTTATTGGCCCTCTGACTGTCTTAGTCGTGTAATAATTAGTCTTATTGAATCTTATATGTCACACAGTAGTACTCAGATGTTATTTTTATCGTTGCCATCAATAACTCCTTTAGAAGTGGTTATTTTGTTTATTGTGTTTGTTACAATGTTCAGAAAAAGCTTTTGTCCTTTAAGTTGAGCTTGCATGCATCATGTTGGGTTATTAGATATTAAACATATTGTGTCATGTACCATAAGGTTACCAATTTTTAATGCACCTTGATGTTTCTTTGATGAAAGTGACAAGCTGTAAATATGCTGGTGATAAATGATTCTCTGTCTCACAACTTCATGGAAGGCCTTCATGGATAACATGCAAGTCAGAAGACTTGCATGGTAACCTCTTGGGAAAATCATAGTCAATGAATCATGTTTGAAAAAACAAAGATCTCCATAAAGCTGTGAAATTGGTGAATGATGTATCATTCATTATCTAGGTACATGTACATTGTACATCTTAATAATATGCGTCATTTATTATAGGGTATCTAAATAATTATTATAGGGTATCTAAATAATTTGCATTGTTCATTATAGGGTATCTAAATAATATGCTTAATTCATTATAGGGTATCTAAATAATATGCTTCATTCATTATAGGGTATCTAAATAATATGCTTAATTCATTATAGGGTATCTAAATAATATGCTTAATTCATTATAGGGTATCTAAATAGTTTGCTTAATTCATTATAGGGTATCTAAATAATTTGCTTCATTATAGAGTATCTAAATAATATGCTTAATTCATTATAGGGTATCTAAATAATATGCTTAATTCATTATAGGGTATCTAAATAGTTTGCTTAATTCATTATAGGGTATCTAAATAATTTGCTTCATTATAGGGTATCTAAATAATATGCTTAATTCATTATAGGGTATCTAAATAATATGCTTCATTATAGGGTATCTAAATAATATGCTTCATTATAGGGTATCTAAATAATATGCTTCATTCATTATAGGGTATCTAAATAATTTGCATTGTTCATTATAGGGTATCTAAATAATATGCTTAATTCATTATAGGGTATCTAAATAATATGCTTCATTCATTATAGGGTATCTAAATAATATGCTTAATTCATTATAGGGTATCTAAATAATATGCTTAATTCATTATAGGGTATCTAAATAATATGCTTAATTCATTATAGGGTATCTAAATAATATGCTTCATTCATTATAGGGTATCTAAATAATATGCTTCATTCATTATAGGGTATCTAAATAATATGCTTCATTATAGGGTATCTAAATAATATGCTTAATTCATTATAGGGTATCTAAATAATATGCTTAATTCATTATAGGGTATCTAAATAATATGCTTCATTCATTATAGGGTATCTAAATGATATGCTTCATTCACTATAGGGTATCTAAATAATATGCTTAATTCATTATAGGGTATCTAAATAATATGCTTAATTCATTATAGGGTATCTAAATAATATGCTTAATTCATTATAGGGTATCTAAATAATATGCTTAATTCATTATAGGGTATCTAAATAATATGCTTCATTTATCATAGGGTACCTAGATAATATGTATCATGCAGAAGATCACGTGTTCATAATACATGTATCTGAGTTTTTGCCTCCTAATGCCACTGGTGAGTTGAAATTTTCCACTTATTTTTTATGTTATTTCCTAACTTGGGAGCTCCACTGTTTGGCGAGTTTTCCAATACCATAAAATTCTGAATATAAGCCTTCTTGAAAATTTAGACCTCTCAAAAATTAGTGCCCCAAATCTGAGACCCAAAGTCCTTCAGAAAAAGGCCCAGTCCCAAATACAAACAAGCAAAATTAATGCAAATGCAAATCGTCTGGGTACAAACAATAAAGCTAAAACTGTAGCAGAGCAGGTTTTTGATGACTGCAGGAAATTATTTTAACTATTGTTGGGCTTTTTATTTTTATATTGTAAAAAGGGCATAAATAAAGCTTACTTTTTTGCTATGTTCAGATTTTTTTTATACAACAATAATAATATTAGCTTCCCTGGAAACAAGCCATCTCTAAAAATATAATGTAAGCCCTTAATAAAGGCTTTAGCATATGTAGGATTTTATAGTATTTTATTATTTTGCTAAGAGAGTTCATCTCCAACAGTTTATTTCCATTATATATTTTAACTTGGATCTATTGAGAATGTTAAATTTGAAAGGAGCATTTTTTTTTTCAAATCATAGGTAATTCTTCCACCAAGGCTTTAACCCTTAATTAACTCCCAAGAGTGCCAAAAATCATAATTCAACAAAAATCCCAAATTACATTTTGTAAAATATAGAAAAACAAATGGTACCATGCAAAAGTACTGCTGAAGAGGTTTCATTTGAATGGTCACACCATAGGATTTTATCCACAGACTCAAAAGTTAGAACAAATGGTAACATGCAAAGTACTGGTGAAGAGGTTTCATTTGAATGGTCACACCATAGGATTTCATCCACAGACTCAAAAGTTAGAACAAATGGTAACATGCAAAGTACTGCTGAAGAGGTTTCATTTGAATGGTCACACCATAGGATTTCATCCACAGACTCAAAAGTTAGAACAAATGGTACCATGCAAAAGTACTGCTGAAGAGGTTTCATTTGAATGGTCACACCATAGGATTTCATCCACAGACTCAAAAGTTAGAACAAATGGTAACATGCAAAGTACTGCTGAAGAGGTTTCATTTGAATGGTCACACCATAGGATTTCATCAACAGACTCAAAAGTTAGAACAAATGGTACCATGCAAAAGTACTGCTGAAGAGGTTTTATTTGAATGGTCACACCATAGGATTTCGTCCACAGACTCAAAAGTTAGAACCACACTACATGTCTCCAGTAGGTGTCACAGGTCACCCAACACGAGCATTCAGGTGCAAAGCAACTGCTTCCATGCACCTTCAATCTCCAAAACAAATGCATTTAGTAACCCTCAAATGGCCGGGGTAACTTATTATTTATAACTGTTGGATCCTTTTAAATATCAAGAATCTGAAAACATGACTGAGAGTTTATAAGATGCTTTTAAAATAATGCTTATGTGTGTACGTGCCTGAAATGTTGTAGTCTTCTATGTAGCCTTTCTCTTTGTGTCAAAAGTGACAGATTTTTGAAGAAAGTTTTTGTGTTTTGCGCTCTAATGATATTTCAGTAAGCCAAACCATAGGCTACAATCCGAAGCACAGAAAAGGCAGCTTTTGTGGAGAGCAGAAAATACCAATCGGTTGTTGTTTTTTACATAGGTTCGGCGCATGTTTTGGAACCCAGTTGGTGTGCCAAGAAAATTGTTGCCAGCTTACATGTATCTCCTATATACTGGACATAATTTATTTTTGTTTTATTTTATTTTGAACTTAACAATGCTGTCATGGCAACAGTGAAATACATGTACAGTATTCTAGGACAATGCAACCGTAATGTTTGTGTCTACTGCACATGTGTATAGACACTTTCTATCAATGGTGTCACAGGAAGCTGTTTACCTGAAGTTTGTTTAACCCATTCACACCTGAGGATTTTTACGTTTTTGAGTGATTTTCTGCATACACACGCCCCATAGGATTTCGTGACTTCATATTTGGAGTTACCATTGAAAGTGCTGCTGTTCTAAAACACTGAAGGCTCGAGTTTACTGGAAACGTCATTGTGACAATCTCATTTTGCTTGGTTGATTTGCAATAAAGGGTCCAATATGAATTATCTACGATTTTTGGTAAGTTCACAGCCATTTTTCATCTTTAGTAGCTGCCTGGTGAGCATCATTAAGCTTGGAGGTAGTTCAGAGTCCACTTCTCAATGAAGCGAGTTAGGTGTTGTACTTCGTTTACGAATTTGGCTCGTTGCTCGTTGAACTGGAAAAATGGCCGCCTGGAAACGAAGTGGCTTTGGGACTCGACTCTGGATGAATTTCTCGACCTACCGCGGCATATTTTGGAAGTTGCAACCACAGGAGAACACAACAAGCGCGAAATTTCGGCGGTGGGTCAGAGTGGCTGTGGACTTAGTATATATATGAAAATTTTGGAGGACGGAATGGGCGCTGTCAAAAAATCTGTTTTTTTCCCAGCATGCAGTGCGGTGGTGATGTTGAAAATCGAGGCAAGGTGAGTATGCACTAGTATAAGAAGCTGTAGCTAGGCCCGAGCAATGAATAAGAGCAAAAAAATTCACTGCTAAGCTAGGACTAGGACTGAATTTTGCTGTAAATGTTGACTTTTGGGTTTGCCACGATGATTTGAATAAAAAAAACTAAAGGCAAAAACGTGATTTTTGTTGTTTTTCTATGACGTTAAAAACGGTAATTTTTGTTATTGTCCAAATTCAAACGCTGATATTCTGCAAAAATCGCTGACTTTTTTGTGTTTATTGGGTATCTCAATTTGAAAGACTTTCTAGTCAATGCTCACTACTGCTAGTTAAGGCAATGTTTGCACGATTGAGAAAGTTACAATTTTTTAAAGCAGTGGAGTCTTGTACGGGCAGTTACGGGCGGTTCAGGTGTCAATGGGTTAAAACTACATGTACCAACACCAGGATGACAGCTGTAAGAATGATGCAATCCGTTTATAACCAGGAAATTGGAAAGAGATTGCATATCAAATTCTTTAAAGGTTAATGGCACAAGAATGAATGGTGTAAATACTGTACCTTTGCATACTTTCTACAGACCAAATTCTGCAAAAGCTGACACTTTGAACATTAAAACCTCTGAGCCTTAAATATTTTGTTCTTTTAAGACAAGAAAAAACATGAAAAATTGGCCAAAGAAGATCAGACAAGACAATTTAATAAAGGCCACATGTAGCAGCCACATGGGTAAAGAATATCACTGCTACCCACCAGGTGACCTACATGTACATGTAGTAGAGGTGGCCTTCAATGAGTAGACCCCAAAATTTCAAAAGAAGAAAGTTTGAATTAACTGCAGCATGCAGTAGACACATGCTCTCCAAAGGGAGCCTATTTTTTATATAATTTTCTAACCCTCTATTCATGTATTTATTTTTTATCACAAGTATATAATTATAAACTTAATCACTAATGTCATCACATTTCCATTTTAACTTGACAATGCTGATATGAAGACATAGAAATGTTATAGGACAATGAAACCTTAATTTTATATAATAAAGGGTCAACTACATGTAGTGACAAAATATAAAATTTAATAATCTTTATCCAACAACTTCATAATGGTAGTCATCACCATAAAACAAAGTATATTGTCAAGCAGGAGATCCAAGCTCAAAGTATGAGACCTTATATAATTGATTTGTGATGCTGTAGCACTTTTCCTGCAGGCTAATGGGGCAGACAATTGAAGGCTTTTCTGGATGTTTTGTACTTGTCAGACCTACAGTTCTAACTTGCTTGTTGTTTGACAGGAATGTTAATCAGCTATTTTCTTATGAGCAATGTTTTATTACTGCATTGTTCAATATATAAATATATACAAGTCTGTCAGTTGTGGAATTGATCAAATAATTCATTTAATTTTTTTACTAATGTTTGTCAACAGAAACCATTACAAAAGAAGACTGGGACGAGCATTTCAAAAATCACTCTGAGAAAGTTCAAGCACTTGAAAAGAAGTACAAGTCAAAGTTTGAGGGGGTATGATTAACTCTTAATTCTTATAAGGAATCAGAATTTGCTTTAATTTGAAAATAAATGGAGGATTGCAACATAATAATAATAATTTATTTCTATAGCACAAAATCACTACTTGTCCTAAACACTTTACAATGTAAAAAAAAATTACAATTGCTTTACATGTACCGTATTTTCTCAATTAAACGCCCCCGGCGTTTATTTCAAACTTGGCCTAGTGGACCCGGCGTTTCTTTGAATCAGCACTTTTTTCTTGCCCGCCATTTTTTAAGAAAGGGTTATTATTCGTTTTTCTTGGCAGCTGTGTACCTTGCCCTTAAATCTTAAGTTTATTATACCACAAATAAACGTTTGAGGGGCTTCCTTACAACTTCCTCTGTTATACCCGGCGTTTATTCGGGGCCCGGCGTTTAATCGAGAAAATACGGTATAAACAATCCTGGGGTTGTACCACTGTACCACTGTGCTGGCAATTATCAAGAGTTGTCTTTCATGGAAAGTTGAGTGAGCAATTAATGTAAGCATAGACAAAATTTCTTCAGTTGCTGCAATGAGGTCACATCTCCTCACAGCAGGCATATTTGTGCTGGCTTGTGTGTTTTGCTTTCTCAACTTTTCTTGAGAGATATATAAAAAAGTTAGTCTGGCTGTTATAATTTGTTCATGTACACTGTTAAGGCAAGCAGTCTATTTAACCCAGACAGGGTTAAATTCTCATTTCTTGTCCCCATACATTTCCTATAGAAGTAGTGGGGAGAAATTGTTTAATATCAAGAGAATTATCTTGTCTGATCATGTCCTCAATTCTCATGACGTTTTTGATTGATAAGGCATTGATATTACAAGGAGAAATTTTAATCTGATCACTCTTAGGGCTTACAGTATAAAGGGTTAATGCTCGAACAATATCACTCAGTTTGACCAAATTTTCGTGTTTATAACTCCACCACCGTCATGCAGCACCACAGTTGCTTTTATTAGAAACTATCCCCTTTAACTGTTTGCGAATTTCTACCTCTGAATTTGAAGTCAGCCATAAAATGTATTTTACAAAAAGATAATCTCAGTTGATAAATAACCAACAAAAACATACAGTAAATTTCTGTTCTGGGCTCTGACATGAATTGCTGGAATATATTTTTTTAGAAAAACTAGTGTTTAAGTTTGCACTCACTGTACACTGACATTTTTGTTTTTCAGAAAAAGATGGAAATTAAGCTGAAAGGTGGTAAACCTGGCGAGTCCATCTGTGAGATCATAAAGGACTGCGATCTGGACCTTTGTGTGATGGGAAGCCGTGGGATAGGCGCCATTCGACGCACCTTTATGGGAAGTGTCAGCGACTATGTTCTTCATCATGCGCACATTCC
Source organism: Dendrophyllia cribrosa (assembly GCA_024195265.1). Lineage (NCBI taxonomy): Eukaryota > Metazoa > Cnidaria > Anthozoa > Scleractinia > Dendrophylliidae > Dendrophyllia > Dendrophyllia cribrosa. The sequence goes on along the minus strand of JAJLRJ010000013.1, from coordinate 854,021 downwards.
TGTCATAATTTGTCCAAAGAAATGATTTTAAGCAATGAAATTTCCATTTTAAGATAATGATTTGTTCGGTAAGGTGGCACTTTATATCACAGTACATGTACTTACCTTTTCAGTTAAAACTCGTAACGTGGGTCATGATGATGTTTTTGAATAAATGCGTCAATTGTTAAGTACTGTGCTGTAGTGTTTTTTTTTATGTTTGTTTCCAACGCTAACTGGCCACTTTGTCTATGTTGTTTCAAAGTGTCACCACGGGGAGCTCTATACTTAGGCCCTATTTACATGGAAAGAGGATGATTCTAGTGCTAGGATCATCCTATCTGAGAGGTAGGATGATGCTAGCGCTAGGATCATCCTAGTGCCGCATTTTTGCATGTAAACCAAATGAACCTTCCAACGCTAACTGGCCACTTTGTCTATGTTGTTTCAAAGTGTCACCACGGGGAGCTCTATACTTAGGCCCTATTTACATGGAAAGAGGATGATTCTAGTGCTAGGATCATCCTATCTGAGAGGTAGGATGATGCTAGCACCAGGATCATCCGAGCGCGACATGTTTTCTGCTTCCAGTTTACATGCGAATTGGATGATCCTAGCGCTAGGATCATCCTATCTAAGAGGTAGGATGATGCTAGCGCTAGGATCATCCTAGTGCCGCATTTTTGCATGTAAACCAAATGAACCTTCTAGGATCATCCAGGATCATCCTCTTTCCATGTAAATAGGGCCTTAGCCTGCGTAGCAGACAAGCTCGCATTCGCCCGGGTTACACGCTATCTTGGATTCGGGAAAAGCTAGAGATGAGTCACTCGATTCATCTACCCCTCCCCCTCTCGGGTAGGAACCGACTGCGGTGCACACAGGCAATTACACAAAGCAATCTTTTCTTTTTTTGTAACTCAACGTTGACAAGAGCCGTTCCGAGAAAAGGTGCGGATGCCATCACAGGAAAACCAAGCGTAATGTTTGCATATTGATATTTGAAAATATAAGACTGTATGGAATTTCGAATTGAACGTTTTAAGCAATATTGAATATATAAAATCAAAATTGCTAAATAAAATCGTTGAAACATTTATTGGTGTTGTGTTCTATCTTTATACAGTGTTTCTACGCTATTTGAACGATTTTTAGTCCATCTATCTTATATAATATAACTGAAAGGAAGGAGAGTTCGGTAGCTTTCGGCGTCCGACACGTGCCCACAAATGGCTCATTTTTCGCACAAAAATAGGTGCTGCTCCCATTCTGACTGGTCGTCTTCACAGTAGAATAACGTTAAATTGCATGTCTTCGAACAAATTGAACGTCCCTTGTTATGATGACGAATAAGCCGCTCCACAAAATCACATGGCACTGCAAAATAGGCGCCAGAAAGGCGTGAAGAACAGAATAGACCTCGAATGCGCGGTCAGTACTGGGCACCAGAGTAAAATCAAAGCCCAACAGGGAAAGGCAAAAATGACAGGTTGACAAAATTGAACATGCCCTTCCCTGTTAGAATGGGAGCAGCACCTATTTTTGTGCGAAAAATGAGCCATTTGTGGGCACGTGTCGAACGCCGAAAGCTACCGAACTCTCCTTCCTTTCAGTTAAAAAAAAAAATCAGGGCTGTGTCGGATCGTTCCGAGGTTGTGGATACAGTAGCTTAAAGGCCTCACTTGATCATAACTTACTTTATTTACGATGCTACTGACAGACGACAACAAATGATATCCGTAAATTATATTTACATAAACTTTGTCAGTTTCTTCTTATTGTTCACATTACTCATGGTGATTTTATTTGTCCCGGCATGCGCAGGCGCTATTTATAAATTGGGATCTCAAGTGCCTTTAAAACATCCTAAATTTTATCTAACATGTCTGTAGTAACCTTAATTTTACAGTTTAACATCTGTATGTAGGTGGCGTACCCGGCCCTATCCGCGAACGAACAACCAACAAATACTTAGGGGTTATTCACATGATACCGGAATGACTTTCATTCTGGAACGAGTTCATTCCAGCTCCATATATTTCTCTGTATCTGTTTACATGATACCGAGGCGAAATTTTGTTCCCGTACAGGTCATTCCGGAATGAGTTCACTCCGGCTTTCAATCCGAATGAAATTCTCGTTCAGATATGACATTTCATTCTGGTATCATGTAAACTGAAAACGAATTTCGTTCCAAGATGAAAACCACAACCCGTGTAGTCTGCGGCGAGTGACGCATGCGTATCGTTGCGCGAAACTTGCGCCATCTTTGTTTTCTGATTTGGCGCGAAAACCACGCAAGCGAGAACGCCTTAGGCTGAGCCGGTCGATTTTGTCATGTGAATACAGTGCGTACTTCATTTTGGAACGAAACTCATTCCGGTATCATGTGTATAGCCCCTTAGTCAAGGCCACAGGATGCTCAAACCAAAACACGTGTATGACGCCCTGTACGTTTACATGAATAGAATATACAACTTCACAGGAAATAATACACTATATTGTAAACGAGCAGTTAATGAGGGTAACCACAGCACGAAATCTGAAAACCGATACAAACCTGCGGCCCTCGGATTCCAGATCGAATTGGAATTTGGAAGTGTTGGTTTATGAGGAGAGGGGAAAACCGGAGTACCCGGAGAAAAACCTCTCGGAGCAAGGAGAGAATCAACAACAAACTCAACCCACATATGACGCCAGGGCAATTTTCCCTTTCGTAAACAAGCGATGCCATTTTAGCGACACTTAGAAAATTTTTCACCAATTTTAGAATTTTTTTTTTCTATCAGAAAAAGAAAATTGCATTACCTAGAATCGAACCCGGAACCTCTACATGCTAGCATCTCTCCTTTATATTACCACTAGACCACTGGGTTGATCCGGCAAACCCAAGAAAATTTTAATTATAAAAGGTGCTTTTCTTAATATATATGCTGTGGTTCAATTTTATCCTTGTTAATGAGTTTTAAACAAAGGAAAATAAAATTTGAACCAAGGATAAAATTGAACCACAACATATATCAATAACGGGTCACCCTAACCCTAGATCTTACCTAACCGCGAATATAGCTTAGATCTAATAATCGCTTTACCTAAACCCAGTTTTATCTAATAATGATAGCCTACTTTCATCCCAATCCAGGCATAAACAAGAGAGAAATGGCATCGACCATTACAAAAGGCCTGGTTACCAATGAATGCTAATGATGGCATCGACCGTTAAAAATGGCATCGCTTGTTTACGAAAGGGAAATCGGCGGCCGGGAATCGAACCCGGGCCACATTGGTGGGAGGCGAGTACTCTCACCACTACACCACCCCTGCTCGAAAAACAGGATTTTCATCAATGGTTTTGCAAAGAAAAGGTTCGCAGGGCCGTACGGGTCATATGATAATACAATATACTGAAAATGAAGGTAAGTAACCACAGCACGAAATCTGAAAACCGATGTCAAGTGATTTTGTTGAGAAACTTGAAAACGTGTTTTTAATTTCTCCACGCATTCATTTCTGCGATGAAACCTGTCAAATTAATGTCTACGTAAAACTTAGCTTTCGGGCCCGAAATGACATCGGGAGTTTTGAGACACGCACAACTTGGAACCAAAGCTAAATATTTTTTAGGCTTTTATCGGTTGAATATATTTCATTTTTCCAGTCACAAGATCATGCTAAACTGTTGGGAAGAAGACCCTATGATCGTCCGACATTTCAACATCTTACAAAAGAGTTGAAAGAAATGGAAAAACAGCACAAGGTGAATTAATTAATGACCAAAAAACATCATATTTGTATGTGTTATTGTGTACCGAAATGATTTCGGGCAAACTTAGCAAAACGAAGTGATCTTCAGTGTAGCTAACCAGGGGTTTCGCCTCTCGAAAATAAGAGTATAATATGGCTGAATAAAAAAAAAATCAATTGGATTATGCGTTATTGTGTAGCGAAATGATTTCGGGCAAACCTATCAAAACGAAGTGATCTTCAGTCTAGCGAACCAGGGATTTCACCTCTCGAAAATAAGAGTCATATGGCTGAATAAATCAAAAAATCATTATTTTTTAATCAATTGGATTGACTTTAATTGAAAAGCTTTTTGCTGAGTTCGCGACAAATTAACATCGACCTACGGTAGGTTGGACACCTTATTGAGAATATATAACGTAATATCAACACTTAGAATTTTGTCTTCAAGGATAAAAAGGAAATTATAAAATCCTCACCGAAAATCGAACCCGAACCCTATCCCTTACCCTAACCCTACCCTAGGCTACCCTAACCTTAACTACAGCACCACCAAGCTGCTCAAGAAAATTCCAACCTCAACTGCAAGCTTACCAGTTTAATCCATTTTTTACGTTATATAATTCTTAATAAGGTGTCCGACCCCCTGAAGGTCGATGTTAATTTGACATCACCTTTTGCTGATCACCACCTCCTCTTTTGCTGTTATTGCTTATAATTCCACGCATGCCTAGTAAAATAGTTGATATCTCCATGCATGTATCGAAAAACTGGGATACATTTCAATTTTAAAATAATTGATTAATTTTATGGTTTTTATTTTTAACAGACATATATTAACATGCAAGATTACGACACCAAACTCTACGAGAATGTGGACGATTTGATGTTTTAGTATGTGCCATACGGCCGCATGGTACGACGGTACTGATTGACTGACTGCAGACTCTTCAGTGTGCGTGACAAAACATACGATCGAATGATTTTCTGGGAAGAAGAAAAAACGTCTTGTGTTCACAAATAAATTGTACATTTTTATAACGCAGTGTGCTCAAAATCATCCTCTTTAAATCTTTTAAGAAGGAATAGATTTTAAATGTCGATACAACTATTTCAACTAACGTTGTCGGATGAAAAAGCTTAAAGCCAAGACCGCAAAGTAATATGGGGTTTTTATGCATAAATTTACCAAAATCAACAATTGAAAGCTGAAGCAAAGGCAGTTGTTCCAATTTGTTTGTCTAACGTGACTGGACTGTCCGGGAGCTTAATTTGTAGGGACGTCTTTCAAGTTCAAAGAGAGAAAAGAAAAAATTAACCGTCGTGTGTTTATTGTTCTCCACATAACCTATAATTTGATCATTTGACGTTGTTGTTTTGCAGGGAGCGGCAAAGAAATGTACCAAAATGTAAAACGCACGTGCAGAGGCATCTTTTCGCTCATTAAACCTATTGTTTTGTGCCGTTCTCTCTGCCGTCGACATTATGGCTCCTTAAGCTCCCTAATGCTTTAATCTCTCCACACTGTCAAAGAAAGGAACGCTTCGATCGAAGGCAATAAGATTCGCGTCTGTTTTTGTTTCGTAAGAACACGGAGACAAACGTCATTTTCCCGTCGCACCCGCACTGCCAACCGGAAAAATAGAATGTCTATTGACAACTACCATACCACCTTGCGGCCTTGGCTTGTAGGCTTTGAGCTTTCATCCGACAACGTTAATTGAAATAGCTGTATATGAAATGTCAACAAGCATTATTTGTCTTGTTTCCAGAATTCCATTGTGTCGTATCGTTTATGGTTTATGTTAAAATATCGATATATGAAATGTTAACGAGCCTTATTTGCCTTGTTTCCAGAATTCCATTGTGTCGTATAGTTTATAGTTTTCTTTTTTTGCCGACAACATTTTTTCAGTTTGGTGTTATTAAAATAGGGAAAACGTTTACACAACGAAGCAAAGTTGTTGTTTTCCGTTCTTACAGTCTCTAAAGACACTGTAAAGAGATATGTTTCAGTTACAATAACTACATTTAAGAACAAGCTTAAAGTGCCCATCACCCCTAGAATGTTATTTTCAGAATCAGCTCTATGTACATTGAATAGTTGAATGGTAAAATATTTCTTGTTTTGAACGTCGCGTTTGTGAGTTATAGAGATTTGAATTTGCAAAATGCTAATTAGATGACGTCAACCCGGGACTGTGCCATTATTTCTACGCCAATTTACAATGCGCAGTTTACAGCTTGAGGATAATAATTTGATAAATACTAAAATTTAACTGTGGATAGTCGATTGATTCGTAAAAAATATTACTTGGAGGTGAAAACAAGTAGTTGATTATGATTCCCGGGTTGACGTCATCTAATTAGCATTTTGTAATTTCAAATCTCTATAACTCACTAACGCGACGTTCAAAACAAGAAATATTTTACCATTCAACTATTCAATGTACATAGAGTTAATTCTGAAAATATCTTTCTAGGGGTGATAGGCACTTTAACACGTATTTGCTTCGGCTCGCTTTTTAGTATTACTTCTTTTCCATATTGTATTAAGCTTATGATGATGATGATGATTTCAGCAATATTCATACATAATTTAGTAATATTAATGCATATATAAGACGCTGTATATTAGATTTTATACAATGAACTGAATACTACGCGCTCAGTGATTGGTCGTTGCCTATGATCTATCAGAGTACAGACGCACGGCTGACGTCATAGAAAAATTGTTTGCTTTGTTTTGTCCAACGTGGCGCACAGTTTTGAAAATGTTTGCGAGATTATTCTGGATTGGGCAAGTGAAAGCCTTATAAAATGTTTAGCAGGAGCTGTTTACGAGCAAGAAAAAGAGGAAACCAAGACGAAAAGTGTTCTTGGCGACTTGAAAAATACCTAAACTGGGACAAATCTTCGAACAGTCGAGCGCTACGAGGCAAGTTCGTAATTTTACTCTTCTTCTTACTTTTCTGTTCTTTGTATAAAACAAATAGATTCTATTTTGCCGTGTGTATGTTCAGTTATAGATCACAGAAGACATCAAAATGTGGTAATAACATCAGTGACACACTCGTCTGCGGCTCGTGTGCCACGTTTTTGTTCTTACCACATTTTGACGTCATCTGTGATCTATAACTGAACAGACACACGGCAAAATGGAACCTATTTGTTAATCACTACTGATTTCTTTCATGCATAAATTATCAAAATTCATGCATAAATTAACAAAATTTATGCATAAAGTAACAATATTATTCCATAAATTAGCAATATTCATGCATATATTAGACGTTGTATATTAGATTTCACTACAGTTTTGAACCTCCCTAAGCGACCACCCAAAATGCAAAGCCAACGGGAGGTCAGACCACAGAGATCCTAACTTTGAATCGTATGAATCTATAGTAATCGCGTTCAAAGAACGCAATTCTAATTTCGTGTTGGTTTCCCTGTGCCTTGCAAGCAGTAAAATTTGAGATTTTTGGTGTCCGGTCTTCCAAATGGCCGCCCCTATTGCTATTTTCAGGGGCTCATTTCCTCCGGAAATTCCTTCGAACGCGTCTCCATAATCTCCGATCACTGCTAGTTTTAATGTACAGAGCGCAAAATATTGTATCATATTGAACTTTTGATGCAAGGGACAAAAAGTTTCGTTTTATTAAACTTGCTGTAACGCATTATTCAATTTGCGCCTGCCGTGACATCAAAATATGGGCGAGTGGTCGCTGACCAGAGGTTTAAAACAACAGAAAAATTCAAATCACCAGCGTTGAAAGTGGTCACGTTCGCTTAGCAGCGCCCCCTACATAGTTTGGGTTTTTTCCCAATCCTAATTTCTTATAATTACCTTAGTGAAATTTTAGTCATTAGTAGCTAGTACGGCTGTAAATAATATATATATATATATATATATATATATATATATATATATATACTTTTTAAAAATACAAAACTGAATGCAAGGCTGGCACTACGGCAAAGGGCAGATTTATTAATGGCCAATATTTCGACTAATAGTACTAGTCTTCCTCACTGAGGAAAACAATTAGCATTACTAAATCTGCCCTTTGCCGTAGTGCCAGCCTTGCATTCAGTTTTGTATTTTCACATTCAAGTGACGCCTGGCACGAGATCTTTCACAAGAAAGATCCGGCAACTACCAGCAAGTTTAATTTCTGCGTCGTGTGGACCTCGGTCTGTATCCAAAGGTTTTTCTATATACTTTTTAGTTGTAGACTATTTGTGTTCCCACATTAGTATGGATTTTATCCCAAACTATAAGGTTTTTTGACACGTAAATAAAGTTTACAGGGGTTTGGACTATAGTGATTTGACTGGAAGAAATTTGGTATTTTGGCAAAGTGGTCGCTTAGAAGAGGTGGTCGCTTAGGAGAGGTTTCGACTATAGTGATTTAACTGGAAGAAACTTGGTATTTTGGTAAAGTGGTCTCTTAGCAGAGGTGGTCGCTTAGCAGAGGTGGTCGCTTAGGAGGGGTGGTCGCACATGGAGGGTCCACTGTAGTACTTATCTTTAGCTGATGGTAAAGCGCTTAGAAGTGTATTGTATAGGCCGGCGCTATAAAAGTGATCTGTTATTTTTATTATTTAAACTGCCAACGCTTTCCTGGTCTAACATTAATTCAGTACGAAACACACACACAAGAAGAGAGACCCTGGGAACGAGGTTGGCATTGGCAGTGGCCTGAATCCAGGGAAGGCCCCCTACCCCGAAGGACCTAAAAATTCATTCTCTAACATTTTGACTACCCCCGCCCCCCATCCCCCCTCCCCCCCCCCCCCCCCCCCCCCCCGCCTTCTTATTCGCATACATGACATTCTCCGTTAATAATTATCTAGAATAGTAACGCACGTTATGAGGAAGTAATACTGTTTTGATCAAGAATGAATGTAGCCTTCACATATTTCGTTTCTTTCGAAACATTGGACGAAATACAAAAAAGGGCGAGATGTTCATGTGGGAAACTGTATGCCTGATAATCCTTGTGTTTCGTTTAGAAACATCAGGTATGTATGTGACGATATTGATTTTGTACGACTCGAGAAGGGAATATCACAGAAATATGTAATCACTTTCATCTCGTTTCAACAGGTAAAATTTCCAATCATTAATAATGAAAATTATACTTCTTATAAGGTTTTCTTCTTGAATGACCCGTTTAAACGGGTTAAATATTTAACATAAGTTCATCATTTGGTTGAACCAATATTTTACGTAGTGAAGGAATGATGAAATTAAATAGGTGATCTTTTAACATGCAGTGTTGAAACGTGTTGATTGTTGTTGAAATCGAAAGTGTGTTGAAACCGTCACTGATTCAACTTGGTCTAAATTTTGATTCAATATCGCTCCAACTTTTCTTTGTTCTCTCAAATGTTGGACCGTGTTGAAGGTGTTTGAATATTTGTTCGGAATTGTGTGACATAAATGTCTGTTCGATCATAATGTAGTATTAAACCCTCTGTTGAAAATTTCTAGGATTTATCGATAACTGGAAGCTGTTATCGGAAGTTAGTGTTTCTAAACCTTGACATGATATAAATCTATGAGCTAAATCTATCTGTGGCTTTAATCGGCGATCATGGTGGAAAATTTAATGTTTCAGGATAAAATAAATTCCGGAAATAATCGGGCATATCACTTACTACAGCAGTGTCCGATTACTTTCGCACTGACCTTAACGCAGTAATCGGGCCATTTAAACAATTAATATACCTCGATAACATATAAAATATAAACTAGTAGTAATCATAGATTATAGTGCGTCTCCTTATTCCGTGGCACCTCGTCTTAGCCTAGTACCTCAGTTTCATGAATTAATTCAGCCACTGTTGAAAAGAGCTATGTCGCGAGATATGTCACGCAGGCAAAAACGTCGGGCCGTCATCAAACAAATTCACGCTATCGCCGTGGAATCGGGCAAAATCCTGCCGTGCTGTGTACTCCGAAAGGTCTCAGATTTTTCCGACATATAAATAGTATATTTGTCTTGATTTCATTTCGGTTATTTCTCCGATTCTGAAATCATACTCCTCAGTACATGTACCAATACCGAAACCGGAAATGAGAAATTTCGACGTTTAAGTCACGCAACATTCAACGTGAAATTTCGCAAGATTTTTCGGATAAAATTACAACTACCAATTGCAACAGGGGCACCCAACGAAATGTTTCGGTGCAATATCTGTTCGGATGGAAGGTTGGCTAAAAATTTCGAAAAATTTCACCGAGCGATTCCCTAGACTTTTCGAGGTTTTTCGGAAAATCACGAAGTTGCCCTAGAATTTTCGGAAATAATGCGAAAACCATGAAGTTGCCCTAGAATTTTCGGAAATAATTTTATGTCTCATAATTTTCGAATGTTTTTTTTGTCCGCTAAAACAAACAAAACAAACGGAACAAAGATGAATCCTGCATATGAATGCAGTAGAACAACTGAGTTAAGATCCTGCTGTTTGGAACCATAAGGAAGGACTCAGTGCCATTCGTATAATTTACACCCCCTAACGTTTTCGGATGAATAGGTTTTACGCCTATAATATTCGGATGAGCATTTATATTGCCTAGTATTTTCGCTAAATTGCTATACGCACAAGTATAAAAATAATTTCCCCTCAAATTTTCTTATGAAAGTATTGGCTACTCCATGTCCTTGAACTTTCGAAAATACCCATCAGTATAGCTAAAACTTTCGGATGAGAAAAAAAAGCCCCCTAGAACTTTCGAAGCGACCAAAGTTCCCCTAAGATATCCGAACAGATAAATATTTTTTAGGGCAGCTTCAAATTAACCAAACAGGCTTCTAAAGCATAGAGAAATACATATTAGACATTTCTGACGTATTTGGAAACATTCGGTCGTTGGGTGCCCCTGTTGCAAGTAAGACACAAGACTGTTGAATATAATTCCTTTATTAGCTAGACAAATTTTAGTCACAAAACTGCGAAATCTTTAGTCGCAAATGCGCCCGATACAGGCGCAATTTCGAGCACTGTAAAGTTAAATAATCTGCGTTCGCCTGGCGCGGCCGGTCAGTGAATTATTGCTACAAGACATTAGCGAATTGCACCGTACCGTAGAACATCGCGAAGAACGACGTCGGTATTTAGGTGAAAGCTTCCCAAATCAGGCAGAGAACCACAGCAAAATCAAGATAGAACATTCAAAACATACCAGAACGGCAGCGAGGAAAATCTGTAACTTCTTGCTTGATTCCAAAAAGACCCAACAACTTACTTGGTCCGGAGAAGAACCTTCGTCCAATTTTTCCACTGCGTACTTTTACTAGGCATTGAAATATTGAGCCGTACGATTCCAAAATCGGGAAAATATCCGAAACTAAATCAAGACAAATAGATTATTCACATGTGACATTTCGAAACCCCAGCTCCCCAGGATGATGCCTGATTTCCACGCGATGCTGGATACTATTGTGACGTTTCAAAATGGCGCAGATTTGGTACCGACACTTTTCTCGATTCGTTCCGCTTAGCCTAGACGACGCGCTAAGAATGCTGGATACTATTGTGACGTTTCAAAATGGCGCAAATTTGGTACCGACACATTTCTCGATTCGTTCCGCTTAGCCGACAAGATTAGGAAGCGTCTCCTTCGTCGACGCAATAAAGCATGATAAATAAACAAAAAATATAAAAAACGAGTGCAAACGGCATACTGAAAAAGAGGTCTCAATAATACTTGTTTTATGATAGTAGTACTGATTCATGATACGTGACTTAGCTATTTGAAGGTTCATAACTTAACCGTGTACCATGAAATTTTTGCGGATTTTGAGGATTGCACTCGATCCGCAAAAATGTTCCCACACAGAAAAAAACTCTCACTGAATAATACTCCGCAAAAATTTACTCCATTCAGTCAAACAAAGCATATTCTGATCGACTATTACTTTTTGCAATTCAAATTTTACATTCTCGTAAACCAATAGATACATATTACAGGTCGTGGCATAGAAATAACAGTTTTTTCTTGAGCGTGGCAGAGGGCAGGGGTAGGTTTTTTGTTTCATTTTGTAGTGCGTCTGTCCTTAAGAACTCACTGAAATGTCTCTAAGTAGTTATATAAAGAGCGTACGTAACTTAACAAGTAATAAAAGTCGCAACTGATTAGTTCCCAGCAGAAATTTCATTCATCTCTTAACCCCGGCGTCAGGATGACCATGGTACCATAATTTTTCAGTGTCAACCATGGTTGACCATGGTTGGCTGTGTTGAGACCATGGTGTCTGACCATGGTCCAAGAAAAGCCTTGACCATGGTACATTGCCAACCATGGTCAGAAATAATGATAATTATATTTCATGGAAAATGTCACAAAAATATCATTTTTGTACACTTTGTATAAAACCCGAGTAATTTGTGCAAGTCAGTCTGTCAGTCTAAATTAGTTTTCCTTCACATATCTAGAATAGTAACGCACGTTTATATGAGGAAGTAATACTGTTTTGATCAAGAATAAATGTAACCTTTACATATTTCGTTTCTTTCGAAACATTGGACGAAATACAAGAATTAAAGGGCGAGATGTTCATGTGGGAAACTGTATTCCTGATAAAATAATCCTTCTGTAAGTTTCGTTTAGAAACATCAGGTATGTATGTGATACCCGGGGGGAAGGGGGGTGGTACTCCCTTATATACGCTATATAGGTATGTGCCGCCCGATAGGGTAGGGTTTTTTTAGGTGCTCAGTCCTTAAATAGGGTATCCTTTTTGGTATTTTTGGTATTGTGGTCCTTAGATATTCCTTATATAGGGTCACTAAATTGCAGTATCCACCCCAACGCACAAAACGAAAAATATATGGTCTGTTACAACTAGGCCTTAAAAAGGGTATCAAATCTCGATTTTCTATCCTTAAATAGGGTCAGGGTTTGAGAACCTTGGCGGCACACACCTATCCTAAATTGTCGGGAGTACCCCCCCCCCCCCCGGGAATCCGGGATGTGATATCGATTTTGTACGGCTCGAAAAGGAAATATCACAGAAATATGACAGATATCGTAATCACTTTCATCTCGTCTCAACAGGTAAAATTTCCAATCATAAATAATGAAAATTGTAACTTATAAGGTTTTCTTCTTGAATGGCCCGTTTAAACAGGTTAAATATTTAACATAAGTTCATCATTTGGTTGAACCAATATGTTACGTAGTAAAGGAATGATGAGATTAAATAGATGATGTCCTTAAGAACTCATTGAAATGTCTCTAAATAGTTATATAAAGAGCGTACGTAAGTTAACAAGTAATAAAAGTCGCAACTGATTAGTTCGCAGCAGAAATTTCATTCATCTCTTATAAAACCGCAAAAAAATTGTTCCCGCAAAACACAAAAAATCGCCAATCCATGAAATAAAACTCCCACAAACGCCCCTCGCAGCTTGCTCGCAGTGTAAACAACCCCTCAGTCTGGTATTCTACCAGACTGAGGGGTTGTTTACACTGCGAGCAAGCTTCTTCTATTTGTTAAAAAAAAAAACATACAGAGCACTCCATTGTTAGGTTTGATAATTAGGCTTTAAGCTTTGAATCGACAACTATAGCCGGCCATACTGGTCAATTCGGACATAGTATGCATCATTTTGAACGAATTGTAGGAACAGGTCTTCTAAAAGCCGAAGTCTAGATCTAGTTATAAATTGAGCGGTCTGGCCGGCCAGGATCTTGTTTGATAGGCATGGCTCAAATATATGTAAACAACACATGTCATATTCTGTCATATTTTTCGGCTCAATACCCTAAAAGGTACCGCGATAATTCTAACAGTGGTCATCTTAGATTTTAGCATGACCCCTAAAAGGTACGACCAGCACCCCCGTAATTTTTCATGATATCGAAGACCCTCCCCAGGGTGGGGGTGGGGTTCTGAGAAATGTAAGCGCCCTAAGTCTTAAAGGGGCAGTATCACGAGGTCGAAACTTGAAAACGTCGGCCCACGTTTTCAAGTTTGATTCCGCAAATTCAAAAAGGCCGTCGAGAAGTGGAGGTATTTGTTGAATCAAAAAATCCGTTTTGATAGCCGGAAGAAAGAAAAAAATCACTTTAAACAGTGATATATCCAAAATTCCGGTGCAGGAATAGTGAACAGTGCCGCGCGTGGAACCTCGTGATGATGCCCCTTTAATAATGAATTATTTACAGACAGCATTGGATGGCCATCTGGCACATACGGGATACCTAAACCTACATCCGGGTGTCCTTGGGCGGACGGCTTTCAGTGGAAGACTGGATGGAGATCTCAAGACATGAATGGTGACTATTCAAACAACTCAAAGTCGGCTGAATTTCACCTTGATGGAGAAGTAGATAGCAAGAAAGTAAACAGATCATTCTGTATGAAGACTAATAGAACAAGCGATATAAACAATTCCACTTGGCCTTCAGGTGAATAACAAACATACATTGCTCGTTTATAAAGTAAGCATTTTTGTTAACATAATAATTAATTTTAAAGTTTAGTCCACAGCATGTTGATAGGGAATGCTTACCGGTAATCAAGAGAATTTAAGAAGAGATCTTGATCTCGATTTCTTAGTTTGGTCGCAGTCGAGATTACTCTTAATAACAATAAACAAGGGAAGGGACAAACATAATTTGAAGAAGCAAGTTCCCGGAATTATTCCTTAAACTTGAGCTAGTTTAAATACTTGGGACAAGGCGCAGGGATGTTTTAGCCAAAGTGGGTGGCACGCACGCAGGGTCTCATCCCCCCCGAGTTCCTTTCCTTTACTTTCCTTTTGACGAAAATGTATAGTTCGCGCGCACTCGTCCTCGAGCAAGGTCCCTTTCTGTTTAACAACCTTAAACCCGTAACTTAATCGAAACTTTTATTTTCTCCAGGTCAGTACTGTATTTATAAGAAGAGACAGTGCCCTGCAGGTTTGTCAAAGGGTTATGTCAAATGGGATGATGATGATAATACAACATTTACTGTCAAAGAAGGGACACTTCCTGGTGGCAAATATAACCGCAATACAGAGATTCGGTTTTGCTGTAAAATTGACGGTGACAAAAACGAGCCCATCCTCCTACCCACTAAAACTCCATTTTTCCTGCTGGCGTACAACTCATCAAAATGTCAAATGGTCAAGTGGGCGACAGCGAGCTTGGAATGGATATATTATGACACGGAAGATCGTCGAAATTCAGATAAAGCGGAAGGGAAATATCCGTATGAGGCAGGGAAAAAGCACCCCACGATATATTATTGTTACTACCGCGGTAAGTAAAAAGTAAACGGTTGGATCCTTCTATCTTGTGATCAACGTACCTTAGGTTAAACTGTGGGTATGGGGGTTATAGCGTTCGACGTTTGGAGAACGCAATCATAAACTTGACGCAGAGCAGGAAAAAAACTCGATTTTTGGACGAACAAGGTACCGGAAACACGTCATACCATTCTTGACGCAATTCTTGAGGCGCGAAGCCTGGGCACTAAAACAAACAAGCGCACGCACTTTATAGAGTCCTTAAGTGATGACGTCACAAAAACTAATTTTGTGAAATTATGTAATGAACCAAGGCAAAATTAGAAGCGATAGGGTTTGTATAGAGTCATCAGAGCATGACGGTGCCAATATTCACTAGGATGCTGATTTTTGGCAAGCGGGCGTTTTTCGTCTTGCCCTTTCCGAATATCGAGTTTTTTCCTGCTCTGCGTCAAGTTAATGATTGCCAAAAATCAGCATCTAATTTTGCCTTGGTTCATTACATAATTTCACAAAATTAGTTTTTGTGACGTCATCACTTAAGGACTCTATTTCTCCTCGTGCCACCTTCATTGTTACGTTTATGATACCCAGCAAAGGAAAATAACTGATGTAAGCTTGTAATACAAGAAAACTTGATACACTATACTGAGTGGTCTCTTAAAATGAACCTTCAAGACAAAAAAAGGAGAGCTTACTGATTCCCCACGCTTAAACCCTTTGAACTGCTTACTCCGCAATGGCCATGTTTACATCTTGAATAATCGTTATGTTTGCATCTAATCGTTATGTAATAATCATTATGTTTACATCTTGAATAAACTATGACAACTATGTATGTATAGTATGAATTGTTGCAAGTTTGTTATGTTACACTTATATACATCAAGGTGTAGCCAGCTTTTTTACACGTACAGCTGTAGACCAGGGGCCCGTTTCTCGAAAATCCCCCAACTTTTGACCATCCCGACCATGTTACGGTGTTGATGTATAACAAATTGTTCAGTTGCAAGCATAAATTATATACATCCACTTTGAAACAAATGTTGTACATCTTATTTGTAATGGTTCAGCCTTCGAACGCACTTCTCTAATCCGTGATTACTCCTAGTATAAATATTATATGGGTGTTGGGGTGGGGGTGGGGGGTGGGGGGTGGGGGGTGGGGAGTATTTCTCTTTGCTGTTTCAGATTTCGAAGGCAATTTATACTATATTTACGATAATAAATATGAGACAAAGGACCCGAGAGTTTAACCGTTAAGACAATACCGGGTTCGTTGAATCAAGGGGCACTTCCAGATGATTGAGAGTTCTTTAAGTTAACTTGGTCGTTCATATTTAAATTATACCACAAAGTAAACAACAACACCATGTTGTTTTTTCGACCAAGTTTATTGGTTTTGAAAAGTAGTTAAAACTTAGGACTTTGTCTGTGACACGAGAACTTCAGCTGCCTGTACTATCTTTGTTCTGAACTCCAAACCAGCAGGTACCAAGAAGTTTTTAGAGTTAGGGTTAGCCTAACCCTAACCCTAACCCTAAACCTAATCCTTACTCTAAACCCGTATAGAGGTTTTGCACGGCAGCCATGTTGCATGGCAGGAACAATGAAAATGTTTTGCATTAGAAAGAACATTCTTTCCCATAGAGAAAAGAATCTATTGTTCCTGCCGTGCAAAACCTCTATTCCTTTATCTTTAATCGATATTCCTTTATCCCAAACACATATTCATCTATCTTTTTAGAATGTAATGAAACCCTGATTGGATTGAGCGGGATTTTCCATTCACCAAACTATCCACAAAAGTACCCGGATGGACAGTACTGCTCCTGGAGGATCACGGTCAGCTTAGCGCAACAAATCCACTTAACATTCACAAACTTCAGTTTGCAAAGTGAGAATAACACGGACAGTTTATACATCTATGATGGAGAGAATGCCACAGTGGAGGTGTTGGGAGTGTTTTATGGAGGTCACCCTCCCCCCAAGGAAGGAATTAATTCCTCGTCAAACCAAATGCTTGTAATATTCAAATCAGATAAGAACGACTCTTACACCGGCTTCAGTGCCTCGTACAATGCAGTTAACTATCCAGGTAAGAAATATGAAATTATCTTCTTCTCAGTTTCAGCACATTTCTTTAACTTTTCAAATAGTTTGAATAAGCGCCGCATTGGTGTCATAGATTACGGAAATTACCACCAAATATTTTAATGCACTCCGTTTACTGCCAAGGGCAATTAATTGTCTGAAATTCAAGCCGTTTTACTTATTTTAAAATGCAAAAATACGAAATTTAACAATACAATGTAATTATATTTACGATTGATTCCTTGATATGCCAAGTGACAAAACATTACGCTATACACAAAGGACTTAGTATACGTCTGTTAATTCAGTAATCATGTATGAAAACAAAACCTGTATCTTTGTCTCCTAATCAGAATCAACTGTTGCCACCACAACTACACCAATGCCGGAAGTGACGTCATCCCCAACTGTTATCCCCAAAACGTTGGAAAAGACAACATCCAGTGGAGACCCGACTTCAAGAAAAGGCGGGAAAAATAATCAAAGGAAAGAATCTGAAGGAAAAGGTAACAAACGCCAATCTTTTACTTCATTTTCACACTCAAATGTACGGAGGCCCATAGGTGTCATGCTCAATCTTTTTTATTTATCTCGAGATAATTTAGTCCTTGTTCAGTTTAATTATCTCGAGATAATTTTTTTATACCGAGATAATTTTTTTATCCCGAGATAAATTTTTATCTCGAGATAAAAATGATCTCGAAATAATTTTTTATCTCGAGATAATTTTTTTATACCGAGATAATTTTTTTATCCCGAGATAAATTTTTATCTCGAGATAAAAATGATCTCGAAATAATTTTTTTATACCGAGATAATTTTTTATCCCGGGATAAAAACTTAAATTTATCTCGAGATAATTTTTTATCTCGAGATAATTTTTTATCTCGAGATAATGATTTTATCTCGAGATAAATTTTTATCCCGAGATAATTTTTTATCTCGAGATAAGTTTTTATCTCGAGATAATTTTATATCACAAGATAATTTTTTTTTAGGTAAAAACGGCAAAGTGATCCTTACAGCAAGGAGAAGAGATTGAGACAGAAGTGAAATAAAAAAACAAACAGTTGAATATATTTGCCCGATATTTCAGTTTGCAAAACCTCGAACCTTCTACGGGGGCTAAAAAACAAAAATGAATAATAATAATTTTTACTTTTTAGCCCGCGTAGAAGGTTTGTTTGCAAACCGAAATAACGGCCAAATATATTCAACTGTTTTTTCTTCTAATTTCACTTCTGTCTCAATCTCTTCTCCTTGCCGTAAGGATCAGTTTGCCGTTTTTACCTTTACTATTTCAAGATTTTTACTGATCCAGGTCTACGATAGATCCAGCACTCTTCATTGGTTTGTCGCTGTGGTTTTGCCGTTATTATAGTTGATAAATTTTTATCTCGAGATAATTTTTTTATCCCGAGGTAAATATCACAGTTGCGAACGAACGTAACCAAGATGGCGGCCAAGACGACATCTTACTGAAATGTTGTTGTTGTTGTTTGTGGTCCTTTGGACCCCGTTTCATGGTATCGCTTATGCTATTTTGCCATCATATCTTCCTTCTCCTAGCGTACTTTCGAATCGTATCCTTTTTGGATTTCGTAAATATGTTTTGTTTTCAAGTTATTATGGAATGATTGTGTGTAATTTGGCGGCATTGCGTTTCACTTAACTTTACCCCTTAAAGAGTCTGACCCACCCAGTTTGCATTGCGCGCTTCTCTTATTGCTATGATACGGCTCTTCCATATTTGGGCAAGCATATCACCTCTTGCACGAGTGAATTTCTCATCTACAGTATGAATTTTCGGAGGCCCTGAAAATGGCGGATGAACCAACGTAGGCGCGCAATGCAAACTGGGTGGGTCAGATTCTTTAATGATGAACTGTTGAACTAAAGAGATGTACTTATCATCGAGTACTTCTACCAAGGATTTACTTATTCAGAAATACTTGGATTTCTGCTGCTGTTACATGGAATGCATTTAAGGTAAAGTTAGCAAATTAAAATCATTGTAAATTTGTCTATTAATCGCAGCCGTTTATTGCAGAATTATTATTTGTGCTTGTTGAATGAAATGGAGTGCAATACACTGTATCGTGTAAACCATCAATGAAGCGTTAAGTTCTTTCTTCTACCGGAATTATAGTGAGACGTCAAGACTAGATACTCTGTTAACCTTCCTAATAAATTACATAGTTGTTGTTGCTTTTGTTCCCATGCCCTACCTATGTGAGGGTCAAGAGTCCAACTCCAATGTAGCTTTGCTGGTTTATTCGCTCGACGTTTCGACCATAACGGTCTTCATCAGGAGCATCTGAGGTATATATTAACTGTTACAACATTCGAAATTTAAAAAGTATGTGATGTTACAAAACTGTAACTCGAGTTTCGCGCTCGAAAGTACATCTGGGAGTTGAAGGCTCGTATATAAGGTTATCGTCTCGATTAAGTGGTCTGTTTTGAAGCGCGCTAGTGCGTATAAAGGCAGTGCTATTCAATGTAGTCTGTGTCTAGCGGAGAAGTTATGCATCCTGACCGCCGACAAGCGGTTCTTACTCAACACGAGATCAGAACTTATTTCAAAATGCAGTCATGAAAACATCAGTCAGAAAACATCAAGTTCCAGCCGTCCACGCAAGCTATTACCTAACAACTGAAAGTTAATTAGGATCGATCTGATTTGAGATTGCCCCGACTCTTAGAACTTTAAATTTAAATTCAAATTCTTAACGGTATGTTTGTATACGACATTTGAAACGCGCGCGCGAACTGCTTTTTAACGCCTTTAAACGATCTTTTATTCAGTCTGATGATCGCCACTGAGCGTGAAACTCGAGTTACTGTTTTGCAACGTCACATTGTGTGATTATATTCCTGCTCTGCTGTATGTATCGAGCACTCTCTGTCCAAGTGACGATAACCACAAAATATTATTATTATTATTATTATTAGACTATCACAGGCATTCGTAATTAATGGACTTCTTCATAGTAAAAATAAAACAACATAAGTGAAGATACACAAGTCACCTATATTTCGATCGGATACACCGACCTTCATGAAATTGATGATGGATACGGTTGTATCCGAACCGAAACACCTGATGTCTTTCAAATTCAAAAGTGCGTGCATTTTTCTTAAATGTTTAATATATCTTCAATTGTAGACAACGCTCCTGAAACAGATAGGAAAGACTTGCTTTCAGAACTTGAAGTGATGAAGATACTTAAACCTCATCCTCACGTGATCAAACTGCTGGGATGCGTCACTGAATCTGGGAAATAGAATCAATACGTTCTGTAATAGCCTGGGAGCAAGCTAGTCCGAGAGCTTGCCCGCAGGATAGTTCTGTAACCAGACGAAATTTCTGGTGTTTCTTTTCAAGATAAGCCGGTGCCTTTTTCAACCGCTAACATAAATGACATCGATACCACAGTAAAGAAAGAGTAATTCAGGAGAAAGTCATTCAATATCGCCGATAATTAATAGTCAATCCATTACTTATTATCAAAAGGCCACAACATATTCAATCAACGATTCGTCAAATGCCAGTTTACTTCCCTAACTATAAACACTGTAATTAGCTAGCTCAGGTCCATGACGTCCGTATGCGAAATGTGGATGAGCGGATGGAAGATAAAGAGATCTATGAAGGTCCTGTTATACTACACACTACTTAAATGTAACATTATTTTGACCTTTTATTGCCGTTACTTGTAATAATTGAATATATCCCGTATGGTGATCTTCTGGGTTACCTGAGACAGAGCCGTGGACTAAATGACATGTACTACAAAGACCCGGATGTTAAGCCACAAAAAAGTCTGACGTCACAGCAGTTAATGAAGTTTTCATGGCAGGTTGCTGATGAAATGCGTTACTTGTCTTCAAGAAGTGTAAGTTAGTTTTCTTTTTCTATAAATGGTTTTCACCGGACCATGTTGGTAATCAGCGGATTAATTTCCAGTTTAGGAATGAAACTCTATTTTTTATGTAAACGATTTCTATTGTTTCTGATCACCAACATGGTCGCCGTGAAAACCATGTATGTGCATGTCTTTGTAGCTTGTTTTATCCCTAAAACGTAACTGCCGTAGAGAAAAGGGATCCATGAAAGGAAACGACGTCATCTGTTCAGGCAAAAAAAATCCTACTGTTCTTCTTGACCCTCCTCATTCGTAAGGTTCCGATTTGGCAGAGAAATATAACAGAGAAATATGACTGTTTTTCTTGACCCTCCTCATTCGTAAGGTTCCGATTTAGCAGAGAAATATAACAGAGAAATATGACTGTTCTTCTTGACCCTCCTCATTCGTGAGGTTCCGATTTGGCAGAGAAATATAACTACTTTTTTGTCTTCGCTAAATGAAACCCGTAGGTATACCTACGAGAACAACTTTGTTTAAATCCTGCATTTTCTTGCCAATTTTGATCGATAAATGCTGGAATTAATTATCCAAAGCAATCTGCTCCTCAGTTTTGTAATTTCGCTTCCTTTCCAAAGTTATTACTTTCTTCTCTATCTAAGGAGGGTTGTCCAATACTCTGACAAATTTATGCATAACATTGTATTGTATTTTATGACCATAACAATAGTTTAACAATACATTCTAAAACGGCACAATACAGCACAATGTATTACAGTACAATGCTATGCATAAATTTGTCAGAGTATTGGACAATTATGTCTCTAAAGGATAATTCCACGTAAAGGAGAGAATTGAAATTTAACAACAGTATACTTGAAAGCGTCCAACTCCTTCCCCCCACCACTTTTGTCTTTGTAGATGTGAATACAAACAGCTAAATAACATGCAGTGCTGTCAGTACTGCTGTAATGTCAGTTTTTATCCTTTAATTTTGTCTTTGATAGTATGAATTCGTCGGATTTTTAGTGTATTTGTATTGCTGTGTAAATAAAAAAAAAACGTAAAAACCGAAATAGTCAATAATAAGAGACGAGCGGAAATTTTTAAAGAAAATTGAACCTACAATCGTCGACAAAAGTCTTTGGGACACTTCAATAAAAGCGCACTCTTGACCATTTCTTCAAGAATTATTAAACATTTCAGCCACCGGGTTAGTAGAAATGATCCCCTCCCCCTCCCCCTCCCCCCTCGGACAATGTTGTTTAAACTAGTTTTGAGCGCCGAAATCAACTTTGTGATGGGGGGAGGGGGTATTTAGCAAGAATTTCTATCGACGGTTAAGAAAAGGTGAGAGCGTCCCAAAAATATTGTCGAAGATTGTCTGATGATGCATTTTTCTTTACAATCATTTAAATTATAAAACAAACTTCAATTTATACCAGTATTGATCGTGAAGTTTTAAAGAAACACTTAATGCAGATCAATGACAAGATTTTGATAAATTGGTGTTTTAGAGGTGCTGTTTACCCCTTAGTTAAGGGACATATGATGGTGCGCGCGCTGTAGTAATACGGAAGAAATGTAACCTTAGCGTTGAAATCAACTTTGTGATGGGGGGAGGGGGTATTTAGCAAGAATTTCTTTTGACGGTTAAGAAAAGGTGAGAGCGTCCCAAAAATATTGTCGAAGATTGTAGTTAAACAATTATATTAACTTCACTTATCTTAACATTAGTATTTGTTTTGACAGATCATTCATCGCGACCTTGCTGCTCGTAATGTTTTGGTTGGAGAGCAAGAAAGATGTAAAGTGACTGACTTTGGAATGGCTAGAGATGTTTACCAGGAGAATATTTACGAAATGAAAACGAGGGTTTGTTTGTTAAATTTGCTTTGTTTTTGTTTAACTTTAAAATCTATTTTCTCTACGTTTACGTGTATGTACTTTTCTTGGTGGTTCAGGGACGACTTCCCGTGAAGTGGACAGCATACGAAGGACTTCTTTATGGACGATATACCACGAAAAGTGATGTGTAAGTTATCAAAGGCTCCTATTGGCCAACTCGGAAATTTGAAACGTTCGGACCCTTCCCTCCCCTCTCATAGGTGTTTTGCTCCACCGCCCTCCACTCCTTTCCCTACCCTCCCCTCCACTCTCATGGGTGTTTTGCTCCATACACCCTCCACTCCTTTCCCCAGTCACCCTCCCCTTCCTTCAACGCGGTCCCCATGGGTAAGGCAGCTGGTAACCATTACATATCTCGGTCTCAATGTTAACAGCCCATTTACCGACTGATCGAGTGAGTTTTGTCGCCATCTGCTGTAACTCGTTCAACGATTCGCGTGTTCACGAGTTAAAAACCAGTCCTTTGCTAAGTTAGCAAACTGACGTAAAAACGCTCTCCTATCGCCACAAAACACGAGATGAATTACAAGCTTTAGCGTTACTTATAAAGCTAACGTCCTTTTCTTAACACAGGTGGAGTTATGGAGTCGTGCTTTACGAGATATTCACAGTAGGTATGTATCTGCCAGATAAATGATAAAGTTCCGTAAATTGTATTAATCATAAACTTTGATTTTCTACTTATTGTTCGCATAATTCATGGTGATTTCATTTTTAATGTCCCGGCAGGCGCTATTTATGAAATTTGATCTTGAGTGCCTTTATTAAAAACATCCTTAATTTTATCTTACTTGTCTGTAGTAACCTTAATTTTACAGTTTAATATCTGTTTGCAGGTGGCTCACCCTATCCGCGAACGAACGGCCAACAAATACCAGCTCTACTTAGTCAGGACTACAGGATGCCCAAACCAAAACACGTGGATGACGCCCTGTAAGTTAACATGACTAGAATATACCACTTCATAGTAAATAATACAATATACTAAAATTAAGGGTAATCACAGCACGGAATCTGAAAACCGACGTCAAGTGATTTTGTTGAGAAACTTGAATACGTATTTTTAATTTCTCCACGCATTCATTTGTGCGATGAAACCTGTCAAATTAATGTCTACGTAAAACTTAGCTTTCTGACCCGAAATGACATCGGGAGATTTGAGAAACGCACAACTTGAAACCAAAGCTAAATATGTTTTAGGCTTTTATCGGTTGAATATATTTCATTTTTCCAGTTACAAGATCATGCTAAACTGTTAGGAAGAAGACCCTGATGATCGTCCGACATTTCAACATCTTACAAAAGAATTGAAAGAAATGGAAAAACAGCACAAGGTGAATTAATTAATGACCAAAAAAACATCATATTTGTATGTGTTATTGTGTAGCAAAACGAAGTGATCTTCAGTGTAGCGAACTAGGGGTTTCGCCTCTCGAAAATAAGAGTAATATGGCTGAATAAATCAAAAAATCGTTAATTTTTTAATCAATTGGATTGACTTTAATTGAAAAGCTTTTTTGCTGAGTTCGCGACAAATTAACATCGACCTACGATAGGTTGGACACCTTATTGAGAATATATAACGTAATGTCAACACTTAGAATTTCGTCTTCAAGGATAAAAAGGAAATTATAAAATCCTCACCGAAAATCGAACCCGAACCCTATTCCTTACCCTAACCCTACCCTAACCCTACCCTAACCCTAACCACAGCACCACCAAGCTGCTCAAGAAAATTCCAACCTCAACTGCAAGCTCACCAGTTTAATCCATTTTTTACGTTATATAATTCTTAATAAGGTGTCCGACCTCCTGAAGGTCGATGTTAATTTGACATCACCTTTTGCTGATCACCACCTCCTCTTTTGTTGTGATTGCTTATAATTCCACGCATGCCTAGTAAAATAGTTGATATCTCCATGCATGTATCGCAAAAACTGGGATACATTTCAATTTTAAAATAATTGATTAATTTTATGGTTTTTTTTTTAACAGACATATATTAACATGCAAGATTACGACACCAAACTCTACGAGAATGTGGACGATTTGATGTTTTAGTATGTGCCGTACGGCCGCATGGTACGACGGGACTGGTTGACTGACTGCAGACTCTTCAGTGTGCGTGACAAAACATACGATCGAATGATTTTCTGGGAAGAAGAAAAAACGTCTTGTGTTTACAAATAAATTGTACATTTTTATAACGCAGTGTGCTCAAAATTATCCTCTTTAAATGTTTTAAGAAGGAATAGATCTTTAATATCGATATATGGAATGTCAACAAGCCTTATTTGCCTTGTTATCAGAATTTCATTGTGAATTCCATTTTGCTGACAACGTTTCTTCAGTTTGCTGTTATTAAAATAGGGAAAAGGTTTTCAAGTCTACGAATACATGACGACATTTCCAAATTCCAATTCGATCCGGAATTCGAGGGCCACAGGTTTGTCAGTCTCTCGAGAGCCGTCAAGTGTTACCCTCATTAAACAAAGTCGATTTATTTATTTTATTTAGGAAAGCTTTTTAGTACTTTCTTTTCCATATTGTAGTTAGCTTATGATAAATTAGCAATATTCATGCATATATTAGACGTTGTATATTACAATATATAACTACATTTAAGAACAAGCTTAAGACGTTTTTGCTTTTTAGTACTTTCTTTTCCATATTGTAGTTAGCTTATGATGATTATAATTTCAGCAATATTAATGCATAGATTAGCAATATTCATGCATATATTAGACGTTGGCCATTTAATAAATCTGCCATTTGCCGTAGTGCCAGCCTTGCATTCAGTTTTGTATTTTCACATTCAAGTGACGCCTGGCACGAGATCTTTCACAAGGAAGATCCGGCAACTACCAGCAAGTTTAATTTCTGCGTCATGTGGACCTCTGCATTCAAAGCTTTTTCTAGACGTTGTATATTACAATATATAATTACATTTAAGACCAAGCTTAAGACGTATTTGCTTTTTAGTACTTTCTTTTCCATATTGTAGTTAGCTTATGATTATTAATATATATAGTTAGGCTTGGCCTAACAGCGTTGCCCTCTGAAGACCCTCTGAACAAGCTTAACTAAGACGAAACTTAACTTAGGTGAATGGTCGGAATTAAGATTGACGACCGGGCTATTTTTCAATTTTAGCAATTCTCAAAAACAGTAAGCTTAAGCATGTTACCCGACCGTCTGCACAGTACATTTAGACCGTACAAAAGTTAAAAAAAAAACTTTTTCTCCGTCTAGAATAACTATTACGACTATTTTCCGAATAAAATACACTTGTTGCTTGTCACAAAATGCCCGAGAAACTGATTTGGAAATCAAAATTGCAAAAATACACAAACATATTTGCATAAGGCGACGAGAGTATAAAATCTAAGTCTTGTTTTGTTTACATAAAATCGCTTTTCAATCTATGTAATGAATGAACAAACACATAAAAATGGACAACACAATCTTCTTTCGAAAAATTTTATTCAAATCTCCATTAGTTTGTTTTACCTTTAAGTCCCTCCGGCGACTACTGTGCTTGGAAATTCTTTAAATCTCCGCTTTGGTGCTGAAATCCGTAAAACGAACCCATCTCTCGCATTGCTAAAAACGTATATAGTTCCTCGAAGCAAGATTTTATCCCTGAAAGCTCTTCTTTTTCCACTAAAGCGGCTTCTGAGTAACCCTTAATTAGTATCCCTGTCTTGAGTAGCAAACCACGAAAAAAATGCAGGAAAATAACGACTTTAATTTAAACCGTTTTCTCCGCTCAGTAAACTCAGCAAAACATCAAAGTGTTTTCCCAGCTGACGTGACATTCGGCCGTGTAACCGCGCGAAAAAAAAGCCTCGCTTTGGTTTCAACATGACGTCGTGCGCGCATGTTTTGCGACGTCATACGCGCCCGCGAGCTAGTCCTGCGCGACGGAGCTACCAGTGCGACGGCGGAGGGCGGCGGGCACACGCGCGCCCGCGAAACATTCCGCTAGCCATGACCATGAAAAATGACGGGCTAGGTTCTATGAGTATGGAGCTGCGCAGTCGGGTCTTCGGCCCGGCGAGTGCTCCGCTATGATTTCAGCAATATTAATGCAGAAATTAGCAATATTCATGCATATATTAGACGTTGTATATTACAATATATAACTACATTTAAGAACCAGCTTAAGACGTATTTGCTTTTTAGTACTTTCTTTTCCATATTGTATTAAGCTTATGATGATTATAATTTCAGCAATATTAATGCATAAATTAGCAATATTAATGTGTATATTAAAAATTAGCAATATTAATATTAATATTAGACGTTGTATATTAGATTTCACTACAGTTTTGAACTCCCATAATTAAGCGACCACCCAAAAGTTTCGTTTTATTGAACTTGTACTGTAACGCATTATTCAATTTGCGTCTGCCGTGACATCGAAATATGGGCGAGTGGTCGTTTACCAGAGGTAAGAAAGTGGTCGTGTTCGCTTACGAGAGGTTTGGACTATAGTGATTTGACTGGACGAAATTTGGTATTTTGGTAAAGCGGTCGCTTAGGAGACTTGGTCGCTTAGGAGAGGTTTGGACAATAATGATTTGACTGGAAGAAATTTGGTATTTTGGTAAAGTGGTCGCTTAGGAGAGATTTGGACTATAGTGATTTGACTGGAAGAAATTTGGTATTTTGGTAAAGTGGTCGCTTAGGAGAGGTGGTCGCTTAGGAGAGGTTTGGACTATAGTGATATGACTGGAAGAATTTTGGTATTTTGGTAAAGCGGTCGCTTAGAAGAGGTGATCGCTTAGGAGAGGTTTGGACTATAGTGATTTGACTGGAAGAAATTTGGTATTTTGGAAAAGTGGTCGCTTAGAAGAGGTGGTCGCTTAGGAGAGGTTTGGACTATAGTGATTTGACTGGGAGAAATTTGGTATTTTGGTAAAGTGGTCGCTTAGAAGAGGTGGTCGCTTATGAGAGGTGGTCGCTTAGGAGAGGTTTGGAGTATAGTGATTTGACTGGGAGAAATTTGGTATTTTAGTAAAGTGGTCGCTTAGAAGAGGTGGTCGCTTATGAGAGGTGATCGCGTAGGAGAGGTTTGGACTATAGTGATATGACTGGAAGAAGTTTGGTATTTTGGTAAAGTGGTCGCTTAGCAGAGGTGATCGCTTAGGAGAGGTGGTCGCACATGGAGGTTCCACTGTAGTACTTATCTTTAGCTGATTGTAAAGCGCCTAGAAGTGTATTGTATAGGCCGGCGCTATAAAAGTGATCTGTTATTTTTATTATTTAAAAGTTAAGTTATAATAGTGGCAGAAACATCTAGTCACTTTTTATATGTAGTAACATATGTTTGTCATTTAGAATGCTACAACCTCTGACAAAACTAGTTGACACCGATACTGAAACTACACTCACATTTCTCTATTGTCTTAAAAAAAACCTCAAACACCATTATATAACTGTTACCTCTTACGATGTTGATTTGGTATCACAGGATTTGTATGGGTCAGCAGTCTCAGTCTTAAACGATATTGGATGGGGAGGGGGGAGGAGGGGGGGGGGGGTGAGGAGGGGGCAATTTGTTCAAGTTGGTTTGCACAACAGATGGAACAAACAGTTTTGTCAGTCCCGTACCTCGAATTAGGACCTAAAAAAATTTCAGTCTCTAACATTTTGACTATACCCCACCCCCCCCCCCCCCCCCCCCCCCCCCCCCCCCCCGACGCCTTCTTATTCGCGTACATGACATTCTCCGTTGATATATATCTAGAATAGTAACGCACGTTATGAGGAAGTAACTGACTGTTTTGATCAAGAATTAATGTAACCTTCAAGAAAGGGCGAGATGTTCATGTGGGAAACTGTATGCCTGATAATCCTTGTGTTTCGTTTAGAAACATCAGGTATGTATGTGATATCGATTTTGTACGGCTCGAGAAGGAAATATCACAGAAATATGTAATCACTTTCATCTCGTTTCAACAGGTAAAATTTCCAATCATAAATAATGAAAATTATAACTTATAAGGTTTTCTTCTTGAATGATCCGTTTAAACGGGTTAAATATTTAACATAAGTTCATCATTTGGTTGAACCAATATTTTACGTAGTGAAGGAATGATGACATGCAATGTTGAAACGTGTTGATTGTTGTTGAAATCGAAAGTGTGTTGAAACCGTCACTGATTCAACTTGGTCTAAATTTTGATTCAATATCGCTCCAACTTTTCTTTGTTCTCTCAAATGTTGGACCGTGTTGAAGGTGTTTGAATATTTGTTCGGAACTGTGTGACATAAATGTCTGTTCGATCATGATGTAGTGACCCTGTGTTGAAATTTTCTAGGATTTATCGATAACTGGAAGCTGTTATCGGAAGTCCCGGTCGGAAGTTAGAGTTCCTAAACCTTGACATGATATAAATCTATGAGCTAAATCTATCCGTGGCTTTAATCGGCGATCATGGTAGAAAATTTAATGTTTCATAAAATAAATTCCCGAAATAATCGGACATCACTTACTATTACGTACAGCAGTGTCCGATTACTTTCACACTGACCTTAACGCTGTAATCGGGCTATTTAATCAATTAACATACCTCGATAACATATAAAATATAAATAAAGCATGATAAATAAACAAAAAATATAAAAAACGAGTGCAAACGGCATACTGAAAAAGAGATCTCAAAAATACTTGTATGATAGTAGTACTGATTCATGATACGTAACATAGCTATTTGAAGGTTCATAACTTAACCGTGTACCATGATAGTAGTACTGATTCATGATACGTAACATAGCTATTTGAAGGTTCATAACTTAACCGTGTACCATGATAGTAGTACTGATTCATAATACGTAACATAGCTATTTGAAGGTTCATAACTTAACCGTGTACCATGATAGTAGTACTGATTCATAATACGTAACATAGCTATTTGAAGGTTCATAACTTAACCGTGTACCATGAAATTTTTGCGGATTTTAAGGATTGCACTCGATCCGCAAAAATGTTCCCACAGAAAAAAAAAACTCTCACTGAATAATACTCCGCAAAAATTTACTCCGTTCAGTCAAACAAAGCATCTTCAGACCGATTGTTACTTTTTGCAATTCAAATTTTACATTCTCGTAAACAAATAGAATATTCTCATTCTGAGCATAGTTAATAGAGGGGACATGTTCTGAGGTTGCCTATTTACTGAGTTAGGATTTCGAGTTGGATTTCGAGTTGGATTTTTGAGTTGCATTTTCGAGTTAGGATTTTTTGGCGGGGTTTCCAATAAATTTTCAGTGGTTTTACACAACGTACTTTGTCAGCGGTGTTGCACATCGTCTTGAGGTCTTTTCAAGATGGAGGAGAACGAGGATGGCAGATCGGTAACGGCAATCTTGTTAGTGGTATAAAAAAGGACAGGCTAAACACAACTTCCACTCATCGCAAAAAGTATTTCAAAAGCCTAAAGTATAAAACTTTCCCAGTAAGACTTCAGAGAGGATTGCTCCTTTAGATCACAGTTAACTGAGAATTTGTTCTCTTCGATGATATAAACCTTTTGATCTCTTATTCAGTCTTTATGCCGCTATTCGGTGCTAGCTCTATTGGCATACATTGTGGTTTCTTTGGCTTACTTTTGTTGCAAGATAAATACTTATCGGCTAAAGTTTGTTATCGCTTTGAAAGTGCCTGAGGATCGTTAAATTTCTCAGGCCGTGATTTAATGTCTAAAGTCTGCGTCGTGCAAGACTTGAGAGGAAGTTTTTCCGGCATCACGGATATAGGCATCTTAGATCCGACTTTCAAAAAGCCGTATTCTATATATAATTCCACTGCAGTGAAATCGTGAATTCTTGCAATAATTTTATGCCCCTAAGTTAGTTCTGTAGCTGAGTAGTGTGTCTCTGTGGAGCTAGGATAAACCTCCGTTGCTTTGTAATAGCGTTTGATTTGGCATCCAACAGATAATCTGCAGCATAGTCAGTGCTGTCTTGTAAATCTCACGGATGCTAGTGAATTCTTGAGTCCTTTCCTTAAGCAAGGAATGAACACAATTAATGTCTTTAAGCAAGACTCGAGTTTCGGTTTCGAAACACAAAACCCGGCAGTTTTTACTAACAGCAAATATGTATTTTCATGATGAGTTAACAAGACATTTAAGGCCAATGCTAAGTAATTTTTGTGCTCGGTCACCATGTCCGAACATAATTTAAAATTGGTCGGACATTTTTGGATTTTGGTCGGACAATGTCCGATGACCGACTGTTATTTCCAGCACTGTTACTCGAAAATCCAACTCGAAATCCTAACTCGAAAATTCCAACTCGAAATCCAACTCGATCGAAATCCTAACTCGAAAATCCAACTCGAATCCTAACTCGGAGGTTAGTTTGTCTATTACAGGTCGTGGCATAGAAATAACAGTTTTTTCTTGAGCGTGGCGTGGTGTGTTTCATTTTGTAGTTTCGTCTGTCCTTAAGGGCAGTACTGTATCACCTTTAACGATTTCATAGAACTCATTGAAATGTCTCTAGGTAGCTATATAAAGGGCGTACGTAACTTAACAAGTAATAAAAGTAGCAACTGATTTAATAGTTCCCGGGAGAAATTTCATTCATCTCTAACCGCAAAAAAATTGTTCCCGCATGCAACACAAAAAAACGCCAATCCGCGAAATAAAACTCCTGCAAACATTTTATGCTACAAAGTAGAATACCAGACTAAGGGGCTGTTTACACTGCGAGCAAGCTTCTTCTATTTGTTAAAAAAACGTGTAAAATTCATGAATAATTCATAACAGTTATGACCAATAAATAGGCAGTATTTGAGTCACATGTATACCTTTGTAAACCCCAATACAAATCAACTGAGTTGATGAATTATTAAACAGTAGAATTAACTTTTGATACAAACCCTTCCTCTGCTAATTAGTATTCATTAACTTTTCATACAGATCTCTACTCATTGTTTCATTTCACAAGTACGATAAAATATTCGCGTCCGATCTGTATGGGCGTTTACAATGGCGAAAATAAAATAAAATAAAATATGATCTCCCGCTCACATTTTATCTACTACATAATGAGAGCACTCCATTGTTTGGTTTGATAATTAGGCTTTAAGCTTTGAATCGACAACAGTGGCCGGCCAGACCCTAACAGGTACCAGAATTTTGTGATAGGCGTGGCTCAAATATATGTAACAACACGAGACATATTCTGTCATATTTTTCGGCTCAATACCCTAAAAGGTACCGCGATAATTCTAACAGTGGTCATCTTAGATTTCAGCATGCAGCACCCTAAGCGGTTCCAATCTTAATCTACACATTTTGACCCCTTAAAGGTACAACGAGCACCCTTCTCACCCATGTCATTTCCCCCCTCCCCCTTGCCCCCGTCCTTTTTCAGGATATCAAAGTCCCCGCCCCTGGGGTTCTGACAAATGTTAAGCGCCCTGATGGAATATTTGCAGACTGCATTGGCTGGCCATCTGGTACATACGGGATACCTAAACCTACATCCGGATGTCCTTGGGCAGACGGCTTTCAATGGAAGACTGGGTGGAGATCTCAAGACATGAATGGTGACAATTCAAACAACTTAAAGTCGGCCAAATTTCATCTTGATGGAGAAGTAGATAACAAGAAAGTAAACAGATCATTCTGTATGAAGACTAGAACAAGCGATATAAACAATTCCACTTGGCCTTCAGGTGAATAACAAACATACATTGCTCGTTTATAAAGTAAGCATTTTCGTTAACATAAATATAATTACAGCCGCCGAACCTCGACAAACTACTATAGTTTAGTCCACAGCATGTTGATAGGAAATGCTTACCGGTAATCAAGAGAATTTAAGATGAGATCTTGATCTCGATTCCTTAGTTTGGTCGCAGAGACTACTCTTAATAACAATAAACAAGGGAAGGGACAAGCATAATTTGAAGAAGCAAGTCCCCGGAATTATTCCTTAAACTTGAGCCAGTTTAAATACTTGGGACAAGGCGCAGGGATGTTTTAACGAAAGTGGGTGGCACGCACGTAGGGTCTCATCCCCGAGTTCCTTTCCTTTAATTTCCTTTTGACGAAAATGTATAGTTCGTGCGCGCTCGTACTCGAGTCCCTTTCTGTTTAACAACCTTAAACCCGTAACTTTATCGAAACTTTTATTATCTCCAGGTCAGTACTGTATTTATAAGAAGAAAGTGTGCCCTGCAGGTTTGTTAAAGGATTTTGTCAAATGGGATGATGATGATACCAAAACAACATTTACTATCAAAGGAGGGACACTTCCTGGTGGCAAATATGACAACAATACAGAGATTCGGTTTTGCTGTAAAATTGACGGTGACAAAAACGAGCCCATCCTCCTACCCACTAAAACTCCGTTTTTCCTGCTGGCGTACAACTCATCAAAATGTCAGATGGTCAAGTGGGCGACAGCGAGCTTGGAATGGATATATTATGACACGGAAGATCGTAATCAAAATTCAGATAAAGCGAGAGGGAAATATCCGTATGAGGCAGGGAAAAAGCATCCCACGATATATTATTGTTACTACCGCGGTAAGTAAAACGAAAACGGTTGGAGCCTTAGTTCGATCTTGTGATCTATGTTCCTTAGGTTATACTGCAGTGGGTATGGGAGTTATATAAATATTATATGGATGTTGGGGGGGGGGGGGGGGGGGGGGTGATATTTCTTTTTGCTATGTTTCAGATTTCGAAGGCAATTTATACTATATTAACGATAATAAATATGGGACAAAGGACCCGAGAATTTTACCGTTAAGACAATACCGGTTGCCGTTGAATCAAGGGGCACTTACTTCCAGATATTGCTTCTTTGCAATTACTTAAATTGCAAACACAACTGCGAGGATCATTTCTTCACTTTGCATTCTCAATCCGCAGTTCACAAATATAATTCACTTCGTATCATATACCTCATTTGTCATTGAGAGTTTTGTAAGTTAACTCGGGTCGTTGATAGTTCAATCGGCATATCTCACAAAATGAAAAACAACACCATGTTGTTATTTTGACCAAGTTTATTGGTTTTGAAAACTAGTTAAAACTAAGGCCTTTGTCTGTGACACGAGAACTTTAGCTGCCTGCACTATCTTTGTTCAACCAACAACAACAACAACAACAACCAACAGGTATCAAGAAGTTTTTAGGGTTAGGGTTAGCCTAACCCTTATTTTTTATTTTTTTATTTTTTTATTTTGCCACACACAATGAATTACAACCCTTACCCTAAACCCGTATTCCTCTTTCTTTAATCGATATTCCTCTATCCAAAACACATATTCCTCTATCTTTTTAGAATGTAATGAAACTCTGACTGGATTGAGCGGGACTTTCCATTCACCAAACTATCCGCAAAAGTACTCGGATGGACAGTACTGCTCCTGGAGGATCACGGTCAGCTTAGCGCAACTAATCCACTTAACATTCACAAACTTCAGTTTGCAAAGTGAGAATAACACGGACAGTTTA
This sequence comes from Dendrophyllia cribrosa, assembly GCA_024195265.1. NCBI lineage: Eukaryota > Metazoa > Cnidaria > Anthozoa > Scleractinia > Dendrophylliidae > Dendrophyllia > Dendrophyllia cribrosa. The sequence goes on along the minus strand of JAJLRJ010000013.1, from coordinate 819,691 downwards.
TACATCTATGATGGAGAGAATGCCACAGGGGAGGTGTTAGGAGTGTTTTACGGAGGTCACCCTCCCCCCAAGAAAGGAATTTATTCCTCGTCAAACCACATGTTCGTAATATTCAAATCAGATAAGAATGACTCTTACACCGGCTTCAGTGCCTCGTACAATGCAGATAACTATCCAGGTAAGAAGAAATATGAAATCATCTTCTTCTCAGTTTCAGCACATTTCTTTAACTTTTTAAATAATTTGAAAAAACGCATTGGTGTCATCGGTTACGCAAAAATAACCAGCAAAATCATCACCAAAGATATAAGAAATAAAAAAAATAAATGTACTCCGTTACTGCCATGGGCAATTAATTGTCTGAAAGTCAAGCCGGGTTATTTATTTTAAACTATGCAAAAATACGAAATTTAAAATATGCGCCTGCGTGCTTAAACTATAATTATGTTTACGATTGATTCCTTGATATGCCAAGTGACGTCTGTTAGTTCAATAATGATATGAAAAGACCATTTCTGTTATCTCCTAATTAGTATCAACTGTTGCCACTACAACTACACCAATGCCGGAAGTGACGTCATCTCCAGCTGTTACCCCCAAAACGTTGAAAAAGATAACATCGAGTGGAGAGCCAACTTCAAAAAAAGGCGGGAAAAATAATCGAAGGAAAGAATCTGAAGGGAAAGGTAATGAACGCCAATTTTTTACTTCATTTTCACACTCAATGTTTAAGTACAAATTTTTTAAAATAATATTTTGACGCCGATGACAAAGAGAGTAGGACGTTGTCGTGATGTAAAGTCATGTATTAGCCCTTTAAATTACTTTAAATTACTTCATGAGAATGAAACGCATTATTCTCACATTAATAATTGTAAACGTGCCATGCGCAACACATCTTTGTGTGCTAATCGTTACCTCTTAGGATTGCCCGTGATTTTCTGTTGATCAATATTTTATTGAATTCCTCTCTAACAGGTGTGAATATGCTAGCTATTGTCGTTCCAGTGGTAGCAGTAGTTTTTATAATCGCCTTGCTTGTAGCTGGGTTCTTTTATTGCAAAAGGTAAGATATAACACATATTTTGTTAGTCAGCCAGTGTTTCAGTGCCTGGTTCATATATAAATCAGTTTGTTTTGAGGAATCATTGAGAACTAATCAGTTTCGTGTTTCTGTTCCATGCAGACGAAGAAGGAAGCGAGAAGACCAGAGAACGCCAAAACAAGTGGTTTATTCAAGGTAATACTGACTCGACTTACACCCAAAAAACAGCAAAACCTTCTCTACAGAAAAGTTATTACTTTATGCTTTAAATAGTGCCATTTCTAACATAAGCAAAACCATTTGAAAGCAAATTATGACGCCGTTTATCATGAAAAAAGGTTTATACTGTTTTAAACAAACTGTGTTTGCTAAGAACTATGGCATGGTTTACAATTTGACCAACACATATAAAAAAAGGATGTGGGTGGAAGATAATTAAAGCCAAATCCTATGGCGTCTTCTTTTCCTTCTTCTTCTTCTTCTTCTTCTTCTTCTCCTTCTTCTTCTTCTTCTTCTTCTTCTTCTTCTCCTTCTTCTTCTTCTTCTTCTTCTTTTTCTTCTTCTTCTTTTCCTTCTTCTTCTTCTTCTTCTCCTTCTTCTTCTTCTTCTTCTTCTTCTTTTCCTTCTTCTTCTTCTTCTTCTTCTTCTTCTCCTTCTTCTTCTTCTTCTTCTTCTTCTTCTTCTTCTCCTTCTTCTTCTTCTTCTTCTTCTATCACGTTTCCCAAAATTTTCTCATGCCAAGTTTTCCTACTTGAGAGGGCAATAAATTTTACCAGATTTTGTGGAGTGCTTTCATCCTACCTAAATGTTTTTTATACGCTTTCTTGGCTTTTTTGTCAAAACATTTCCCCATTTTTAAACTTATTTTCCGTTTTGTTGGCTGTTCCGATATTTGTTAAGGAACGTTCCCCTATGATCAATTGTTCCTTATTATTTTGGTCCTTTTGACCTTACGAGGACCAACGTTTTTATAAAGTAGGAACAAAACGTTCATTCTAAGCTAAAACAAGACCGTTTTGTTCCGAGTTCCCATGTGTGAATGGAACACATTGTTCCCAAATTGGTAATTCAAGAACAATTTAGGACTGTTTTGTTCCGAGTTTCCATGTGTGAGTGGAACATATTGTTCCCATATTGGTAATTCTGGAACAATTTAGGACTGTTTTGTTCCGAGTTCCCATGTGTGAATGGAACGTATTGTTCCCCAATTGGTAATTTAGGAACAATTTAGGACCGTCTTGTTCCGAGTTCCTATGTGTGAATGGAACATATTGTTCCCAAATTGGTAATTCAGGAACCATTTAGGACTGTTTTGTTCCGAAGTTCCATCTGTGAATGGAACATATCGTTCCCAAATTGGTTATTTAGGAACAATTTAGGTACCGTTTTGTTCCGAATTCCCATCTGTGAATGGAACACATTGTTCCGAATTTGGTAATTTAGGAACAATTTAGGTACCGGTTTGTTCCGAATTCCTACTTGTGAATAGAACACATAGTTCCCAAATTGGTGATTTAGGAACATGTGTTCCTAACAGTAACTGTACCTGTTTGGACAGCTTATTCCTTTTCATACTTAAGAGGAACAATTGTTCTTTCTTACTGTAAGACAGCGCTTTAATATAAACATTATTTCAAGGCACACACAGGCCTGCTTGGGCAAGTTCAACACCATTTTGGTTGCATCACACTGTCTTGAATTTTGCACAATAGTAATAAGGGCGTGCAAGCAAGGGCATGTTGTCGCAAGTTGAAACATGCAATAGCTCGGTTCCTTTGTTTGTCACCGGTTCCACAGTTTGGTTGGTTTTTGCTAAGGTGAAATATTCTTTAACGGGAAAAATGAGCAATAAGTGCAAAGTCGAATGGTCGAACATTGATGGAGCATCACCCAAACCAAAACGACTTCACTTGGAAAAGGACGAAACATATCGTATGTATCACTGTCCAATACAAGTTTGTGAACACGAAGGATTTCAAAGTCAACGTGGCTGCAGGAAACATGTGAATAACAAGCATAGATGGTTCTTCTATTTTGACGAAAAACCCGATCTGAAAGAAGCGAAAAGCTCGTTGCAAGTGCCAAAGAACTTACCGGTAACAGACAAAGATGTCGACGCATCGCGCGTAACCGCAAAACAAGCCGTCAGAGCATTAATTCCTTCATTTTCAGTCTCTGACCAAATTGGTGAAACATTCACAAATTGGTTGACTGGAAGTGGCGGTGGTTACAAGAAAGATCGTCCAGCTCAACAGATTGTGAATAGATGCTTTAAATTTCTCAAGTTTTGCTGCGAAGACGAGGATGAATTGACCTTCGAGGTGATGGACTTCAGCCTGTGTTCCCCAAATCTGTTGTTCAAGTTCATTGACTATCTGCAAGAAAAATGCAAGCTCGGCCATGGTGGACGATTGGGCTACATAGATGCTCTTTCTGAATTAATCGATTTCAGAAAAATTAATGGCGCATCAGATGCAGTTCTTCGAAAATTATCCGCGACAGAGTTGTACCTGAAAAGAGCGCGCAAGACAGTGGCAAAAATGATGAGATTGCAGTGGACACATGATCTAGACATCGAAACGCTAGAAGCAAGAGGGCACTGGGCAACGATGGAGGAATTGTTGCAAGTTGTAACCTTTCATTTGCCGCGCTACGAAAATACCGTCAAGATGTGTAAAACCAGTCCGGGGCAAGTCAACCCATCGGACCTAACATTTGCGACAAAATTTGTAGCCGTGTATCTTTTCATTAAGGTGAAAGGATCGCGCCCTATGACTTATCAGTATCTGACAGTCGACATGGTTAGTGCAGCGAAGGAAAATGGAGGATTCATCGATCAGAAAACGTTCAAGACTGCCAGCAAGTACGGATTTGACTCGTTGATTCTGACCGATACAAGCATGCAAGTACTCGATGGGTACATCACTTTCGTAAGACCCATGCTAAAACCCCAGTGCGACTTTGTTTTGGTCACGAGAAATGGAGGCCAACACAGCAAATTGGGGGACGTCATGAGCAAATTGGTCTTTGACGCAATTGGAAAATACGTTCATCCCACACGTTATCGTCAAATTGTCGAAACGCAAAGCCTAAACCTGCTCACTAGCAAAGAGCAAAGAATTTTGTCAGAAGACCAAAAACACAGCTCTGCTGTTGCCAAAGTTCACTATCAAAAGCAGAGATCGCGCGAAGTTGCTGTGAAGGCCCACGAGTGCCTACAAAAGTTACAAGGTACTAAAGGATC